>QEPC01008893.1:1918308-1943757 GCA_003113815.1 Sphenodon punctatus | reverse complement strand
ACGTCCCCACACCAATTGCCACTTCCACGCGACCAGAACGGCTCTGCCCTTCCTACAGAGGGCGGAGTCCATTCAATTCCCTAGCGCGGCGGCTCTGCACGCGTGCCCTGATCTGGTTGCCGGGCAACCAACTCCCAGGCTGGAAGCACTCTACCATGCTATGCCACGGCCTCCCTTCACTTGCAGTCTGAGCCCGCCTCACGACGGGGGCCCGACAATTACCCCGTTGCCGCCATTGCGGTTGCAAAGGGGACATCTAGCTAGTAGTAAGACAAAATGGAGACTGAGACAAAGAGAGAGAAAGGAAGAAGGAGTGACTGGTTATACAAAGGAATTCAACTGTAAAACCCCATTTCCCTTCCATGTACACATAAACTTAGCAGCGCCATCTGGTGGCTCTATAGTCAATTACTGTTCTTAATTCAGTAACTTTAATTTATGGATGTTGCATATACCAACAAATATGTGCTCCAGTCTTTGTTGATGGGTCCAGGCAGGTACATGGTCAGGATTTGGGGTAGTGCAGAGGTGTGACCCCAAGACAGTTTTAACAAACTGTTTGTTACATAGTTCAGAAATCAGGAGAAATCCCAACTAAGCATTTACAGTCTCCAGAGTAATCTGCACCTGAGGAAATTATATTTCTAAGAGCAGTCTGATTTACTTATATATATGAGTGCATGTCTGTGTCTTCTGTCCTAAAGCATGTGGAAGCTTCATCGAGGCAGATTCCATTGGTGCAGCAATTTCCTCTCCTCTGTACCCTGTCAATTACCCAAACAGTCAGAACTGCAGCTGGATTATCCAGGCCCAGGAACCATGTAAGTAACAAAACGTCTCTGTGGGAAAGTTAGCTGAATGACTAACATCCTCAACACTTCTGTGATAACAATGCAAAATTCCTCCTTTTCTTCTCTGAAGGAAGTCCTGCATCCTGGCAAATTTAGGATGAAAACAAAAAAGACGTTAGCCATCTTTGGTCTGTGCAGCCCCCACTCATATGTTTGGTGTGCCCAGCCTAATAAACAGGCAGCCCCCTGCGTGTATTTGCTGTGCTTGTGGGCAGCCCCACTCTCTCCATACTCACAGGACAGATGTGCAGGCATACTTCCTACTTCCACATTGTGTTTTATTTTATTTTTTCTATTTTGTGTTGTGTTCTGTCCACCATACCCCCTTCCTACAGTGCACTATGGGAGGAAGAAGTTGACTCAGCTGTTTCTTTCTTCCAGGCCATTATGATTCCAGGAGGACTGTAGCCAGGTGAACAGGTCCAAGCTATAGGAGGGCACTAGGGCCCCTATGGGGAATCAGCGGGATCCCTGGCTCATTCATAGTTTCAGTCCAAGTCCTGTTATTTAGGGCATTTTCCAATGTTACAAAACGCGCACCATTTGCTTCTGTGAGAAACTCCAAGAGGCAAATGCTGTGTGGCTTTTGTCATGTGGGAAAACGAAACTGCGCGGCTTTAGTGTCAATCATGTGGAGGATGCAGAGCTCTATTTTCTAGCTCTGCATCCTCCACATGATCAGCGCCAAAGCCGCGTGGCTCTGTTTTCCCATGTGACAAACGTTGTGCAGCATTTGCCTCCCAGAGTTTCTCACAGGAGCAAACGGTACACATTTTGTAACGTCAGAAAGCACCCTGTGTCTTGTTTAGCACACATGGGTCTGATTCTGCCTGTGGTAAGTACTCTTTGGGTATTTGTATATTAGACAAGATATCCCCTTTTATGGTGTATGGTCTTGCCTCCAACTTCCCCTATAAACCAGCCTTTGCCACCAGTGGTACCTAGTCAGGTTGCAGTTCCTACTGCTAGACCTGTTTAGTTTACAAAGTCCACAGGCCCCTCTGGGCCAATGATCAAAACAAGCCCACCTTGGAGTCCCATGCTGTTTGGTTCCTCTAGTGGTGTTGAGGCATAGTCAGACAGGTACCTGCAGTGAAAAAGCCTTCTCAGGTACCTGAGGCCAAAGCCCTATGGCTTGGGAAAGGGGAATGCAGAGCTCCTTCCTCATTGACCTCTCTGGCTCAATTGAGAGCATTCCTTATAAACCCCCAAGAGTCCTAGGGGCTGGGCTCTATGATTGGCCAGGACTGCTATCCTCTATTCTGACATGTATCTGCACCGTAGCACCAGCACTATTGCTGTCCTATGTTCAGTAAGTCTGCCTGCACTCATGTGTTGACGTTCATTCTTAATAGTGACCAATAACTGCTTAAGTGAGGTGTGCAGCCAGTCCTAGCTACTGCTAGCCAATCCAGCTCTTCAAGCTGTTGAAAGCATTTAATTTCTGTGATGTCTGCAGACCGTGTGCCAAATCATTTGGCACATGGTCTGCAGACATCACAGAAACTGGAGCCACAGCCATGGATCCCAACAACTACAGGGTGCTTGCTATCACATTCCAGGTCTTTATTACCACTGCTGAGCAGAACCTGTGAACAGTCCAGCAGATTCAAATCTTCTGCTGTCATTGGCTTGATGAGATTGCTAGGCACAAACAGGCTCTCATGCAATCTATCTGTGGCTGTGGTTGTGGGTCGCACCACATTGCAGAGGCGGCTCCTGCTTCAGCACCATAGACTATTGTCCACCCTGTCCTTTCCCTGTGTGTGCCCTTTTGACATTCACAGGTGAGCTGTCTGCGGCCCTGAAGCTCTGCGTTTTCTATTGACATTCACAGGCGAGCCAGGTCTGGGAATAGCAATAGCCGAGTCCCATTTCTTCCTGCGCCTTCCCCTTTTTGGTGAAGCTGGGTGCGCTTGCCTGGGGGGGGGGGTAACAGAAGCGCTACATTATCCCCATCCTCTCCTTCCTCCTCCTGTTGATCCACCTGTGGAGGTTGAGGCGGTGTGCTGGATTTGCTGGTGGAGGGGGAGATGTGTGTGGATGATGGCTGGTTGACCTGCATGAGCACAGGACAGAGAGGGCTCAAATGGTTTGCCTTGTTTCGCTGTGGAGTTAAATGCTGGGGAGAGCAGGGTGGGAAGTTGGGGTCCAGGTGGAGTATTGTAAACTGCCAAAGGGGTTCGGCTAAGAGCTCTGGCCCCCTGGTCAACCGTTGTTGCGCTTGTGGCAACTACGTGCTGGAGAAGTGAAGTCTGGATCTTGAGAGACTGGGACAACAGATCTCTCCTCTCCTTGCTTGCCTTCTCCAGCATGCTGTCTCGGCACTCCAACTTCTGACAGAGGCAGACCCAGTGCCTGCCCTCCTACCCTCCAGGTGGACCTCCACAGCAAAGACCTTGCTTTCTTGTCACACAAGCAGCTCATACTTCTGGGCAAGGCCCTGAATAAGCATTCCAGATCTCATCTGCCTGCCGCATAGTCTCCCCAAGCAGCCCCCTTGCCAAATACTCCCTGTGCTGCCAGTTGTGGACCTGCAGGTCCTGGTTCCTCTGGGCACTTGTAGAAGGGGGTTCCAGGTTCGGTGGCAGACCTGTAGCGAGGCAACAAGGAAAGCCACTATAGAGACTGACCTCCAGCAGTCATTCCTACTAAGGGAATTGCCTCTGCTCCCCCCGAAAGGTGGGGGGCGGCTGGCCCTTTGCCGCGCCCACCTGGGAGGAGGCGGGACACGGCATGAATCTGAGAAGCGCCGCTGGGACTGCACAGCCCTGGGGCAGTGTAGCGGGTGTTCTGGGGGCTGCGTGGGAAAAGGCTGGAATCCTGCCGGGGTTGCTAGGCAGCCCTGGCAGGGCTGATAGGTCACAACTGGCCACATGGGCAGCATCCATGGGCAGAGTCCAACTCCGTGATAGGTAAGGCCCCAGCCTCAGTTGCAGGCTGGACCCTATGAGAGTCGCAGCACCTACCCACCCTCCCCTTGCACTGTGGACACTTGTCGGTTGCTTTGTGAACCAGGAAGGAATTTTTGTGGGGATCCTAATTTGGCCCTTTAATGAGGTTTCCCAGGTTTTTTTGCCTTCCTCACAGTGCTCGTTAATTGGTACACTAATTACTCCCACTGTTAGAATCATGGGTGTGTTGTGCCTGCTTATAATTGTCGCACTCTGGCAGGGGTCCAGTACCGAGGGTTAAATCATAGGTTAATAATTGATAAGCACGAGTCATCTCCTTAAGAGATGGGGACGTCACACCTACCGAAAATGCAGGGGTAAGGCAACCGGTGGGGCAGAGTCCCTGGGAGGGGCGGGTCAGCGAGGGCGGTAGGGAGATGTATGGTCCCTCGCCTGCAGACCCATTCCTCCTTACTCAGCTCCGCAAGGAGCTTGGTCTTCCTCGCATGCGGCAAGTGTCACGATGAAGGGGAGATGTTGTTTGGTCGAAGGGTGGTAATCAATGGTGCATCGAAACCATGCCTGTTTGTTCGTCATTAGGATGATGTTCAAGTACTGGATCCACATTGCACTAGGCGATTTCCCCCACCTAATTGCAATTAATTAAATTTGGTTTAATAAAGAATGCGGCCATTTAAACCCCAACACTGGTGTCCTGTCTCCTTTCAGTGCGCCGGCAAGTAGGAATGAGTACCTGGGATAGGTTGCTGCTGGGGTAGTTGCTGCAGCAGGAGGTTCTTCTCCCACAATGACTGTAGAGATGTGAAGCACCATCATTAGCACCCTTGCCCCTTCCCACCATGGTGGTTTTTTCTGTCCCAGCCTGCAGGCCTGCCATGGTGCCTTCCCCCCCACTTCCTGCAAGTACTGTTAATCCCCAGTGCTGCTGTGTTCCTGGGAGTATACTGCTGCTCCTCCGTGCTCCCCTGGCCACCTGTGAACACAGTAAAGAAGAAAACCCACATAATTAGAATGGCAAATGCAGCTCCCCCACCCCCTGGGTACATTAATTTACCATTGTCCTCCTCCACCTCCTCTATAAACATGGCCACTGTTCTCTCCACAAGCACCTCCAGTCAGTGGCTTCTCTGTAGACTGAGGAGGTAGACTATCAGCGTCATGGTGTTTGGTCCTCAACCCTGACTCCAGGATGGAGACAGGCATGGAAAAATCTCTGCCGGTGGTCACAGTTTCCATGGGGGGAGAAGGAACGGCTGGAGCAGTTGCAACAGGAAAAGGCAGTGGGGGAGCCATATCCAACTGCTTCTGGTCTCTGGCAAAGGTGCAGCTGTCGAGACGGGAAGCCACAATATTTCCATCAACACAGAGGAACCACTCAAGGAGCTCATCATAGAGGCATGTTTGCCTCCCACGGCCGGAGGTGACGTTGTTGTCCCTGATCTCCTTCCTTGCACTGCCTGTGCAAGTTCTTGACTCATTGCCGGCACTGGTTCATGTCCCTGTGGTATCCCTGCTGTGCCATTTGGTGGGAGCAGCAGAGTGGATGTTGCTCTGATCCTGCTGCAGCAACTGCCCCAGCAGCAACTTATCCCAGGTAGTCTCATGAAACACTGCCTCATTCAGTAGCATTTTACCAGTTTATACTATTCGCTGTGCTCCCCCCACAGAGCAATGTCTCTTCCTCACTCCAGGGAATACACCTTTGGTGGCTGGATAGGCGGCGAGTGCCTGTGGAACATCAGAGGTAGCACAGGTGGTGATGAGTTTGAACACAGTAAAGGAAAAGCTCCAAATAATTAGATAGCAATAAATGGAAGCATTTATCATGCAACTGTGAAAATGCAGCCCCCCCACCTCCAGCCCAATGCATTAACTTACATAGTAGACTGGCTGTTGTTATAAGCCTTATTAATTCTCCTTAAAATATAAACATAATAGCTTTTGAGGAGAGAGCATTGAGCACGGGTTGCAAACCAAGATGAGGTGGAACAACACAAGTTTGAATTTGGTGCACGTGTCAGAGCCTGGTCCGGAATTCTGGGCTGAGTGGTGGCTGTCACGGAGGAACATAGGGTCACACACGTGTAACATGGGCCTACATGTAGACTACAAGTCTGGTAAATATGTAAAGCAAAAGGTTCCACATGTATGTAATGTTACAATTGAGAACTGTAAAACCCAAATCAGGACTGTGACACGTGACCAAGCTCCAGGAAATGCAAAGAGATAAAAAGAATGTGAATTTGGGAACCCTGGCTAGACATGCAAATCAACCTTCATGTTTGCCTGGGTTGTTTACGTGACAGGTCTCACATTTCTCCAAGGTGGGAAACTCGAGACAAAGGGACCATGAAAGATACTTAAGCAAGGGCCATTAAGTCAGCTTCGCTATCGCTTACCCAGAGCCACCTTGAGCACTCTCATCTGCATCTTGCCAGCAAACAAGGCTGGAAGACATGAACTGAGAGAGGGGACTTTGCTTTCTAGCAACTCTAAGTCTGGAGACCCAGTCGCTTACATCAAGGACTGAGAAGAACTTATGGACCTTTGTAGGGTAAGATGCTTATTTAGGAACTCAACCAGTATAGATCAGGAATGCGTTATATTTACCTTTGATTTCTAGCAACCACTCTGTATCAACTATCTTGCTTATGTAATCAATAAACTAACTTCTTATCTTTATGAAGAAGTGTCTGTGTCTAACATTGGAACACAAGTGAGCAACAAGAGTTCTGAAGCTCTTGCGAACCCAGAGAGTTCGGGCCCTTGAGTGACAAAGGGGTTGTCCCTGCAGCAGGCTTGAATCAGCCAGAGAGAGAAAACTGATCCAAGTGGGCTGTGTGCGAGGGAAACTGAGTCATTCAAACCTGGTAAAGTGGGGGTGTGGACCTCCAACCCGTGACAGTGGCGGTTTCCCCTCTGCACCACCTACTGCTTTGCTTGCCTGTGGACTGTTTCCCCTGTGTTGTTCTTTCTTCCTCCTTTTTGTTCTGTGTATGGCCATGCTCACCAAATTCCTGATTGACTTCCAGCCTATAAAGCATGCTGGGAGCTACCAAAAGTTAGTGGAGTATCTGTTGTTGTCTCTTCTTACTCTGCTCTCCTGTATCCACTGCCCTGTTCTGCATCAGGTTGTGTTTTTCCTTGTAGTAGTTTGTTGATTGTGCCTTTGTCTTGCTTTTGCCTCACTTCACTTTGTGTGTCCTTGTTGTTAGATCTTTGCCGTTATTTGTTACCATCTCCTGCACCTTGATTCTGACCACCTGTGTTTGCTATTCTTGTTATATCTGCCCCTTGTATTTCCTGTAATGTGCTGCTTGTAATCCTGGTTTTCCCCCTCTCATTGTCCCCAGGTTTGTCTTAGCCCAGTGTACTTGTCATATGTGTTGGGGTGTCTGTCTGTTTGCAGTATTGTCTTAGCTTTCCTTTCCCTCTAGTCATAGGGTGTCTTTAGACATAACGTCAACAGATTCTGAATGTGTCTTTTGACCTTGATACGAACACCGGTTTGGCCCTGTGTTCATCATGTGGCGCTGCTTAGACACACAGTCCATCTTGGGGCAAATTGGTCTTTTGCTCGCCCCCTGATCTCAGCATGCAGCACTGCCACCTCGTCCCTGTGTTGTACCTGCTAACACGCCGTGTGATATCATTAGACACAATGTTGGCCACGTGTTCCACCAAAACACGCAAATTGTCCTTGTGATGCAACGGTGTTCACATTGCATGTTCAACAGGTGGCCAAATTGGTGTTGGGATTGTTATGGTGCTTACACACAACAGCCAAACACGTGCTTAGGGGTTTTGACACCCAATCTTTGTTATGTCTAAAGACGCCCACTGTATTTAGTATTTCTCTCTTCACATGTGTCTTGTCTTGATTGTGTCCATTCTCAGCTGTGCTAACCTCTGCTTGGTCTCATTCTCCACCTAGGGCGCATTCAGATGTGAGTTTAAATCGCACAGCAGCGGCGGCGGCATTGTGCGATTTAAAACAGCACGCACTTCCAGGTTGGTGTGAATGCACCAATTCAGTGTAACGCGAACTATTGGAGTGCGGTTTTCAAAGCTGCTCGGAGCAGCTTTTAAATCCGCACTCCAACAGTTCGCGTTACGCTGAAATGTGCGCACTCGGTGCATTCACACCAACCTGGAAACGCGCACTGCTTTAAATTGCACGATGCCGCCACCGCTGCTGTGCGATTTAAACTCACATCTGAATGCAGCCTTAGCCTTCATCCCTTGTTGTCTCTCTTCTTTCCATTGTTCCCAAATCCTTGTTTGAACTCGTTCCTTACCTTACCCCCAATTATTGCTTGGTCTCGCTCCTCCCTGTAAATTTGAACCATTCTGTGGTCTCCTGTCTTCCCGTTGTCCACTGAACTTCATCTGCCCTTGTTCATTCCCTTTGCCCTCAACCCATTTATGGTCTTATTCTTCCCCTCAGCCTCCTATACTCTTCCTGGATCCCTGCTCCTAGACCTGATCTTAGTGATGGGCTACATGTTCTCTAAGTCCAGAGAATCCAGCCTTCTGTGCTGAGCCTTGCTTTCCTCCAGAATGGCTTAGAGACCTTCCCTTCCCTGTTTACCCTCTCTTGCCCATAAATATCTTCTCCTAGCTATAACCCTTCTCTTCTACCTCCATTCCTTGTTCTGAACCCCCTACCCCTGACAGTACGTTGGCCTTTTTAAGGAGGACATAGAGCAAGAGTGGAGAGAGGGGCAGGAAGTGGTCACTCCGTGGAAAGCACTAGTCTTTTTGCCTGTGACTCTATGGTGCTGGTGGACGAGTGTGCAGGCAAGGCTGCATGCAACCGTTGAACCGAATTGATGGGATACAGACACGTGGGGTGGGCACACATTAGTCTGGATTCACCAGCATTCACCTGCACACTGGACTCCACGTGCTCTGAGACCCTGCCATGACTTTGGGCTGCAGTGTTGTTTGGTAGCAGCCATGTGACCGGTGAGGGTGAACATCTGGTGAATACCTGGTGAAGACAGGAAGGTGAATACCCACCTGGTGTGCTAACATCTCATTTGTTAACACCCTTATTCTCAGTGTTATGCATTAAGGACAGTGTTTAGTGCACTGCCGCTTTTGAACTTTCCACTCTGCAGTACTTGAAAGGAGATATAATGGTTTGCTGAGGGAATGCAGAATTTGTCCATGTAAGACTGGTTCTGTGGAAGATCCTCCTCACTATCTGTTGGAATGCCATCTATATAATGAACTTAGGGAAGAATGATTACTCCCTTTGTTGTCCTCAAGAACCATTTATAACACTTCTTTTGTGTAATAAAAGTCTGGATTGTATTTATAAAATAGCAATTTTTACTAGACGAGCAGCACATTATAGAAAGACATAAGGATGAATTTGGTGGTACCTCACTGTTGTGTATATTTTTATAATGTTTTTAATAGTTGTAATTCTATGACAGCTACTTGCCAGATATGAAAATTAAATTCGTTCATAACTCCCTTAATCTTAATCTGTCATGGATCAGATTTTGTTGTAAAAAGATATAGGGCCTATTGAAAAATAAAAAGCTTACAGCTTTGTCATTTTGTCAGATTTATTAGACTGGAAGGGTGAGCTACAGGCTAAGTACCTGAGTATGATATAGAGCTAGAGCTCAGTGAGAAAACCATAACTTCGCATGATAAAAAGAATAGTATTGGCTCATTGCTTCTGGCATGGATCTTTTAGCATGAGAGTTTAAGCATTCTATGGGTCCAACACTGAGAGGTACTGAGAAACTGCAAGATAGATGCTTCAAGTTAACCAAAGTCAAATGGTACTTAAGTGCTTTATTGGACCAGGATTGAGCCCTAAATGTTTTATTTATTTATTTTAATCCCATCTGCATAATGAAACTGAGGAGGCATAGCCATAGAGCTATTTTAACAAGCTCAAAATACAAGTTGGTATGGAAAGACATAAATATACTTATCCCATAGCTCAGCCTTTACCTGCAACTACTCCCCAATATTATCTGATATCCTGAATAGTTTCTCTCCATATAGAGCAGAAAAATATCATGGTATCCCAGATAAGTGTGGCAATTGAAGGTTAAAGCTGGCATTTAAAAAGAGGATTAATGTTCCTTTGCTCTTCACGTAATGTATGTTCTCTGTTGCATATTGAAATCATATCATTATTTTTATTTTATTTATTTATATAGCGCAAGCAATGTACCTGGCACTGTACAATCTGTAGTTACAGACAAGTCCCTACCCCTAAGGGGCTTAAAATCTAAGGGTATTTTCAGGCGTTACGAGATCACGGTGAACCACGGTCAATTCCCATATGGGGACCGTGAGCTCGTAACTTCTGTTGGGGCCAGCCGTGATTCCCGCCAGATGTTCACCCCCGTGAATCATGACTGGGAATCACTTTGACCACGCAAACGGCCCTCCTGCCTGGAGGAGGGCCATTTGCATGGTCAAAGCGATTCCCGCCCGTGATCAATGGAGGTGTCACGTCTGTCCCTTGATCACGGCCCGGAATCAGCACCACTGATTCCGAGCCGTGATCAATACCCCAGGGGGTGGGGGGGTGCTGCGGCCGCATTGGCCACGGTGCCCACCCGTCTCCCGGAGGGCGGGTGGCCAGGGGAGCATGGAGGGGTGGGGGTGTGGGGCTGCACGTTGCGCCACGCAGCCCCCCCCCCCGATTTCCCGCTGGAATCGGCCAGCACGTCTGCTGCCCGTGATAGCGGGATTCCGGTGGGAAATCATTTGGGTGTTTCCGTGGCGGTGCGAATGCTGCCCCGTCACGTCTGAAAATACCCTAAGAGACAAGGGATGGGGAGACGAGGGAGAGGTGAGCATCAGGAGAGACAAGAGTACATTTGTGAGACTGAGAAACCACCTGCTAACAGTTAGTCTCACTGATGTTAGTGGGGACCCTCATGAGTTTTGAATTCAGTGTTGCAGACTTAATGCCTAATTCTCCTCTTATGTAAACTGGTGTAAATCACTAGGAATGCCTCTGAACCAATGATGTTAAACAAGCATAACTGAGAGTAGAGTCAGGCCTGCCATGTAGTACAGGTATACCTGCTTAATTACACAGTTCATACATCATTGCAGCCTACATCTAGACAGCATATAGACATATAAAAGAGATTTAGTCGTTGGCAAGAGTCAGCAGGGTGCTCTTGTGTTGCATGCGCTGAGTGAGTCAACAAGTTTCCCTTGTGTTAGCCCACATCGTGATTTGCTTTTTATTTTGTATCCTGAGGGTCAACATTGAGAGATGTCATTGATTGACTCAACTTGCACACAAAAGAGAGAAATGGAACATGCAGAGGCTTTAGAACTGAATATCAGTCAGTTACAGCCTTCTGAATGTAGTGCTCATATATGTGCCTGTGATTACAGGATATGAATTCTGTTAACTGTGACTGGATATTTTCAGCTTTTGTGTCATATTTAGTGTTGGTGTAGGTGGATGTACTTCAGCTGAAACTAATGGCATTGACCACTTATATGTTTGAATATTATGCTTTAAGTAAATAAATAAAATACAATATGTAATACTAACGTTGTTGAGTAGTTTAAAAAAAAAATCTGGTCTCCTCTAACTTGCACCTTGTAAGCTTCCCCGAGCTGCTCTGTGAGCAGGAGGGGACGGGGTAGAAAAACTGTGAAATAAATAAATAAATAAATAAATAAATAAATTTAACTACTAAATCTTTAATTTCTGAAGTGCTAGACTGTGCTACTTAACATTGCCCCGTTTAGTATAAGGAAATCCCAATATACATAGCAAGATGTATTTATATTTTACAATCAAGACAGAACTCCTTCCACTCTATTTGCTCTGTGTATCAGTAAACAAGTTACAAGATTTTATGATTCATCAATGAAAAGCATTGATTTAGATCCTTGATTGAATTAGGAAGGGTAAAGCAGAGGCTAAGACGTTTCTACTTATATCCTGTGATGGAAACTGAACAGAATACTTTCTTGTGTGCACATCACTTATTAAATTTGTGTGAAATGGAAAACCTTCCCTTAGGTTGTTGCACTTTTTTGTTTACAGTCAACCATGTCACTCTGTCATTCACGGACTTTGATACAGACCATGCTAGGCGTAACTGTACTACAGATTATGTCAAAATTCTGGATGGGGATAACTCTGATGCTCCTCTGCAAGGTACTGTAGAATTACTCATCTGTCTACATCATTTTAAAACAGCTGTATAAATTTGAATTCATACTTGTGAGGAGATGATTTGGAGATGGAATGCCATTCATTTATTACAGAAACAACCATTCAGGGAACCATGCAAGAATGCATATAACCAGGGCCAACTTTACCACAGGGCAACCTGGGGTGGCCCACCCCAGCCCCGCTCTTTCTGAGGGCCCTGAAGTGGCCTCTATCTTCACCAGAACAGGTTGTGGGAGCACCACTCCCACTCAGTGGGGCCCCAAACATGACCACTTTCAGGGCACCAGAGAAGCTGCCCCCAAGGGGGAGGGGCCACAGGGCCCCCATATTTTATCTTTGCCCTGGGCCCTGCAAATCCTAAGGCCAGCCCTATATATAGTACAAAAAATAAAAATGATCATTTCTGTAGAATTTCTACAAAGGAGAATGAGATTCCCCTTCATAGACAGGTCTCCATGGCTAAGGACGATTGTTCCCTTGGTAACCAAACCTCAAGAGAGGTGGCCCAGTCTTCTGGGTTAGATCTTGGGTGGTTTACTGAATTTCTGGGAGGGAGCTTCTATAACCTGTTTCACTAAGGGAGAAGGGACAAACAATGTGGAGAATATTTATGATGGGAAACTCTGTGGTGATCCCCTTAAGGCCGATCCTGCAGATTTTACTGTGGAAAGGGGAGGTCCAATCCTTTGTAAAGCCAAAGCAAGCCTTTTGTAGCAGCAGCAGAATTAGCTCAAATTTACACCAGTTCAGCTGAAAGCAGAATGTGGCTATTTAGGTTGGGTGCTCCTCTCACTTAATGCTGATTTAACTCCAGTATGTGAACTAACTTGATTTGCAGGTATATAATTGATAGCAGAACATGCCTCTTTGTCTCTTACTCCTAACTTTCACATAGCCCCTTGCTCTAGTCAGAGGGGTGGGTCACTATCAGCCATCTGTTTCTGTTCTGGTTGAAGCCTTCTTATAGTAACCTGGCTCACAAACTACTACTGGTACTTCTGAATCTCTATGGCATCTCATTCATGTTATTCCCACATTCTGCTGACTTAGGGCTGAGTCCTCCATCCATTACTGTCAATGGATTTCTCTCATTGACTTTAAGGGATGTAGGACTGTGGCCTTGGCACATGTGAGTCTTTCAGTTCCCAGGGCCTCCAAAAATGGGGCAATTGTATTTTGTGGGTGTATTGTCATAAGTATTGTTGGTCATTTTCAACATACATAAAGTAACACAAACTACAAATAGTATGCTGCAGCTTTAGTAATAGGTTTGATGTCCCAATGTTACACCACATCGGTGGTGCAGTGGCTATGTGGGCTGGATAACTTTTTACTAACCTTGTGTTCTTTCAGGTCGTTACTGTGGCACCACTCTGCCCCATCCAGTTACTTCTTTCAGCAATGCTCTGGTTCTAAACTTTGTCTCCAATAAAGATGCCGCTGCTGGCAGAGGCTTCCGTGCTACCTTTTCTGCATCATCATCAGGTACACTGATAGAAAAGCAAATAACCAGGAAAACATTTCTTTTGATGGAACATCTTCCATGACTTCCACCCTGTCCCATTTGCTAGTGCCCAGTCAATGCCACTCTGTGTCCTGTGTTGATCCAACCCTTCTTTTTCCCAAGGAATCCTAAACTTCCTTGAGTGGTTATTATAAGTATCACTGTAGAAGGTGTTCCATCTACTTAGGAATGGAGTGAGTTTGTGGTCTAAAATATACTTCCAGACCCCACCATCTCAAACACAGAGAGGGACTGAGTCTGGAACCAAACTCAAATTTCCCAGCCCCTTGACTCCCCCTTCTCTCTTGTTGTTTATATCATTATTGGCCAGTCCCAATAATTCTAGTGAGTCAACAAGTTTCCCTTGTGTTAGCCCCCAAGGGGGAGGGGCCACCAGGGCCCCCACATTTTATCTTTGCCCTGAAATACCGTGAAATATAAATCTGGCAGGGAGCTGTGTTTAGATGCTGCTGCCAAAGAGTAAAAGAGCAGGCTACTTTTTGTTCTTTCAATGTTTCCCCCACTTAGCTAACAAACTATCCAGTTCCGTTGAGATACTGTCTCTCTTTAGCCTTTTATGCAGTCTCTTTATTGTCTCTCTCTCTCTCATTTCAGCCTGTGGCGGTACCTTCCATATGGAGAATGGAGCCTTCAACAGCCCCGGCTATACTGAGTCTTACCCTTTGAACACTGAATGTGCCTGGAACCTTCTCAGCTCCCCTGGCAACCGGCTCCAGCTGTCTTTCATGTAAATCCATTTCCAGGGGTTATTGTTCAGTTTGGTAATGGAGCTGCAGGAAGGAAGCACTGTATTTAGGAGGAAATGTAATTACCAGCCTGTAAAATTGTACTAGTGTGTCCAAAACAACTAGGAAAGCTAATATAGCTATTAAGAGCTTGAAATTGGTTTTCTTTCCAATCCGTTAAAGCTTATATTCTGAATACATAACTAGATAGTAGAGTGTCAATCAGTTGCACAGAGTGCTCTTACCAGAGCATGAACACAAAGAAAAAAATCAACTTACTCCAACTTTTGCCTTTGCTGGCTCTTTGGTAGAGGAAAACCCTCCAGTTTCCTTGTTGGCTAGGTTTCAGGGATCCAATGGTACTGCCATGTAATACTCTGAATAGTAGAAAGTATATAGATTTAGGGTTAGAGCTGAAGCAAATATCTAAACTGACTCAAATTCAATGAGTCTGACATATTTGAATCTGTTTTTAGTGAAGCAGATGCAAAGCAATATTTGCTTTCTAGTTCAGTTTCTGTTTCAAATCTTTGTTTTGTGTTTGCTGTTTCAATCTTTTGGTATTTGGTCCTTCATTCACTTCAGTGTTGTTGTTGTTGGTCTGTGACAAGAAATGTGTATGTCACCCAAAGGACAACCCAGATCCTGCAGATGACTCACAAGATGCAGTCAGGCAGCTCTTCACCCTACATGTTGTTGATTTCTGAGTTTATTGGGGTTTGTTACAAAATGTTAGGTGGAGACATGGTGAATCAGGGGTTAGTTAATGTTCAGAAACACAGATAGAAAATATGAAATTTCTCTTTCACACACACACGCACACACTCTGAAACTCTTCTTCTGTGAGGAACAGGACAAAAGCACTGCAGTCTGAGAAATTATGTATTAGGAGATTTGATAATGTTTGTATTAAATACAATAGCAACTTATATAACCACAAATGTATTGCATGAAATTACTATACTTGGGTCTCATCTGAATAAGACAGTTGCACGTCAGTTTACTTGATACAGCTTAACTGTTGTAGAAGTGAAGAGTCTGCAGAGACTTGGGTCACTCTCATTAATGGCCTCTTCTCAAAGCTGAAACCCCCAATTTATCAAGTCTCTCTTCACTCAGGAGCTGCTCATTCCATACCCTTGATCATTTTTGTTTCTGTACCTTTTCTAGTTTTACTATGTGTGTTTTGAAATGGGACGACCAGAAATACACACAATACTCCAGTTGCAGTCATACCATAGATTTATATAGAGGCATTACAATATTTTCAGTTTTATTCTCTATCCCTTTCTGAATATGTAGTCTCTACTAAACGTCACTACTTAAATAAAATTACTTTTAAAAAAATAAAAAATGAGGAAAGGAATTAAACAAAAAAATGAATATGCAAATATTTCAGACCTAGACACGGGTTGTTCAGCTATTTATTGGTGCATTCAAATATGTAAATAATCTTCATGAATGTGGAATAACATTCTTTTCAGCTCTACTAGTGCTGTTCTGCAGAAGTTCCACTGTCCTATTGTTATTAGAACGATTGCACTCCTGTGAAAATGTTTGGTTCAACTGCTCTCACTAGTACAGAATAAAGGAACAAATACCAAAACAAATGAAATGCTTCAACTTAAATACTGAAGTTACAGAGCCAAAATACCAGAGAAATCCCTGAAACTGTTCCTCTCACTCTGTACTCCCTGCACTCTGAAATGAGAGTGAGTGACACTCAAAAGGTGAGATATAATTTACATAAATTTGTATGTGTTAATTTATACATATCTATGCAGATTCAAAGTAGCCTATTGCCTAACTACGAGGACTAAAAAAAACCTTTAAAAAAAAGCAATCTCAAAAATGTAAAGGATTCACATCTCCATACAATAATATCTATCAAAAGCCAGACTTGAACTCTTGTCCTGCCAGTCTTTATTGTGAACCACTACCATGGCACTTCCTCCAACTACTTAACTTCCACATCCCCATGCCAAGTGAACTTTTACCTTACTGACTCTCTGGTAATATTGGGGTAATTCTAAAGTCATGCATGCAGTTTTTGCACAATTGGCGTGCACGTAAATTGCCCATGCAGGGGATGCCCATGGGTTACGTGTGCAACTGTAGGATAAGAGCCAAAGCTTTTCCCATACTAGATATTTCTCATGCAGATGAGATGCTGTGTGAATTCTCCATTGCCCGTTAGGCAATAGCCCGTTACCCAACGGAGTGGCTGGTCTAAATTGTATTGTTATTTTTTTTTAAAAATAAACTTAAAGAAATCACGTCAGCCCATTATAAGGGCCAGGTTTGAACCCTTGACCTGCTAATCAGGTCGATGGAGTGTGATGAGCTCAGCCAATTTTGTCCCTCTGGGCAAAAAAACATCTAGGGTGATTTTTCTTCCCATGGGGAACACCTGGAAGTGATTTTCTCCAGTGCTTTTCTATGTGTTTTTTCCCCCCAAATCTTGTATGAAATGGGGGATTCAGCATAAAATGCAAGGGTGGGGATGAAGGTGCTGATTTTTTTCCCCAAGAGTAATGCTTAGAAATTATAGCTTCACAATGATGCTCCCAAATGGTGGTGGGTTGTTGTTTTTTATTCCAAACGCTGGCAATTTTCTCCCAGGTGTTGAAAGACCTAGTTCTCCCTGCAAGTCACTTAGGAACCAATAATCAGAGTCACAAAGGACAAAAGAGTCCATTAATTGCAGTGGAGAGGCTGCTCTGAACTTAACCAGAGAAACCTATTTGAGTGATTTTACTCTTTCATGCTGGAGAATTCAATTCATTGTCCCCAGTGATGGTTTGCAAATTCTCTCTCTCCCTTCGCCATTCCTTATGTGGGATTTTGTGGCAGTTTTCCAGGACTGCAGGGCAGATGACCAATATCTTACCAAACTCGGGACATCCCACAGAATCCAGCATACTTGAGAGGCATGCCTTAAATGATCATTCATTTCAGCCAATGAAAATGGAAGTGAATAGTTCTTCATATCCTCTTTGTCAGAAATTAAACAAATAGGTCAAATTTATCAATATCTGTATTTGCATAAGGCATTTATTTCAGTCCTAATATCCAGTTGTTTTACATAAAATCCTGGCTTCATTGAAGGTAATGTCAAAACACCCAATAACTGCAATAGGGCCAAGAGGTCACCTCTTGTGTGCCCTTTAGTGAACATAAAGTGCTCTTCACCAGATTTCTGTAACAAGAAAGACAAACTGAGAAATTATGAGCGGTTTCTGGTCAATCTGTAAGATAAGATACTTTATTGGATTTAATACTGAGAGATTTTCTAACATTTCCTTGGCAAGAAGAATTCCTCTTCTGTAGATTGGTCTTGCAAAAATGCCTCTCTTGCAAGTTCTGAGGTTAACTCTGAATGAGTCTGAAGTGACTCCAGATGGGTGTCTGGAACAATTTCACGGAACCAAGGAGACATATGGATTCATTCAAGCCCAAAGGAAGGAAAGAGGAGCACTGCCAGAATCTGAAAGCAGAAATATTTTTGCCTTACGTCTAGAAGGCACTTTGCAGAGTGTGGGGTGTATGTAATTTTTTACATTCATGACTGTCTTTTGAAATGTATACTTTTGTTTTATTCAAAATCGTTCCCTAAGAAATATTGCTTTGGGGACTGGAGTGTTTAGTTTCCATCTTACATTTGGATCAGTTGGGGCCATATAATTAGGGATGTCTGAACTGACTGATTTAAAAACACATTATTGGAATTTCTGATCTCAAACCTGGCTTTGTGAAAATGTTCCTTCATCAATGAAGTTACAGTTCTACACCATTAAGTCAAGGGAGAAACTCCCTTTAACTTTAATGGTGATGGATTGTCTTGCTTGAATGGATACGTGTAGGGTGAAAATAAACGTATGTACGTTCGTAGATGTACACTCTGTAGTTTCATGCCTATCTGTAACAATTCTATATTTGAATCAAATGAAAGGCAACACTATGTGAAAACACCTCTGTATGCAGCATGAGCATTCCAGGTGCCCTGGCTTTTCATTTTAGTATTTGTCTCTTGAAAGGAAAGTGTAGCTGGTCAAACCAGATCTTGTAATAAGACAAGAGGGTCAGCAAGAAATTCTTCTGTAAAATTGATTGTGTGCCTTATTATTTACATAGAGATTTCAAAAAATATTCTTCTTTGGCATTAGAATGCCCATTGCAGAAGGAAAGGTGTGAGATTACTTCTGGATTAATGATCTGATTCAGTATAGCAAACTCCATTTTGTGTTCCCAGGGCACATGTACGAGCATATTAATGTATTTGCACTGTTTCTGAAAACAGGACATTCCAGATTGAAGAAAGTGACAGATGTACCAAGGACTACCTGGAGATTCGTGAGGGGAATGCCACAGGCGAGTTGGTGGGACGATACTGTGGGAACGCCTTGCCTTTGAATTACACATCTGTCATTGGACACATACTGTGGGTTAAATTTGTCTCAGATGACTCAGGCAGAGGTGTTGGATTTCGGGCCCTATTCACTCACAGTAAGTAAATATTAGTTCACTGGAAAAAATAATATTCATTCTGAGTTAATTTTCAAGATAACCAAAAATGTACATTAAAAATAAGATTTAAAAATATTTTAAAAAAATAAGGAGAAAGTTAAAGAATAAGATATTTTTAAAAATGAATACGTATAAAATGTATCCAAGTACTTAACTTACCTCTACTATGACTGTACTTTTGTAGTCTTGACTACATTTTAAATAAGTGTATTTTGTGCATTAGAATTAGACATAAAATTATGCCATTATATCTGTAGAAGGCAGAATTTCAGATTATCATTTATTCTAGACTATGTTATTCCTTTTTAGTAGCGATCTACTCCAAGACTAATAGAAAAAAATATCCTTTATCTTCATCATTTTCTAAATATAGTTCTCTCTTGATCATTTCATTCTTGAATTTTTCAATCATGTTCAACCCAGTTCCGGGTAAAAGTTAAATGGAAATATGATTTATGGGAATTTATGCTATTAATTGAGTAAGAAATAATTGACCCAGTGGTTGCTTTTGCTTTTACAAAGCATGAGCATAAAGGTATACACATGCTTGTGTTTTGCATAGCAACAATTTCCTTTGAGGCCACTTTTAGACAAGCGCTGCCTGCTCACGCCGTGATATCATGTGCCTTGTAAAAGTACCGCGGGCAGCTTTTAGATGCGCCTAGATGCGCCATATTTCCAGTTGCGCATTCTTAAACAGCACAAATTAAATATCTCGATATTGAGGTTGAAGTCAGTAGCAATAATATCCAGTAATAAAATAGGACCTCTTTTTTCACTTTGCATTTGTTTTATATGCCAGCATATGATGGCACAAAAACAGCAAAGTTATTAATTGTCTTAAATCTCTTCCTTGGAATTGAAATAACATTAGCAGTCCAGCAGAATTAGCAGAGAAGCATATCTAACTGATTCAAAGCAGAAAGGACTATTATGAACATCAAGTCTAGCTTCCTGAGCAATGCAGATCATAGAATTTGACACACTGATTTCTGCATGAAGCCCAATAACTGGTGTTGAACTTAGAGTATTTGTACAGGAAGAGTTCCAGTGCTGATTTCAAGATTCTACACAATAGAAATTTTCCCCAAATTCTTGATATGCTTGGCAAACATTTCCTACATGTTTTCCAAAGTCTTATCACCTTATTTACCTGAGATTGTCCCTTTCTCCTGTACACAGAACCCTGACTCATTCATTGACAACCTTTTTTAGTGTTGAATATGCCATTTGTTATGCACACTAGCTTTCCTCATAAACCTAGCTGAGGATATACAGAGTCTCACCTTATTATTCTCTACATAAGGACCCAGGCTTGAACTGGCATCCTGCTGGGGAACAGTGGCTGACTCTGTAGTGCCACCACAGCACTTCCTCCAACTACTTGGCATTTCTATGCACAGCATACCTTTTCATGCCCCAAAGTTTTGGGCTGTTTTCAGGTTTTAAAAAACTGCACTCTGAAGGCATCAAGGGTTATTTTCATTGGCCATAACAGCTGATTCCAAACCATTTGTCATCAAACATGTACAAATGTTAGTGTCTGACTGTGGCCTATTGTCTTCTTCCATGGAGCCAGGCAGTGCAGAATGGGTAGGGGACAATAGAAAATGGCTGGATCCTTGGGCAGCACTAGTGAGTTGGAGCATGCCTTTAGTGTAACCCCTTGCAGACTACACAAGAAGGAAACAGGAGAAGTGCTGAGATTATGTGCGTCTCTCTGGTCCAATATCTGATGAGGATACTTCTGAGATGGTTCCATTTATGGGGCTACCCATTGCTCAGGAATGCATCTAAAAGCACAATCTAGTCTTAAATAAATTCTCCTCTCGTGCCTTAGTCCCATGGCTTTGTTTACATTTTATAAAGAAGCTGTTCTATAAGGAACATCCATATAGTTAATCTCTTTTTTGCTTTTCAGTGTTTGGAAATGATATTGTAGGAAGCAGTGGGCAAATTGCTTCTCCACTGTGGCCGAGAAAGTATCCTCACAACTCCAATTATCAGTGGAAAGTAACCGTTAATGCTACTCGCGTTATCCGTGGTCAGATTCTGCAGCTTGCTATTGAAAATCATCCTAACTGCATTTATGACAAGCTAAAGGTGAGATCACATTGATAAATGGTTTTCATAAGTTGTCATGGAAATAATTAACAAAGAAAGCTAATTATTTAATGGAGGCGAGTCCCCCAAAGGGATTTTAAAATATTAATAATAAAAATAATCCATATAATTCCTTATTTGAAACCCTTTGGGGGAAGGGGTCATCTTTTTGGTTCTGTTTTTGCACTGGGTCTACAACATGGAGCCACAGCCAGTGACTTCTGAGTTATTAGGCAGCATCATAATAAACTTAATAAAATAATGGAAAGTGTTTCATACAGTACACTTTTGCCCACTGAGAAGAAGTTCCAGGTGTTTTCTATCTAGGAATTTGAAATTCCTGTGAGGCTGAGGGTGGGAGAATGAATTAACTGAATTTTTTTATCTTTAGTTGCCTAAATCTAGGGACTGAAATAAGTGGCCTAATTTTCAGACGTGCTGAGCATGTGGAGATTCTTTTACAATCTGTACTAATTGTTTAATGAGACACTGTTTTAAAAATGCCTGTGTGTCCCCACAGTGCAAAAGAGGCAACACACAAAAATTGGGTTAACAATGCTGCAATTCTTTATTTTAAAACTTAACTTTCAGTCTGGATTTGGGGTTAAACAGAAATACCAAATTCCTGTATCCAGAACCAGGTCCAATCACCATGGGCACTCCGGCACCACCGTGTTTGCATAACCTGATCACCATGACCCCTTAAGGGGTTCAGAAGAGGAGGAAAGATGGTTGCCGCAGCTAGGAGCCATACAGTCCTACGTCACTGTGGGTGATACCCCCAGGGTTAGAGGTGACGCTGTGGGTTGCACATCCCCTTATCGTCTCCAACTCTTCCCCCATTTTGTAAAGAGATGCCTCCCTTTGCTTAATTTCCTTTCCTTGTCCATGATCTAGCCGACTCATACTGGTTCTCCTGAGTTGTGACAATATTTAATAACCTGCTCACACTTGAATGCACCCAGTTGTATTCATGGGTGAAGTCACTATAAGGAAGGTGAAAAACCTCTGTAGAGAGCAATGCCAATCAAATTCTAAGAGGAAAATCCAGTAAGACAACTGGTGACCTTATAGTGCCCATCTAAGAGGAAGGGAGGGTGACAGTTCGCACCAGCCTACCTGCTCCTAGACTGACCCCACTCCCTGCCTCTCCACCTCCCCCATTTACTGTGGACAGGGGACAACTCATCACAGTGCTCCTTACTGCCCAAAATGCCCAGATTAGGGCCAATGGTTCTAATTCAAAAAAGGTGCATGCACGTCTTGATCCATCCCCTCCACTCAGAGGGAAAGACAGCCTTTCCCAGCTGATGCCCTCTTTCTAAAAGGTGCACAGGGACAAGGACCATCCCCCAGCACAGGTGTGTGGTGGGGGATGGGTAATATGCATTTACTCTAGATTCTGCTCCCCTTTTATGTTCTCCAATTCTCCAAAGGTCTTTGTCTTTTCATTTTGGGCTGCATAGTTAGTTTAAATGCTGGACAAGCAACACCATCTTTAATGTATCGAGAAACTGGCTGACCATGCTAATGAAGGATGTGGTCCTCAAACCACAGACTCAGTGGGTCTGCTCTGAAGGATTTGCAACCTAAATATTTTTATGGCTGTAACAAAAACTTTGAGAACAGTTTTAATATGTATTTTATAGTTTTTCCCCAGAAAAGAACAACAACATACCATCAGCCTTTTACTCAGATTACAAGCCAGTTTCTGTCCTTGAAAAACAGTTGGGATTAATAAAAATGAGTACATTTGGGTGAAAACACATGTGACAGCAGAGTGTTCCCATCACAAAATGCTCTGGACCAGGAAACTGCTGGCAACCCAGTCAGGATTGGGTTCCACTGTGGAACGAATGTTCATGTGGCCGGGCCGCAAGGGGCAGGGAACTACACGAACATGCGGCTGGCCAGCTCTGCCCCCGCGCTGCATCCAGCTGCCTTCCCTGACCCATGACAGGAAGCCATGGTGACCAGTCATGGTGGCCACACTGGACCAGGTCGGGAACAGTGGGCTACCATATGTGATGGCCCAGTTCAGCAGGCTATTTCCTGGGTGTGTTGGCAGCTAGCCTAGGCTGTGATCCTGGAAGTCTCCGGGTTCACAGCCTGGACTGGCCACCAACACACCTGAGAAAACTTTGGAGCAAATATCTGGATTGCCTCCAACAAATGTTACAGTTGCCCACAGGTCCAAGAGCACCTAAGCAGGCCACTGTCACATTTGTTCACACCCTTTCATGCCTTAAAAATTTGTTTGAGGGAGATTCCAGGATGTTACTGTGTGAAAATGAAAGCTTAGTGTTACTTTTAATTTGCTTAACCGTATGTGGTCACCATGTTGATCCCACACATAAGAGCTGGATACAAAGTAGATAAACATGAGTGATGGAGATGAATGGGTTTAAATTGCTACAAGTTAGATCTTGGTAAAATATTAGGAAAAACTTCCTAACTGTACGAACTGTCATGGAATCTCCTTCCTTGTGTGTTTTTAAAGACCATCTGGAAAACCATCTGTCTGTGATGCTATAGAAAGAGGGATCCTCCTGTGGAGCAGGAGATTGGACTAGAAGACCCTTGAGGTGCCTTCCAAGCTTACAATTCTATTATTCTAGTTCAGATAATATCTTTTAGTGGACCAACTTATGTTGTGAGAGTATGCAAGGTGTTGGGCTCGTTACATGCCAGAGAAAGGGATAAAACCATACAGGTCCTTTCTCAGGCATATAAAAAACCCAACACCTTGCATACTCTCACAACAGAAGTTGGTGGCCCAAAACCTTGCCATACGTTAAGGATGAAATGAGTAGGGCAGTAGTTATTTGTGAGTATGTCCGAGTAGTCAAGGGTTAGGCTTGAGGTTTCCAGGAGCTACTCAATAATATCGGTGAATACTCTGTAACACCCAGAAACATACTCGATAAAATACTCAAGTATTTTACTGAACCCCCTTATGTGTCCTCCTGTCCTTTGTGACCAAACAAGGGAGGACAATGGCGGGCAAGAAGGGGGTGCAGCATAAAAATGTCTAGGGGGGATGCAGCTGGCAGGAGTGGGGCAGCATGCAAATTTCTAGGGGGCGCAAGGAAGGGCAGCAGGAAAATTTCATGGAGGGCATGGCAGGCATGAAGGGACAGGAAGGGGACTGGACAGCAAACTCACCATGAGGAGGGAGGGAAGCATCCCATGGAGTTGAAGCAGAGAGAACTGGTGCACTGCTGTGGAATGGAGCTGCTGCTGGCTCTCTGGGAGCATACTGGATTACATTTCCCAGCATGTTCCCAGAGAGCATTAGAACTTCGGACTACATTTTTCAGCATGCTCCCAGAGCAAAGATGGTGGCCTAATCGCCTCCTGGCATTAGAACAGCTGCAGTTGCTCGTGAGCCATGAGCTGTCACTCTCTGGGGGGGACCTGAAGTGCTGGGGGGACCTCACGGGAAGGCAGGGTACAGTGACTCAGCATCTCAGGATCAGGTAAGCATTGCTTGACCAAGGATTTACTGAGTACAGTGCTGATTCCTTGGGTTCTTGGTATTCAGTAAAACTGAGTCTAATACCGTGATCCTTGGGTAAAACTGAGTGAAGCCAAGTATGAGTTTTATGCTATGATAAACTTTATCATAGTTTGATACTTTCAATGATACTTTCCCATTCCCTTTGTGAGGAACAGCAGGGACTCATAAATAACCTTGCAAATCTATTCTTTCTTGTAGGTCTATGATGGGCCCAACATTCATTATCCTCTTATGGCAACATACTGTGGTGTGGAACGTTCATCTTTCACCTCCTCTGGCAGTTTCATCACACTCCAGTTCCTCTCTGATTCTTCTGTGACTGCAACAGGATTCCTTTTGGAGTGGTATGCAGTGGATGCTTCTTCAGAAACCACATCGACCATTGCTAGAGGTCTGTTTCAGACATAGCTGATTAGCTTGTTAAAACTGATACAACTGAAGACCACAAAAAAAACCTCATGCTTGAGTGCACTGCTCCCTTTAAAAGGGTGCAGGATATCCAGAGTGTCACGGGTATAGGGAGAAAGGAGGGATAAGGGAAGGGAAGAGGATGGGGGGGGGGGGAATCTACACCACAAAAAGAGAGATAGGGATGAGGTGGCTGTCTCATAATACTATGGTTAAGCTCGGTGGAAAAAGGTCCCTCAGGGTGTTATATGGGCTTTCCCCCTTAATCAGAGGGCAACCCAACTCATCACAGGGACGACGAGAGCAAGCCAATTGCCCCAATGGGGAAAGGGGAGACAGTAGACACAAGGCCCACTCACACAAGGTTGGATTCTGGGCCCAGGGAACCGTGAGGTGGGGTGAGGAAAACAGGGGAACGGAAAATACCCAGGGAGGGGAAGAATAGAGGGGGCTGGAAGGGGGATGAGGATCAGGGAAAAGGGAGCCGGGGAAGTGAGGGGATAGGGACTGCCAATCAATGTAGTAGCGAAGTGCAGGGACCAAATACCACTGGGACCAACTATGAAGGGGTAGGAAAAAGGGATACAGGATTTCCAAGGGATCAGGCTGATGCAAACCACAACACAAGACGTACAATGAAAGGAAACCTCACTCACACACACTCACCTCTGATTCGCTCTGGAAGGGGGG
>QEPC01008893.1:1884879-1902759 GCA_003113815.1 Sphenodon punctatus | reverse complement strand
ACCTTTCATTTTTGTAAAGACTTTTTTCGCCCCTCCTACTAAAAATAAGATTAAAATAGAGGTATAACTTTGAAGAGGAGAGGATGCTGGATGTACTCCCTCACCTACAGATGTCCTGACCCAGAAACTCACAACAACATTTAAGTCAGTTGGAAGCTAAACTCTGAAATGTTTGCAACTATAAAGGAAGTTTGTTTATTCCAGGCTTTGCGTGTTCTCTGTCTATTCTGTTTAAAGTAATGGATCAAATTAATGCACACAGATGCCAAATAGTCAGATGCCAAATTTCTTAGGGGCCAGTCAAGAAACCACGCATGGCCATGCAATCTAGGATCATCCTCTTTTCCCTCCTCGATCTCTGCTTGAACTCCTCGATGTCTGCTGCTTTCACCTGGTAGTATCTTCATTGCCTAAGGTGCCCCAGCAAAATTCTGCAGTTTCCCCCTTCCTTGAAGACACTCCTGAGATCTTTAAAATTTTGAATAAGACAGGCAGAGCCCACAGAGTTGCTTTGCAAAATCATTGGTGAAGTAGTACAGAAAAGACAATCCATTAAACTGTCACCCAGTATTAGACTGGATACCTTGGTTCAAAAGTCAGTGCTCCTTAGTCTGGTCAATACTCCTCTCTTGGATGTAGGGTTGTACCCTTTATCTTGCATGCTGAATAAAGATTTCCAGCCTCAATGTCCCAATGTTAAAATGCAAATCCTCCCCCTGCCTCCGACCCCCACCCCATCTCAGCAGAGGAGAGATACACCCCAACTAAGTCTGCCCCATGGGAGAGAGCATGGATTTATGTCACTGATTCTTCCTCTATTTTTGAGTGCACATCCTCCTCTCCACTCCCTGACCCAAGCTCACTCTTCCAGAGCTTAACGGTATGGGCTGGATCCATGCACCAGATCCAGGGATTGGAACGGAGCCAAATAAAAAACAGCTGGGGGCAGATTTGGCCCTCAGCCAGATTTTGGTTCCCAACCCCTGTTTCAGAGAGAATGAGTAGATAGCTATGATTATTTTAATCAAACACTGGCTAGCTGCTGAAAGAAAAGTATCTTGCTATGGGCCTGTTCTCACCAAATGCCGTTCACTTGATGCGTATGTGCTTGAGAGGAGGCAAAAGGAAAGGATACAGACTTTTCCTCAGAAGTGGCCTTATTCCAATGGTAAAACAGCTTGATGTGAATGAGGGCTCCCTGTCTTGCCCATTCTGGAGATGGGACTGGAATGAGAGTGTGTAAAAAACAAACAAAAAAAAACAACAGGTTAATTTTGGAAAAAGTACCCCTAAGGCAAAATAATTTGAACTAACCACTTTGGCTTGATCTAATGACTTGATGTGGCCTTTTGGTTGTTTGGAAAGCAACTAAGACTCTTGCCCCTATTTTCATCTTGGGAACTTGGTGGGAATAGCTCGTCCCTCTTTCTGAGCTCACAAAAGCTCCTTCACGCACTCATGAGGGTCCAGGAAGCCTGGTTTATCTGCAATGGAATATCATTCAACGGCTAACAACAAGAATGCATTTGTTAAGTGACCTTCTATGAGAGGAAGGGGTGACTATATAGATGTATCATGCATGCTTCCTTCAACATGCTTCAACTAACAGTGTTGATTTTCTCCCTCTCAGCTTGTGGAGGGAATATCTACATCAGCGAGTCTAACCCCACTGGCTACGCATCTTCGCCCAGCCATCCTGACAACTATCCACAGCACGCCGATTGCGTCTGGACCATTATAGCTCCCAACGGAGAGGCTGTGAAGCTGCAGTTTGAAGATCAGTTCTTCATTGAGCCTTCACCCAAGTATTCATCCTTACATTTCCTCTCTCTTCACATTCTGAAGTGCTCTACTGGGACCTTTTCTTTCCCGTTACACTATCATTATGCTCCCTAGCACCTTAGTTCAATATACTCCCGAATTACAATTAGGAGGCATAGGATAATTTATCTAAGGACACAGTCCATTCAGCAGCTTTCAGGACATGAGAAAGGAAAGTGTGTGTTAGTGATCTACAAATCCTGGAAGATCTTCCCTCATTCCCTTTCTCTATTTTAATGTTAGAGGGTTTTTAAAAATAATTTCTTAATGGTTTTCTTTTCATGTTTTCTGGGGAATGGGGTGGGAGCAAGGATGGGAAAGTAGGATTGGAGGGTGAAATGAGTCTGAAGATGGAGGGAGGATAGCATTTGGGGCTCCCCTGGGTGAGAGCCAAGGGAGTGGATGAAGGGTGGGATGTTCAGGCTGAATGGGAAGGTTAAATGGGGAAGGAACTCCTGCTTGTGAAAGGCATTAGTGTGGGAGTGGGTGGAATGGGAATGGGGTCTGAAGGGTTAGGGTTTGAGTATGTGCAAAATGTGTTCTATTTATTCATGCCAGAGGATGTCAGTTTGTAAAGCAGGCATCTGTGGTGTTGTGGCCTATTTAGATATTTCTATCCCTGACATTGATTTGAACCATAGCTNCCTAGCCTCCTGTGCTGTAGGGGAGGGGCAAAAGTGCCCTTGCCCCCCTCCTCCAGCCCAGTGCCCTGTCATGGGAAGGCGGGCACAAATCCACCCCCCACCCCGCTGATAGCATAGGGGTGTTTCCTTGTGCCCACACTACCCATAAGAGAAGACAGAGACATGCTTTGGGATAAAAGCGGCATCGGCCGCAACTTTATTACATGATATATACATATTCCACAACAGCAAATAATAAACCTGTGTGGATGTAGAGGAGAGGAACTATGCCATATAAGCAAGCCAGGTGGTTGAGCTAATTCTCGTCCCCTAACCCGGGTGAATCGACCCTTCGAATTCACCCTCCGCTTGTGTCAGGGCGGGTTGCCGCCCCCTATCAGCCATTCTGAGCCTGGGCTGGGGCCCCCGCACTTAAGACACCCCCCACTCCCCTCGTGGCAACGGGGTGCAAGCGCACCCACTTAGCTCTGCATGGTTCCTACCCCACTACCCACCACGAAAAGGGGGAAGAAAAAATTCACTCCACCCGTTTCCCCCACACAGGTATCCCAAAATGTGCATGCAAAACTGCCCTCAGATCCTCCAGCCAGACAGCGTTCCCTTGTACAGACCAATGCACGCTGTCACTCCGAAAAAGGCCTGCATTTTGGCTCACAATGCGTTGGTGGTGCACCACCCTACCACCAAAGCATGCCACGAACGCCCACATATTGATTTTTCGCTTGTCACACCCAATTTTGCCTGGCGACGTGGCGTACCGCCAAACCTGCCACTCCAGTAGATCCAACCACCATATGGAGGATTGCGGCCATGTAGCAACCAATATGGAGATATCGTTCTTCATTTCACCAGTGAGCTCCCATGCACTGCGCAGGCCGAGGTCGTTTTCCCCCAAGTGAATGACCAGGATGTCAGGGGGGCCAAAGCGTGTGGCCCTGCAGAACAGCGAAGTCATCAGGTGCTCCCACAGCATACCGCTGCACCCAAACCAGTAAATGCAGGGTCACTGTCCACAACCCAGCTGGGTACCGAAGTCCGAATCAGCTGCTTGGCCTTTGGCCCAATGCACAATGCTGTGCCCGCAAATCCATATGGTGGAAAGCTGGCCTGCACCTGAGAGTGACAAAACAGAGAGCGTTAAAAAACAGTCTAGCTTACTGTGGAGGGCTGAACGGCCGTACAAAAGTGTGATAAGTGCCGGACCACCATCTGCCTATCGCCTTAATCTGAGAGGCAGCTAGCCTGCCCGCGGCAGCTGTGGAGGCGACCACAAATCGGAAGGAGTGCGTCCCATAGTCTGATGGCTGACGTCCGAGCATCACCAAACCCTTCTTCAAAATTGCCCAAAATTGGAATTTCGTCAGAAACGACCCTGCTGAATGAACGAAGAGGAGGCCCTGCATGACCGGACAAACAGCCAAGTAAGCCGCTAATGCCGACACAGGGCACACACCCCCGACCAAGGATCTGTGCAGCATTACGATCTGCCCCCGTCCCTCCTGATCCACTTTGGACTGCCGAATCATGATGGTGACAGAGTCGGGCCTCAGGGCTATGTCCTGGAACTCCAAGGCAGCGCCTGACCGATCACCCTTCGAAGAAGGCACCAACTCACTAATTCATAATGCAGCAAAAAAGGCTGTGGAGAAAACTGCCCGGAAAAGCAACACCTCNCCGATAATGCCGGTACGCCCGATACCGGCATTATCGGATACCGGATTCTACCGGTTTCCCACCCCTACCGATCACCCTTCGAAGAAGGCACCAACTCACTAATTCATAATGCAGCAAAAAAGGCTGTGGAGAAAACTGCCCGGAAAAGCAACACCTCATAAGGAGATGAGCAAATCCGCGGCAACACGGCAAGCAAGGAGGACAATGCATCAACGGGTAGTGGCCGCCGGGCATCCCTGTTAAGGCCCCTCTCCTTAGTTCAGCCTTCGTCAGCTCTGCAGAGCCTGAAACCAGCACACAGGTTAGGCACCCCTTGAGCCTTGCAGAAAAAAGTGATTGCTGCTAGACAGCACTTTGTGGGTCCTAGAGCTGATCACCTCATCCAGGGAATTTCAGTGACACATGACCGTCATAGCTGGTTAGACTATAGTGGCCTCAACATTTACTTTAATAGTCACTTAAGTTTTGAAGAGGAAGTTTGCAGTCTGGGTATTTAAAAATGAGGGTCTCATTTAATGGTCCCATTTCCTTTTGTTCAGGCTGTGGTGGCTACATGCATGCAAACAGAGGGGTCATCACATCCCCCAACTATCCCCAGACCTATGCTCCTAATCTCAATTGTTCCTGGCATGTACTGGTTAACCCTGGGTACATCATTGCCATCCATTTTGAACAACCCTTCCAAGTGCAGAGTGAGGATGCTTCCTGCAGCCATGGGGACTACATAGAGGTGAGGCAATCTGCTATCAAAGCTTCTGTTTGGTTTCTAGGAATAGCTAGCATATGACTGGGAAAGTAATTTCTAGATCAGTAGTTCCCAGTCTTTTTGTGGACAAAACCCACCAAACTTTTTCAAGAAATCCAGGACCAAATTTTAAAAAATCCAGGACCAGGCGTAGAGGACGAAGGGGGAAATCCCAGTAATGGCCACAGCAGGGAGCTGGCATGAGGTGGTGGGTGCCCAAGAGGCAGGGAAGCTATGTCCCTCCCCTCCCTTTCCTTCCCCAGGTCCTCAGTGGCACAGGTAGCCAGAACAGATTTTTAAGGGTTGGAGACAAACAGTAAAAAGAACGGGCAGGCGGCACAGCGGCTCTTCGGCNATACTTGCTGCCCCCCGTGCTGTAGCAGCACGTAAACCAAAGGCTGCCGCCCCGCCTTACTTACCTGCAGAGCCAGTTGCTGCGAGGGAAAATAGTTTGTCTGTTTAATGCAAAGTAGGGATGGGCGAACGTGGTTCGGAAGTTCGGAGTTTCGACCAGTTCGGTCGACCGAACCGAACTCGATTTTCGAACCAAACCGAATTTCTGAACTCAGTTCTGTTCGCCTCCCTATAAGATAATATTCCATTTAGTTCAATGGGGTTTGAATTTCCGAACTCTGTTCAGAAGTTCAGAGTTCGGACCAAACTCGAATAGTTCGGTCGACCGAACCGAACTTCCGAACCAAACTCAATTTTCGAACCGAACCGAATTTCCAAACTTAGTTCTGCTCACCCATCCCTAATGCAAAGCACTCATCTTTTTTTTTTTTAGCTGCACCTTCAGTTACCTTGAGTTGCGAGATGGAGCTGATGCCAGTTCACCTCTAATTACCAAACTCTGTGGGAACTCTCTGCCGGACATTCAGAAGTCTTCAGGACCTGTCCTGTATATGAAGTTTAGGTCTGACAATAGCGCCACACACTCAGGATTCATTGCCAAGTACTCAAAAGGTAACACTAGTGATTATCCATTGCCTTGCATTTCACTAACTTTAAGGCAGGCTATAAAAGGAATGGAAAATGGAAGCTTTATCTTCAGAATCATGATGTCCGTTAATGCAAACCTTTTCTTTACCTAGTGATAAGCAGGGATTGTGGCAGATATAAAATTTATTTTGGAAATGCTGTAATAGAAACAAATATTATTGGCCTCATTATTAATAATTTCTATAGCACTTTCAATCTCCAGAGTGCTTTCCAATCCTTACTTAGTTCATCCTCACAACAACCCTGTGAGGTGGGTCGACATAATTCCCAATTTACAGATGGGGAACTGAAGCTGAAATATTCCAGAATTTTGCAAGATAACGTTTACCAAAATAATATTAATATAGCCTGGAATAAGCAACTGTAACAATGGCCCTTTTAAATGGACTGCGGAGGTGATGATAATCATGGAATCTGAAAGCACCCTAAGTGGTAATTATATTGGCAATGACAGTTATCATTTGCCGCTAGAGAATGTGATGTCTTAATGTATCTACACGCAAATACTGTTCTTGTGCTAAAGACTTCACAGTACAACTTCTAGACATAACAACTACAGGATGCACTGGAAAAGCTCTCATAATCCATTGGAGATTTATTTTTATTATTTTATTTTTGGTAATCCATTAAAATTACTAAGATGTCATAACAGCTTTTTTGTATTGAAGAGGGAATGAATCCTCAGGTAGGACCATTATGAGAGCAGTATGATGGTTTTGTGAACTGGGATGCCTATTCATTGTGAATCAGCATGTAGAAAGCATGGAAATGGAGTTCAAGAGGAAGTAGGAGAAAAACAGGAAGCACTTCATTCTGAGAAGTACGAAGAGAAATGAGATAAAACAAACCAATAGCAGTTGCATGTCGCTCACTAGTTAAATCTAGACATGACCCTGGACTGGAATCCTACAGTAAAAATATTCTCTGTCTACATAGTTGTCTAGCCAATGTTTCAAACACTGAGGTGTGGAAGATCTGAATCCAAACTTTTCAGTATAATCATTATTAGATCACAGGGAAATGAGACAAAGACAAAAGCCAGAAGCATTCACAGCAAATGTATATTTAGGGAAGTTATTTTCTCCATGTGTTATGGGGCTCAGATCTGAGGAGGCAAATCTGCCTTAGTAGATTCCTTAGAATCTATCCAAATAGATTCCTTAGACTCTATTTATGCCGCCTGTTGGGGCTGCTGAAGGTGACACCACCAGCTATACTTAGACTAGAAACAGGGATGATTTTGATAGCCTCGTGGTTTGCTGACTTTCTGGTTGAAGGTCTATTATTCTCCACCACAGTCTTTGATGAAACTCTGTATAATGGGGAAAATGGAGATGAGGTGTCATGGGAAGGTTACTGGGTGGCAGAGAGTAGACTGGAACCTTATGAGTCTAGGATTTTCCGAGGGATTTGCTTTATCCCTTCCAACTAATGCAATAAAAATTCTGCTCAGACGAAGAATATGGGATATAGACCATCAAACATCTAAATGCCTAGCTACCAATTCTAAAATATCACCATGGTATAAATATTGGGTTCCATGTTTAGAGGGATCCAAGTATCTATCTACCTTGACCCTTTCAAAATATAGGAAGGCTTTTACTGCCCTTAGACTTCAATTGATGCCAACAGAGGTTGTCCATGGTCGCTACAAGGGAACAAAATACTCCAACTGGCTTTGTGTATGTGCAAAAAGGGACATGGAGGATCTTCCTCACTATTTACTAACCTGACAAGGGCAAAGTTATTTAGAACTTTGAACTTGAAGCTTGGTTTATATCTGGGTGAGTGCTATTGTGTTTTCTGGTGGACAAAAAGGAGTATGTGACCACAGCTGTAGCTGCTTTTGCAGTGGCAGCACTTCAAATTAGGGCTTCAGCCATAAAAGAGGTTTTGTCATAGGTTGGTTATTTGTAATTACTTTGTACCTAAGATTATCTGGTGCATATTGCAATTGATGACTGTTATTTTATTTTGAACTTTTTATATGGTTATCTTAATTTGTATGTTGGTAACTGTATTTTGACAAGACTAAATTAGCCAGTTCATTAAACAAATCTTTCAATCATATTTAGGGATGAAAACAAACTAGGAGTTGTAGAACAGCAAGGAGGGAGAGGGCATTTTAAAATCAGGAGGAGAACACCCCCCCCCCAACCCAACACCCACCCCACACCCCATAGACAGACACATGAGATCATTTTAAAGCAGACTGGTTGCTGTTTGTGGTCTTGTCCTGTTAAAGTCTCAGTGGGAAATGAGATAGGTAGCTCGTTTCAATAGGGTGTGACTGTGGGATCCTGGAACCACTGTGGGCAAAGAGAATTATTGAGGATGTTTGTATCTTTGCAGTTCTCTGTGGTGGAACACTGACAGGACAAAATGGAGTCATTGAAAGTGTAGGATATCCTAACATTCCCTATCAAAACAATTTGCTGTGTGAATGGTTTATTCATGGACCTACAGGTCATTACCTCACCATTAGCCTTGAAGTACTGGATGTTCAGAACTCCTCAGGGTGTGCAAATGACTTTGTGGAGATTCGAGAGGACAATGCTACAGGTCAGTGGATTTCTCCTTCTCCTTCATCTTGATAGGATTATTGAAAAGGGTGTGTAGCAGGGCAAGATGGAGAGCTCCAGCAGCAACTGCTCCAAGAGCCTCCTTACCCTAATGGGTGTAGTTACTTGATGTTCAGAACAGACCTATGTAAGTCAAGTGACCTGAAAACCCAGGCCTACAAAGGTGTGCTGGGAGCCTGGCCAGAGAGACCACCAGGGAAGTCTGGAGAAGATAGTTGTAAGAAGTTGCCTCCAGGTAAGGGAAGAGTCTGGGAGGGGATGCTCATAACAGGGTAACTGAAGTGATTAATTGAAATTCAGTTTGTTTGTAAAACTGCTTCCATAGCCAGACTGTTAGACTGGCTGGAGACCTGCTGAAAACAGGAAAGCTGACTACAAGAAGCAAAGCAATAATAACTTGAAGAAAATGACTTGGAGAAATGACTGTGGGGAAACTGAGGCATGGACCCTGCCAACAGTGCAAGGGTGGAACAAGCTGCTTACATGGTGTTACTAAAAGTATTTGCTATTTATGTAATATATACACGTCAAAGAAAATAATCACAGTGAGTGTTTTCAGACATGATGATAGCACAAATTTCTACACTTTGCCAAGTATGGAAATCCATGTTGTCATCATGGCTGAATGCAGCCACCATATGTTGGCCTGGGATGGAACCCGGGTTTGCAAGGGCCATGGCAGCACTTATCCCATGTTGTTTCTCAGGACCGTCTCCAAGGAACAGCCCAGGCTAAGCACAACCATGGCCGATGCAATTGATTCTGGACTGGGGTAAAGCGGTCCATCACGTTTGATGACCTCCTTACTTTTATCCCAGTCCAGGTCCACAGCACTTCCATGCAGCCACAATGGCCTCATAGCCCACCCTGGCTGCCTATCGGGGAGTGGGGGCAGGGCGGGGCTGTGCAGACACACGTCCATGCGTCACCCTGCCCAGCCCAGGACACCATCACTCTTGTTTGGTACCCAGGCCAAATCCTGCTCAGAGTAAGGGCCTCACTCCGGACAGGAATAAAACGTGATGGTGCTCAGCACTGTCACGTCTGAAAAGACCCAGTGTGTTCTACATAATGCTAAAGTAGTCATTGAGTGAAGCAAAGTAAAACCTTACCACTATTTTCCAGGGGTGTGCTTTCTTTCTTTTCTTTTCTTTCTTTTCTTCCCTATTCTACCAGTGCAAAATCAATGGAACTAACGTGAATGCAACTTAATAAAATCATTCTGGTCTAAAACCTTTCTGTCTTTGACTTACCTAGGTAATTTATTAGGTAAATATTGTGGTGCCACTATACCCGATGCTGTGGACACCTCTGACAGCTTTGCTTACGTCAAGTTTGTTACTGATGAATCCATCAGTGCCCCAGGATTCAAGCTGCATTTTGCTGCCAGTGCTCAAGGTCAGACTTGTACTGTTACAACTTACTATGAATAAATGTAGCAAATGCAACTAATCATGCTTTCCATAATTCTCATCGTATAATCTGTCTTCAAGACTTCATTTATTTGTATAACTCATGTATATTTGCCCTTTTATATCTTATTATAATACTATGATGTAGCTCAAGATAGTATTGCTACCACTTGCTACCTTAATTATCATCAAACTAGAGGGAATGTGAAAGTAATATAGCCAGGAAAAGTATATAAAACTAATCTAGAATGTTTATCTTTCTTCCTTTTCCTGTTGTCACTTAATACACGTTTTGCATTAATCCTTCACATCTGCTAGGTAGTTTGTCAACACCGATACACTGCAAGAAACTTACTAGAATTTGTGTCATTCCAGGGTGTGGTGGAGAATTTAATGGACTTCAGGGAACATTTGCATCCCCCAACTACCCCAGCCCATATCTACATGAACGGAAGTGTGAATGGAGGATCACTGTGCCAATGGGACAAAGGGTCACCCTAGTCATCAATGATTTGAATATTGATCTCCACCAAGAGTGCCACTTGCATTATGTGTCTGTAAGCATAAAAAATTAATCCCACATAAGCACACTTCAGTACATAAAGCGAATACTACTTTACCCCCTGATACATGGGCCCACCCATCAGTAAATTTGAAATGACAAGAACGTGAGACAGAATCACCTCAGCCTATGGAGAGCTCCCAGTGATTCAAGAGGGGTCTCTTCCAGTACATGGGGGTCATGAATAAATAAACTGGAAATAACGTGTATGAGGCAGGGAGCTCTGGACTTGATCTGATGGGAATGTTATGTTTAATTGAGCATCCAAAAATTAATTACAGTAACATTTTTCTTTTCCTAATCTGCAAATGAGTTTGTCAGCGATACCCATGTTAAGAGGGGGAACAAACCATTTTGTACCTAGACCCAGCTTCCTTAGGTCCAGCTCTATCCCAGGGACCTGGCCAGGAAGGGGTTGTTTGACTTTCCCCCCATCGCTGCGGATTTTCTTCCTAACTAAGTAACTACACAGGTAAGTTCACCCATGTGGATGCACCTGGTTGCCTCCAGGCTTTACAGCTGTAAAACTGACACTGTTCCTTTGAGGTCAGTGAACTGAGGACCATGCCCTTGTTTTTCTACCTCAGATAGTGCCTAAATAAAGTCTCCCCTGTAACTATTTGCTGTTCCCATATATAAGAAAGAGGACTGTAGATCAACCAGATACTATTGAAGTTGGGCACTACTTATTTTTACACGTCTAACTCAACCAGGAGCACTCTCTTGTAGGTACCATCTGCCAGCTAAGTTTCCACAACGAGGGCATGCAGAGAGGTGTTCTCAGTGGTTGCCCCACAATCATTGTATTTATTGTTTTATGATCTTAAAATGTAATATTTGTGAGCTGCCCCGAGCTGTCTGTTGACAGGAGGGGGTGGAATATAAATTTTAATATAAATAAATTAAATAAATAAATAAAAATACAGTATTAGCAGACAAGGTGCCAAGAGAATGCACACCGGTTATTATTTCAAAGGCAACTATGATCTACAGTAGAGCTGGAGAGAACAGCTGATCCACTATTTGGTTTTCAGATAGCCCCCTAATGTAATTGAGTAATATCCACAGACAAAATGCATATTCACATATCTGCTTATTTGGATATTCTGGATCGATCATCTTTGTTTATTATATTATTTCAGTCGTTTAGGTTCAGGTATTTTGGTCGCATCATTTTGGCTTCTGCACATGCACAATAGTGCTAATTGTACCAAAATAAAGTAACCAAAATACAAAAATGATCCAAACAAAATAACCAAACTACTGAAGTGAAAAAAATAATCAGGTTAGGATAGCTGAAATGGATATCCAATGAGCTGGGAATGAGGAACCATTAATAGACATTTCATTGCTACTGGGTCAAATAGGCCAAATTCAGTGGATACCTTTGTTTCGGCAATTATTATTTGTTTCAGCTCCAATTCTACAACAATCAAATCTTGTGTCCACTCAACAAGACTAAAGGGAAAAGAGAGAAAAGGGGCAGGCGGGTGAGTTTACTTCCTGGAAGGTGTTTAAGTATGTGCTTAGCATTAAGCATGAGACTAGTCCTATTAACTTCAGTGAGACTACCCCATGATCAGGGACCCATGTTCAATGCATTTTCCCTATTAGCAGCAATGGGGAAATGCTCCCTACTCCCCTTACAGCCCACTTGTGGATCCTAAAGTCAGAAGTGATAGGTTGCCTCTCTCTCTCTTGCATACACGTACACACATGTAATAGTGGGGCAGTGAACATGGGGTTCTGCCCTTTATTAAAATGGAGCATGTGCTTTCAGTATTTAACTGACTCAAAGCCTGAGGGCATTTTTAGATGAGATGGGGGATTGACAAATCCGCTCTTTAAAAAGTCGCACAGGAAGTGTGTCCAGTGACTCACATGTTATTTTTAAAACTGGAATTGTAAAACCTCAATATCGATGGAAACAGATATTGGCAGACATGGTATTGATGTTTTACAACTCCGGTTTTAAAAATAATGCGTGAGCCGCCAGGTGCTGCTGTTTTCAATGGCGGCCGGTGACTTCCGATGCTTGTAAATGCTCCCCGCATGACTTTTTTAAGAGCTGATTTGTCAATTCACTCGTTTCCCCCACTCATCTAAAAATGCCCTGAGTGATTATATGAGAGTGTATTCTGTATTTTCACGTTTTACCTGTGTCTGTCTTTTAGCACCCAACCCAGCTTGCATTGAAATCAGTGATTTGTGTGGGGGCCTAAAACTGAAAACTCCTAGGGGAAGAATTATATTTTTTTATCATGCATAATGTAAAACACACTGGGAAGCAGCATGGACTATCATCAATGGGGCAGTCTTCCATCATTGAAGAATAGCTCAGTTCCCATCAACTTAAATGATGCACCCCCAAATTTTTAAATGCATTGATAGGCAATATTCATTGAGACAGTAAAATTGCTGAACCAGTTGATCATCTAGTGCCTATTACTCAAAAGTTTGAAACAATCATTGTTAGGAGAAAAAAGATTTTACTGTTTTATGGGCAAACTTGTAGACAATATAGGTAAGGCCACACAAGATGTTAGACCACATTAACCTTACCATGAAGTTGACCATCTGTTCGGTGACCACCCACTTCCACCGCAGGGCGGGCTCATGATGTGTGTCAGCTGGAGAGGCCAGTGATGCATCATGAGCTACTGTTGCCTCACCCAGGCTAATGTGTGCCCATAGGTTCACTTCCTGTCTTGTCAGCCTGTGCAGCCCCGCCGTGAGACAAGAGATCTGAGGACTGGGCCCGGAGGAGCGCACTCACCCTGGCTACAAAACAGCTGATCGGGGAAGGTGCAGGAGCATGTTCACCTCAGCCACCAAACAGCTGATTGGGGAGACTTCCTCTGCTTCTCCGGGCCTCTTCAATTAGTTGTTTGGTGGCCAGGGTGAGTGCGCTCCTCGAAGACCCCAACCTGATCACCAGTTGTTTGGCAGTTGGGGTGAATGCACTCCTCCGCCTCCCCCTCAGTCAGTTGTTTGGTAGTCTGGGTAAGCGTGCTCCTCCAGGCCCCCCTCAATCAGCTGTTTGGCAGCCAGGGTGAGCGGGCTCCTCCATTCCCCTCCCCATCAGCTCTTTGGCAGCCGGGGTGAGCCCACTCCTCCGACACCCCCAATTGGTTGGTGTGAGCTCACTACTCTGCCCCCCGCATCAGCTGAGGCAGCTCCTCCTGGAGGCCCAATTCTGCTGCGCAGCAGGAGTCCTGCCCCATGTTGACAGCTCCTCGGCCAACCTGTGGCATGGAGGGACTTGTGATGCTGCCCTCCCTGTAGGCTGAAAGTGTGGCAGTTGCAGTGGCTCTCCCCAGCTGGGCAGGGGAGGTATCTGGTCCTCTCTTGTGCGGCTTTACCCACAGTTTTCATGTCACAATCCTGCAAAGACTGAATGTCATGTTGAGTGGTTACTAGTTACCCTGTGCATTATTTTAATGAAATCAATAAGACTATGCCCAGGAGTTCTGTAAGTGATGCATAAATATTTGTAGGACTTGGGTTTTAGAATGATTGCAACTGAGCTGAACAAAATAACAGAATTTGTTTTAGTTGCTGTGTTATTTCCATCCATCATATGCTGCCTTTTGATACAATGGGTTTTTTCAGATGGACAGGGAACAGCCCGGAGCCCCAGAGCAGCCATTTGGGTGCCCCAAACAGAAGCTGCACACCCTCATGGGTATGGCTGCCTAAGTCTTCGCACAGACAGTCTAGTGTGCAGGTGAACCATGCATGTGCACAGGCAGCAAACACACATTCCCCTCAGATCAAGAACACACAGAGAGGCGGGCCAACCCCCCAGCCCGGACCACACCACTCACTACCCCACGCCCTGCCCAGGAGCCCAGCTCTGGCAGCTATGGCAATGGGACACAGTAGCAGCTGTTAACCCCTTGCCACCCACAGCCCTGGCAGCTGGACCAGTCCTTGCCCAGCCACCCCCACCCCAGTGGCAGAGCAGGGCAGAAAAATGCCAGCTCCAGGGACCCTGTGATGCTTATAAAATGCTGATGTCTGGGAGCAAAACACAGACTTTATTAAGCAGCCACAATAAACAGGGAAAGGAGAAGGAAGGATGGAAAGGCATGTCCAAAAGGCCCAGAGAGCATGCAGTTTGGGTTGGGAGATGGAGGACACTGCCACTGCTCCGTTCCCCCCCTCCTACCCCTCCCCCACCCCCAGGGCTTCTGTAGATGCTGGGCTCCATTCTCCCTGTAGGTTCCCCTGTGGAGTCAATGCTTGTTTAGATTTCACGCACATTCCTTTAAAGGCAGAGCAGGGAGCCAAGATGTCTGCACTCTGGCTGATTGGCTCGCAGAACCATTCAGACAAACAGGAGCTTCATGGTTGCCCATTGCCATGAGTAAGGCCAGCTTTGCTCTGTAAGGTGTGTTCCTGGATCTTCCAAAGCGCCCCACGTGGGGCTGCCCAAGAGCAGCCGAGTCTGCTCTGTGTTGAAAATCTGGCTGATATTCTTCAGACAAACAGGTAAACCCTGGGATAACGGGGGCTTGCATGGGCAAAAGTGGAGCTGCTGTTCCTCTGTTTACATCCATTGCGCTATGTCAAAAAGCACGGCCTAGAATAACATGAGGTACATGCTGCAATATGACATTGGCTCCAAGAAGCTGTTATGGCATAACATGACACATGCAGCATTGACATATCACCTCATGATCTGATACTGTATATCTTTAAGAAAAAAATGTTTTTATGAAATTCAGGAAATGTTTATAAAAGTTACAGTAACTACTATATTGATCTAAAATAATGATACAATGGGAAGTAAAACATTTAAGCCTAGATTCTGCAAGTATCCACGTGCATCTGAGTGGTTCATTCAGATGCTGAGACAATGGGGGTTATGTAAGCATTTTGATGCACAAATTGATCCAAAATTCCTAGAGGATTCTGGTGTTTTTTTCTATAGACTCCAGTAGGTTTTGGATCAGGCTTTCACAGAGGGACTAAATGAGTCTTCTACTGAACCTGTGAAGTCCATGTAAAATTTGCAGAAACCACTTTATTTGTGCTTCTAAGTGTGTACTTTTAACCAACAGTTTCACAATGGCCATGGAGAAAATACTCCAATGATCAACAAGCTGTGTGGTGAAATAGCTCCAGGTACTCTGTTGAAATCCACAGGGAACAAGATTACAGTAATCATGAAAACTGATGGAACTAATGTAGGAAGAGGCTTCAAGATTACATATACTTCGAGTGAAGAAGCAGGTAATGCAGGTTTTTTTATTAACTTCATGTGAAGTGTTGATGCAAAGCCATTTTGACATTAAGACGGAACAAAAAGTATTAGATCAATATTCAGACTCTGATTACCTTTTAAATGGCTTGTCTGAATTTTGCCCAGTTAACCTCATTTTGAGACCCAGATAGCAACAAAGATGGGCATGTATATTAGCCATGACCACAGATTATGTGATCTGTTTGGGGTCCCAAGCCACAGTTTGAGAACCTGGAAGCTGTGGGCTCATCAGTGCCAGCTTGTCAGGGAAGCAGTATGAAAAGGTGCCTCCTATGTTTCCCCTCTTGACTGGGGAGAAAGTTCTCTACCGTGTGTTACTTTGAAAGAGTGCAACTAACTTTCTCCTTATGCCTAGTTGTTATCTCCACTAGCAGCTAGTGAGTGAGACAGAGCCTCCCTCTCTTGTACCATTCCAACTTGTCCCTGTGCTCTTGCTTCCTGATGCTGACCTTGTACAGGAAATTTTGGACATTAGCTCTGAAACTACGCCCAGGCTGACTACAGAATAGGGCTACAGGCCAGTGCTATCTGAATTGTGCTTTCAGCATGCATTCTCTTGAATGAAAACCTACATGTGAATAGGCTAAATTCCTCCTTTGCTAAAGTTTGCTCTGAGGCCATCACACATACAATGGGCTTATGCCCAAAACTCCCTGCCCAGCTCTTCTCCTTCTGGGGTTTTCCTTTCTTAAGACAAATGAACAAATGCCTTGGCCAGTAGTTTTGGCAGAGTTTAACTGTCCCCGAGAGTGTCCTGCGGCGTCTCCTTGGCTCTGTCCCTATTTTTCTATGCTTCAGTGAGACAGTCAAGTCTTTTCATACTGCTTCCCTGACAAGCTGGCACTGATGTGGTCAGGAACAGCACTTGAGCTGAATCACCAAGAGTATGAAACAATGAGAGGCAGGGTACAAGCTGAGCACCCTCCAGTAGAGCCACAAGTCTTTGAATGTTCTTCCCCATTTCCCACCTTCCCACCACTCCAGTTTGGCCCATAACATCCTGACTTTGTTGGTCTCTGAAACATCTTTTGTTCATTACTCATAACCAGGGAGGGACCCATGTTCACTGTGTTTTCAACCATGGGAAAGGTCCTGGCTCATGACAACAAGTGGGTAGTGACAGTGGACTCTAGTGGGCATTATATAGGGAGGTTTTACTTTATTGTCACAATGGATTGTGCAATTGGATCTTAGGCTAAACGACATGCATCTTGTGTTAAAGATTACCAGGGGCAAGCAGAATATTGGATGCATATTTGTTTATTGCAAAGTAGCCAAAATCTAGGTAAAGAAAGCAATACAGAGGGTGAAATAAATTTTATCTGTGGTTACATTCAGGTCAGTCTCTTGTCAGTGGAGTTGCATTGCATAACTGAGGGACGGGCATGTGTTGGGTTGTTCATATTGCCAAATGAATGATGTTTTGGTTCTGCAGTTTGCGGTGGGATTTTCTACAGTTCCAACACAGGGAATATCATGTCTCCTGGTTATGATGGCATCACCAGTTATGCAAACCAACTGAACTGCGAGTGGATCATCCAAAATCCACACTCTTCTAACACCACCATTTATCTCTCCTTTGAGAATTTCCACTTGGAACATCACAGAAGTTGCCAGGCTGACTACCTGGAGATGCGAATAGGTGGGTGTAGTCATCTGGAACTAATAAAGTAGATAAAAGCATTCCTACACACAAACCAATCTTGGTTTGTACAAGTACAACTACTTCCCTGAGTTTCAGGCTTCTAGGGTGACCAACTCTCATGGAACTCCCAGGACTGCCCCTAAAATGGGTTGTCTTTCCCGCGGTCCCACCAGGAGAATAAATGTCCCTGAAACACCCCTAATCAAGCTCTAGCTGGCTGGCATCGCCTCCCTCCCCTGCTGGAAGGAGAGGGGCTGGGGGTGGGGCCTGGGAGTCACTCACTTCCTCCGGCTTTTCAAAAGCCGCTTTTGAAGGGCATGGGAAGGCAGGCAGCACAGCCGAGGCGGACACAAGCAGCAGCGCTTCAACTGTGAGTTAAGAGTGTGGAGCAGAGAGAAGGAGGAGGTGAGCCAGCAGTGTGTTTGCCAGAGTCCAGCGGTGCCCAACAGTCAACCCATGCTTCCCTGAATGATCAGGCTGCCCTATCAGCTCCCCGCCTCCCCTGCAGCAGCAGTGTGTGTGAG
>QEPC01008893.1:1859773-1870495 GCA_003113815.1 Sphenodon punctatus | reverse complement strand
AAACATTCACAATAGACACTTGGTGCAATGTGCTTGGTGAATGCTCTCCTAAGCAAAATAAAAATGCTCTGGAGAGCTTTATTCTAAATATTGAGTGCATTTATTCTTTTTGGCTTGATATTAGAGTTACTCCTGATTTAGGCCATGTTCCACAAACCACTTAATCTGAAGTATTGGGCTTCAGTGGAACTACTCCAGAATTGTGGTTTGTGGATTGCAGCCTTACATTGCTGTGCAAGCAAGCAATGTTTGGCCATATACTTTCCCAAGGAGAATTTATAGGAGATTGTATTAGGAAAGTAAATTTAATGTTATTTCGTGTTCTTCTCTTTGCTATATTTTTTTCTTCTAATAATATAGAAACAAAAATAGAATATAAAGTTTTAGACCATTCTCTCCTTTTACTGCACAATTTCTGAGATCTGTCATGATGCAAGTGTGGTGCCTGAATTCTAGTAAATGATTCAAATTATCCAAGGCAAATGTAAGAATGAAACTTTCCATGAAACTCTGTGACCAGCTATGCTTTCCAATAAATGGAGCAGTTAGCATTTCTGTCTAAAACAAGCCTGTGCTTATTTACAGTCTGTACCACCCTAAGTGATCCAATATCTTTGCATGTGGTAGAAGGAAATTAGTATAGATTTTTGCACAAGGCTGAACAGATGCAGATTAAGTGGGATTCGCATGTGTAGCTGGATTGCATAAATACTGCTCATTGAATTCTCAGACTGGCAAATCTTAAGAGTCCGTCAGACATTGAAATCTAATAACCAACAAAAATTGTTTGCTTGAGCTGAAATGAGTATCACCACTGAATATTGACTGAATTCATAAATTTTGTCCACTCCAAGTAGAACCTGACAAAAGTGGATAAAAACCACTATTCATTTGTGCTTCTGTCAGATATTTGTTTTGGGTTTCCAAGTTGTTTGGGGTTTTTTCCTGTCATTTCAGTTAAAATGTTCAGTGGAATAGCTAGATATACAAACCAAAATGACCAAAACCAACCAAAACCCCCCAACCCCATAGTATCCTGAAAGTAGTATTTGAGCATTCAGAGACACAAATATCACTTGAGGGTAGATATTTGGATGACTATCTGGAAATGTGAATAATGTAATCATAATTATTAATAATAATACATTTTATTTCTATATCACCCTCTCCTCCTGCCAAACAGCATTTTAAGTGCTTCACAACATAAGAATATGACAAAATAATATAAAATCCATTTAAAATCAATTTAAAAGGGAAAGGGAAAGAGGGAGGAGAAAACACATTAAGGGGAACCAGAAGTTAATCCTAAAAGCACCTGGAGAATAAAAAAAAGTCTGTGGGTGCTTTTCAAAGGTGTGAAAGGAATAATTGAAATGAGCATGTTCCATACCAAGGAGTCCGCCACAATAAAGGTCCAGTCGCCTGCCGACTTAACGTGTAATGGCAGGATCCCCAAACCGTAGATGGTTTCTGAGAGCAGATACCCATCAGCGCAAGGATGAATGTTTATGACTAAAAAAAAACTATTTGTTTGTGGGTTGTTGGTTTTTTTTTAACTTAACTCTTGTGTTTACCTCCAGGTCACTGGTTTGAATATGGCTGATAGTAATTACTATAGCAGAGGTAGTAATTACCAAACTATGGATCAGGATGCCAGTAGAATCGTGATTCCAACTGATATTCTTTGCAAATGTTTGTTCTTTTCTGGGGTCATAACCGGGATGGTATTTAAGCCTCAAAATGAAGTCAGGCAGATAAAAAGTTTGGGAAGCAGTGGACTCAGTCTTGCAAGGTACTGAGCTCATTGGTGCAATCCATCAATGCACTTCAAGCACGTGCATTGTTCTACTGAAGTCAGTTATTAAAATCACATGGTTGACATTTAGTATGTGTTTAAGTGCTTTATTAGGTTGAGGCCAGAACACTTAGTACCTTGTAGTACTGAGCCCTAAAAACTGTGGTGTGCTAGAAAGGGCGTCCAAAAACTTTACAGAAGTTTTTGCTAAAACTTGCCATTGCTGTGTTCCATGTGTGCATGGTGGGGAGAATGGAATTGCCACAGAGGTCATCTTTCCTTGCAGAGGGAGGAGAACAGAGATGCAAAGAACCCAAGGTCGATGTTGGGAAACCCCTGTAGTTCAGCCCAAAAAACAGCCCTCAAGGGCTCAGACATGGAGAGCCAGACGCAAGGCTGAATGCCCAAATGAAGTTTATTTACCAGAGTTAGAAGAGGTTGCAATTAGGCTCTAATCCTGGGAGACCTGACTGCTTACAGAAAAGGAATCTGGGGTTGTGGGTGTCACCCCAGCTACATTTATTGGTTTTAGACAAAGACCCTAAAACTGGCCAATGAGAGAAAAGCTCATTGGTGTATTTTAAGACACACACGTGAGTTTTCACAGTTTTACAAAGTGTTATATTTTGAAGTACAGTAAGTTTTCAGATCTTCAAACAAACTTTGATGGAATTAGTCATGCATACCACATCCACAGCAACAATATATCAAAATGGCTCTTTCTGGTTCCAGCATGGCTGGGGAAGAGGCACTTATCATGAATATACGCTCACCAATTCCTGCTTTCTCAGCAATTACAAGGACGTGAGGGGGCTTTATTGCTTTAGATGCAATTGTTGCCGACCATCTGGAAATATTTTTCATTTTCCAGTAAATGGTCCCTTTTGCCTAGGCAGACCCATACCTTTAGCCATAGTTTGGCTCACCTTAGTTGCCCAAACATGAGGGTCCATCCCTACAGTTGACCAGCTCTATAATCTATTGATATTTTCTAGGATGTGGTGGAATTCTTCATTCAGAAAATGGTACAATCAAATCACCACACTGGCCCCAGAATTTTCCAGTAAACACAAGGTGCATGTGGACAATCATTACACATGGAAGCAAACACTTGGAGATAAACTTTGACAGTAACTTCCAGATCCCAGATAGTAATGGGCAATGCCAGAGCAGTTATGTGAAGGTAAGTCAACGTTTGTTTGAGATTTGGTGATCTGTAGTTCGAATGTTTGATGTGGCTAGTTGGATTAGTTAAGAGAAACCACATTAATATGATGTCATGCTTGAGATTTTAAATAGACAAAAATCAAAGAAATTCAAACCTATTGTTCCCTCAGTACTATATTGTGTATTTGTTAGGGGTGGGACTCTGGGCAAAATTTCGGTTTATTTCGGTTTCAGTTCTCATGAGTTTCAGTTCTCCTATCGATTTCAATTCTCTTGATTTCATTTTTTTTAACATTGCATTTTTCCCCATTGAAATCAGTGGGGAAAACCACAATGTTAAAAATCTGGTTAAAAAAATCAGCGCAAAAGAACCGATAGGGCCCAAACTGAGAAATAACTGAAATTTCAGAAAGAACTGAAAGTGCCATTATCGGCTACATTCGGTTCTCGGCAATACTGAAAGTCCCATCCCTAGTATTTGTCCTGAATATAGTTAGATTTTTTTATTGGGTCTGTCGAAAGATTTCAGTTTTGAGTTGATTGTGTTGCTTCTGACTAATTGATCAACTAAAATATTACAGACCTTTACTCCAACCTTATTGCAACAAATTCATTTTTTTTCTGCTGCCTTATTGGTTAAATGTTACTTAAAATTTTTATTTTGAATTTTAAAATGATTTTGAACATTGAAATGCTTTTTTAGTTTTTATTTTAATCTGCAGTCATTGTATTAATAGATTAACCCAGCCAATGAATCAATGCTTTCAACCTTAGTTTTTACATATGATTTTGTAATGAAAAACATTCTTACTAATAAACAATCCTGATTGCAATACTAATACAAATCATGACTGTTATACTATAACAAAATTGGATTAAATACCTGAAAATGTTCTATTAATTTCATTGCCTGCCAAGAGAATTTTGTTTTGAAGGCAGGGCATGCTTGAAATTCCTTCTAGTTTAATTTTTTCTCAAACATTTGGCAGATGTATGATGTTGCATTCATTCTTTCCAGAGCCCTGAAACTCCCACTTGTAATAAAGGGCAAGTATGATTTGACATCTCGTAGGAAGGTTTGAGCAGATGGATATGCTCTATAACCAGAAACTCAGAGGACTAAAATGGAAATTAATTTTTAAAGCCATGAACTAGCTAGGATTTACATTTGCACTTCCACGTTCTGCCCAATTGAACTGTAACATTGGGTAAAGCCACATGAGACAGGGTTGCCTGGATTCCCAGTTTGGCCCAGGGAGGGCAAATGCACCTGCCACACTTTGGACCGGTGTGATGGGGAAAGCAGTCCAAACAATCTGCCTCCCTTATGGGGAAACTGGACAGGCAGGCTACCGTCACACGTCCCACCATGCCCCGGGGCAGGATGAGGATCTGTCCACATGGGCAGGCACCTGGCTCCACCCCAACCACCACCCCAGGCCTACCCATTATCTTGCCCCCTGCCATGACAAAAATGCATAGGAATGGTGAGCTATGCCCATGGCTCTATGGTGCCGGCACACCTCGCCATGGAGCAGGGCTGCACAGGACCATCCTGATGGGAGGCAGCCTGATACCCCATATTGGCGCAGGTGAGACAACAATAGTCCATGATGCATCACCAGTGTTCTCTGGTGAATGCATCATGTAGCAGTCAGATGCCTGTCCTGGGGTGGAAGTTGGTGACTGTCTGGCACCCACCAACCTGATGGTCATCTGCATCACGGGCTAATGCAGGGTAAAGTCGCCCAATGCATCTTAACATCTTGCATGGATGCCCTGTCACCTCATCCTGTACATAGCCAAGATTCTAAAGCCACACCTGGAGAAAAAAAGCACAGTGATGCAGTCGCCCATCCCTATGGAGAAGCATGTTGCCATTGCCATCTGGAAGCTCACCACTCCAGACACCTGCTGCTCTGACGTCCAGCAATTTGGCACTAGAACCTCCACTGTGGGCACCATACTGGTGGAGGTTTGCACAAGAATTGTGGAAGTGTGGTTGGACTGGTTGGTGCAGTTGGCGGACACCATGGGTAAATTCAATGAGTCAGGGCTGATCAGATTCCCCAGCCTGCCCTGGGGAGAACAAACACAGTCACCACATATTGGGCCAGCAGGGAGAGCAGTCCAAATTATTTCTTTTCCCCCACCCCCAGTGGGGAAACTGAGTGGGTAGACTGTTGCCACAAGTCCTGCCATGCCCCGGGGCAGGCCAAAGAGCTGTCCACATGGTCAAGCACCCGACCCTACCCAGGCACCACCCCCGACCCACCCACTATCCTGCCCCCTGCCATGATGTAGACACACAGGCATGGCAAACTATGCCCATGGCTCTGTGGTTCCAGTGGACCTCACTATGGGGTGGGCCTGCATGGGACCAGCCTGACAGGAGGTGGCCTGTTACCCCACATTGGCCCGAGTGGAGCAACATTAGCCCGTGATGCATCACCGGCCTTCTTTGGTGGACACATCACATAGTAGCCACCCACCCGCACCCGGGCGGAAGTAGGCAAACGTATGGTGGCTGCCAGCCTCACTGTGAGCTGCATTGCAGGCTAATGTGGGGTAAGATCACCCAATGTGGGTCAATGACTCGTGGCCTTACTCTATGTGCAACCTCTCCTCTGCCCCCCTTCCCTCCATCAGCTGTTTAGCAGTGGGGAGAGTGCATGCATTCCTCTGGGCTCCCCTCCCTCCATCAGCTGTCTAGTGGCAGTGGTGGGTCCAATCCTGCAATGCAGCAGGAGTCTTGGAGTCCAACCCTGTATGGCCAGCTCCTTGGTGGGACTTATGATGTGGAGCGACTGGTGAAGTCACTGTTTGTTTGGACTGCCCTCCCCAGGTCAGCTGTGTTTGCCCTCTCTGGGGTGGGCAGGGGATCTGTCTGGCCCTGTCTCATGTGCCTTTACCCTTAGTTACATACCAAGTTCCTTTGTGCACATTAGACTTTTTGCATTGAAGTGCTAAAGATTAATCAATAATCACACTGTGGAAGGGTCGACTTGTTTTAAAAAGTGAGGCCTGACATTTTATCCATCGAGCTAACAGCATTTGATTATTTTCCTTGGAAACATAGGTTCCATCAGCAAAGCCCTTAAGCACCTCCTTAAAAACAAGGGCTTCCGCCTGTTTTTAAGTAGGTGCTAGAAGAATCCTGTTCACTTCAGTGGGATTTTAGCATGTGCTTCAAGCTCGCTGCATATTAAATGCTTTCCTGAATAAGGTGAGACAGAAGGGTGTATTAAAGTTAACAATGCTCATAGGGTTTTTTTTCTGTTTTGAGGGGATTAACTAGGTTTAAAATTACTCCTGGCATTTTTCAGGTTATTACAGCATGTGGACAGGTCTGACCCTCCTCTGTAGAAATGGTCCAGTAAGGAATCAGCTCTCCCATTCCACACCCAAATACTCCACAGTGCCCCTGTAGGACCAGCATTGATCCCATGTGGCAATATCATTTAGATCGAGCCTCCTCCAATTCCCCTATAGCTCGTCACTTAAAACCCTCCAGTTAGAGGTTTCTTCCAAATAAAGTGGTTCCCCAAAACATAAACACATTAACATAAATATTCCCTCCTGTGACTAAGGCCTCTGTCTCCTAGCAGACCTCTAAGAAATATTCACAGTCTTTGGCCAGGCCTCAGGGATCTGGCTGGGTCTTCCTGGTTTTATCACAATAGTCAATGTCTCTGGCTCTCTGTGAGCCTCAGTGCAGGAACAGCCCACCTTCAGATCCCATGCTGTCTGTCTCTGTGCAGCTGGGTCAGGTATCTCCTCTGCACTGGAGTGTGGGTACTTGCTCCATGCAAGTCGAACTGCCTCTAGGGTGAGAGGACTTAGCTAGCTTACCAGTCAGCAGCCCACAGACATCAGGTAAGCAATGAGACTGCAGGACCTGGGTCAGATAAAAAAGAGAATTAGAGCTGTGTCATCAGCATATTCATGACACTTCACCCCAAACCTCCAGATGACCTCACTCAACATCCTCAGATACACATTGGACAAATGGGGAGATAGAATAGAACCCTGTGGGACACTACAGGGAAGGTCCAATGAGACAATGAGCAATCGCCCATCACCACCCGCTGGGACCTCCCTGACAGGAAAGAGCGAAACCACTCAAGAGTGGTCCAGCACACCCCTACCAAGTCCTTCAGTCAAGCTAACAGAAAAACTGATGATCAACTGTATCAAAGGCTGCAGGAAGACCTCACAAGAACAAGGTAGAATTTCCCTTGTCCATCTCTAGGCACAGGTCATTGATCAAAGCCACAAGCACAGTCTCCGTGCCATTCCCAGAACAAAAACATGACTGAAAAGGTCCAGGAAACTGACAGCATCGAGATGACCTGGAGCTGTCAGGCAATCACCCGTTCAACAACCTTGCCTAAAAAGGGAAGGTTAGAGACAGGTCGATAGCTGGCTGGGGTGTCAGTGTCCAGAGATGGTTTCTTAAGTAGGGACTGGACCACTGCAATTTTAAGGGCATCCAACACCCTCCCCTTCCAAAGAGAGGCATTGACAACCCCAGCCAACGATGGCCCCAATGTCTCCCGGCTGGCTTTCACCAGCCAGAATTGGAAAGGATTTAGTTCACAATTGGTTGCCCTCATTGCCCCAAGCTCCTCCTTCGCATTGGTGAGTGATACCAATTGAAACTGATCCAAATAAACAGAAATAGACGGAACTTCCATAACCCCAAACTCTGACTCCACACTTAAAATGGCTGCACCCAAGTTGTGGTGAATATGAGCGATTTTGTCTGCCAAGTAATTAATAAAAGTGTTACAGCAGACAACAGATGACTCCATTTCCTGACAGAGACAGGCTGGGCTAATCAGGCCCCTCGCATACGCTATGATAGCGGAGAAGAAAGCTTTTTTTTGCTGCCATCACAGCCACAGCATAGTCCTTCAAACACAATCTATGCCGTAGCTGGTCAGCTTCAGTACAAGTCAAGTGCTATGTATGCTCTAACTGCCTACCCTCCTACTTCAATTACATCAGGTCCTCTGTAAATCAGGGGGACCTGTGCTGATGAAGCAGTGGCAGTGGACATCTGGGTGCAACCATGAGCCATGGTCAAGATGTCCTTCCACAAGGCGACCAGGTCATTGATAGAGTAGCCATCAAGGTCGGTGGGTATATCCCCAAGAGAATTCTGAAAGCCAATTGGATCCATCAGTCTCCGAGGGTAGACCAATCTAACCAGTCCACCACCCCAATGAGGGCATAGGAGGGCCGGGATCCAGGCCTTCAAGAGGTAATGATCTAACCACGACAACAGTGCTGTAAGAACACCCCCAATTATCGGAACCCCTGTCTCCAGGATTGTGCAAAACATCAAATCCTCATCAGACTCAATATTATTTGGGATAGGCCCATGGTTGTTATGGCAGCCATGAACTCCTGCTCTGCCCCTGAAAGGCTAGCCTTAATGTGTATGTTGAAATCACCCAAGACAATAAGCCTAGGTGATTTCAACACCACCTTCAAGACCAACTCAGCTAGAAGAGCCATGGAATCAACCGTGCAGTGGAGTGGTCAGTACACCAAAAGGATCGCCAATCTATCCCCAGCCAAATCCAGCACAATGTGGATACACTTTATATCAGATGAATTAGGCACTAGATACCTCCGAGAGGCCAAGGTGTCTTTATAAACCACAGCCACTCCTCCCCCGTCCCCAAAACCTTGGCTGATGCTGCGCCCTGTACCGAATACCCAACCGGCACCATCTGGGGCATTACTGACCCAAATGCCTCATCCATCCAGGTCTCTGTAATGCATGTGAGGTCGGCAGTCTCATCCAAGATTAAATCATGGATGACAGATGTTTTATTCGCCACCAACCTTGCATTGTCAGCTCAGGGGCCCCACTTGCCTCAACTCCCCGATATCCCGAGAAGGGAGGGGGAATGGGACTAGGGAACCAACAACACGTCTCTCTCCCAAAAGCCTCTCTGGTCTATCCTCCCCCCCCCCCCCCCCCCCCCCGCCCCATGCTTTAACACACACACATACGCACACCCCATCACAGGGGGGCCAACACACTCCCTCCCACCCTCTCTCTCCAAGCCCATACTCTCCTCTCATACATTAATATGGTTATTGTATGTGTATAGCTCTAGTCTTACTAGCCAATATAAAATGGTGGTATGAACTATTTTTCAAGTGGAATTCATTTTATGTTCATACTTTCATGCTAGGAACATAACAAGGGTGGACAAGTTTGGAAGAGACATACTGTTGCCTCAGACCCCACTGCCTCACCCTGGTGAATTCCTACACAGTCATTTGCCACTAGCAGGAACATTCTCCATCCTATTGCCAGGGTCTAAGATTTGCTTATTGCACCCAGGATCTCACCCCAAAAAGCCAATATCTTTGTTTTTAGCTGTGTCAGGGACAGTTTATCAGTATTTTTGTCAGACTCTAATTCTATTTGATAAGCAGCTGTAAATTTCAGTCACACGGTTGCATTAGTATTGAGTGTACTGTGGACTGTAAAAAATATTAAACCATCCCCATCCTGGATCTATCAGGTGTGGAGAGGACGGGATGAAAAGGAAGAGACTCTGTTATCCACAGGGTGTGGAAATGTGGCTCCTGGACCTGTTGATGCTCCAAGCAATGTGGTAACCATAGTGTTTCAGTCTCAGGACATCCCAGGGCATGGCTTCTCTGCATCTTTTATAAGCAGTAAGTAGAATTCAAACCTGACATTCACTACCAGAGTTCACTTCTCATTAGCTGTAAATATTTTGTACAGCAATGCTTTCAAGGTCCATGTTGAACAAGGCCATGATGATCGAAGGCAATGGGACTACTCACATGCTTGAAGATAGGCATGCGTTTACAGGTTTGTTCCTGCTGTTGCACTTTTTATTTTTAATGCAATAGGAAGCCGGACACCTTGAAATGTTAAGCATTTGTCCCACTTTGGATTATAAGATACTCGGGAATGGAAGAAGGCCTTTATAGATAGTCGAATCTGTATTTCCTACCCCCATCCCTTGGTTCAGTTTAGTTTGAACTCTTGTTCCTCTTATTAATATTCATGGGTACAATCCTCCACCATTACAGTCAGTGAGAGCTGAACCATTGACTGCAGTGGATGGAGGATTTGTACCTTTTGCATCTTGAATGGTGGATAAGAATTTTTGGGTAAACAGAATTATGGCAAGCTTGGTGCTACTCCAGGACAACAGGGCCAAACACACCACTGACACACTGGTTCTTCACAGACACTAGTGCTTATTCATTTACAAACTGAACAGTGCATAGTCCCAGAAAGAGCAAACATAAGCACAATAAAGTCCTCTATGATGAAGAGCCTCCCCATCCCCGAGGAGGCAATCCCACTTCCTACGCTCTCTGCTTCCTGGCAGCTCCTAGCCACTGGGCTTGACCTGCCTGGCTGGCATGCTAGATCCATGGCAGACCTGCAGGGAGCAGGGCCTGGACTTGGTTTCCATACCAGCTTCTTTGCCTTGGAGCAAGCCCAGAAGCAACCTTACATCCAGCTGTAGTCCTCCCCTCTCGCACTGCTCAGGGCTTAAGATTTTTGGGCTTCCCACCCCCCAGCCAATCCTATGCCCAATTAGCCTGAGCAGCCCCACCTGGACTTCTCAAGCCCAGTGGCGGCTGGTGGGTTTGGATGTTGGAGGGGCACTGGGGCAGTAAGGCCGGCGGGCCAGAGCCAGGGGGACAGTGGGCGGAGCCAGGGGGACAGTGTCTCTTCCTCTGTTCCCCTT
>QEPC01008893.1:1844979-1859673 GCA_003113815.1 Sphenodon punctatus | reverse complement strand
AATTGTAAAGTGCTGCATATGCCTAGTAGTGCTTAGAAACGATTAGTAGTAGTAGTAGTAGTAAAAGTCTGCAGCAGATACATATTCTAACACCATCTGTTTCTTTATTCCTCTTTGCATACAGGGTGTGGCGCAAACTTCACTGGCCCAGAAGGTCGTATTATCTCTCCAAACTACCCCAGTCAATATGACAATAACTTAAACTGCAATTATATCATAGATGTGGGACCACAATCATTTGTCATGTTACGTTTTGAATCTTTCAATTTGGAATGTAAGTGTTTGGATTTTTCCTAATTTCATTGTATTGTAAGTATTTCAATTTTGTTCAGATATTAGGAATTTAAATTACAAAAAAAGACATGTTAAGTCCTTACACAATCAGCAAGAGGATGATCAGTGAGGGGTACAAGAGTTAATTTGTAGGTTAGGGTCCATTTTGAAAAAAACAAAATGTGAATGATTTGCTGAAAGCGGAAGTGTTGCAAGACAGCAAGAAAGTTGTCCAGTAGTAAGATTATGAATTTTGCAGTTAGTAGCTTGAAGATTTGATCCAATTTTGCCCTCTCTGACCCTGGACAAAATACTGTGTCATTATAACCTGTCCTGAGCTTGCTGTTTGTGGGGTGAGCAGGATATAAATATAAATATACCTTTAAAAAAAATAAAAATTAAATGTTCAAATGGAGGGTTCTAAATAAACATGTTTAAAGTAGTGTTGTTTTTTCTTGTTGTTTAGTATTTAATAAGTTTTCCCTTTATGCCTTTTGCTGTTTAGATTTTTTTTAAATATGTTTACAAGTTTTATTCAGTTTATTTACACAAAAACAGCTGAAGGATATACTCGTATTTTATAAAAAAGATGGGGGTAATGAGACCAGTAATACAGACATTATGATAAGGTATAAATATAGCAAATATTTACCTAGGTCAGTTCAATGGTAGTCTGATTTTAGCATTTTTTTACTGTATGTCCGTACTTACAAATGCAAAGTCCTTAGTCATTAGGAACAGAAGAAATTAGGATATGAGCAAAAGAACATTTGGTTGCAAAACAGGAAATTTGTCAACCAGAGAGGCTGCTATTAATCTGTTTTTTCACAAGAATCTTCCATCTATAATGTAACTGTTGGGTCACCTTTTACTAGTGTGGTGAAATTGCTTGTGTTAAAATGGAAAGTTGCAAGAAAGACATTCATGTCCTGATCTTTCAGATTTTTACATCTGCACTTAGCTATATGTGTGCAGACACTCCGGACAGTCCTTCATAAAAGGGTGAGACTACTCACATGTGCAAAAGTGAGTGTATGCAGAGGTGTTAGCAGGATCCACTCCTTACTCGCCTCTTTTGTAGTTTCAAGTAGAGCTGAAGTGAGCACCAGAGCAATCACGTAAGCTCCTCAAATGATCCATACTGCAGCCCAGCTCACCAAAGAGAAGTTGGGCAGCCTGGATTACTTGCAGGGTGACTGACAGGTGCTCAATTTTAATTTTTTTTTAAAAACCCAAAACTGCCAGGTGGCATGGCAGGGAGGCTTTCTGGTGGTAGCACAGCAAAAGGGAGCAGGAGTGGGACTTCAGGCCAAGCTCAGCCTCTGAACCCATCCACCAACCTCGCTGCTCACTCTAGTCTGATTTGCTTCCTTTTTGCTTCTATGACTTTCACCTCCTTTTCCCTGCTACTTTATGCAGTATCAGTAGGAATACTTTGAGCATTTGTTTGCTCTGTGCCAATTTCTGTATCACGCAGATACTGCATTTTCTGCAGGTTGCACATTCTTTCTGCATTCTTCCTACTTTGTGGATTGTAGGACTGGAATACCCAAAATATTTTCAGATGTAGTAGGAATATTTTTTACATGGTGAAGGAAGCTATTTTTTAAAGACACCTACTAAGATCACCCCACTTGTCACTATATAAATGCGGCCCCTTCATTCTCAAAAATAACCTTAATTACAGACTTCGGGTATTTTCAAATGTGATGCTACCACTGGTGGCCATGCTTACCCCAGCATGGCCACCCATTGTGGTGTTATGTTTGTTCCCGCCTGCCAGATATTTGCTGTGAGCAGGAACAAACATACCCCCAGACCATGACAGGATTAACTCCGGGTTGTGCGCTGGGCTCCCTGCCAGCATACATCCCGGAGTTAGCCCTGCCACGGTCTGGGGAAGCCATCCCTGGACCATGGTAGAGCAGGCTGTCACGTCTGATGGTCCACTTTACCTAATTCCGGCTGGTGGCAGGAGCTTTTCTGGACGGGCGCAACAGCCGCATAGGTGGCCATACCTGCCTGTCAGGGAGGGGTCACTCCGTGCTGAGCAACATGGAGGACAGGGACGTGCGGACCATGTCCACACGTCCCCTCACCCCGCCCCCTCCACAGTCCTGGCTGCCATCACGTTTGTTCAGCAATCGGCAGCAGGGCCAGATCCTGCCCGGGGTGAGGGCTCTCACCCCGGGCAGGATCAAAGCATGGCAGTGACTACCACTGTCATGTGTAAAAATACCCGTTGACAGTATTGGAGAGCTCAAGCACTTCAGTTTTCTGCAAGGGTAGGAAGTCTTCCAGGGAACTTGGAGCACAATCTCTGTTTTGTTGAAATCATCTAAAAAGAAATCGAGAGGAACTACTGCGACAGATAATCAAATCTTGTTGGAATACGTGTCCATTTTGTGAAGATCAAAATGATGGTGCTGTCCTAAGCTATTTCAATTATTATTTGTAAGCTTGCTCTTCCTTTTTATTACTGGACAACTAAAAAAGGCATGATTTAGCATTTCTTGTCTTTTTTTTAATCCTTCATATTTGTTTTCTCAGTTGTCACCAGGCAATAGACCTGCTTTGCAACACAGTATGTTGAGAAAGAAGAGAACATTAAAAGTCTTTTGTAATTCTTTTGAAATAGCATCCTCTGATAGTTTGTTCAAGTTGGCTCATCCATGGCCTCTTTTACACATAATGTTTACAGGTAGCAGTCAGCTCTTACTGTGTGTTAATCTGGATCAACCACTTGTTGGCAATGTACTTATCAAGAAGCTGGCAGAGCATTATGCTGCTTGATTCACTGTCAAGTAACAGTCAGTCAGTCAGTCAGGTCAGTCAGTCATACAGAGAGTGGCTCATTAATAATCAACAAGACCTCATGACAACATGGTAAGGAAGGGTCCTTTCCCAACTACTCTACACTGTTTTTCATCAGGAACAAAGCACCCTGGGATATCATCTGAGAATGCAAATGTAGGCAGGGCTCCAAGTAGCTGCTCACCGCATGTACATCTACTGATGAAACGTGGAAAAAAAACCTCTGCTGCTCAAAGAACTTGGTATGAAAAAGAGGTCTATATGTAATGAAGAAGTAGATTTTTGTATAATGTGTTTGTTTAAACCAGGTCTGCTAATCATGCCAAGATTGTGGTGTTAACTTTGTACACTCTAAATTCTATGCCAGACCCCTGAGCTTTGTATTGGAAAGTTACTTTGTTCACAGGTCACCTATTGCACCATTTTCACCATCCCGTATAGAGCTGACATTTCAGCAAGTTTTGCTGAGGTGGTTCTCCTGTAACATCTGTGGTGGAGGTAGTATGGAAAGGTCCACAAAGAGGTCCAGACAACCTCAGCAAGAGGAAATGTGATTCTAATAGCTCGAAAGAAAACCTGCAGGGATTCAAATCTAACAGAACCTGTCTGTTAAAACCACTTAGGCCAAACTAGGAATAAGCAGGTGAGGGGCATGAGACAGGAAGACTAAGGCTGTAGAGCCAGACCCTGAAGTAAGGCACCATCATGCAACCTGAAAATAAGGGAAAAGCAGCAGATAGTCAAGGAGAAATCTTAGTTAAAGACTGTGAGTGAATTTACAAGTGACTTCAATGAACGGATTCTATAGGATGCTTTGGAGAAATACTGTCTTGGTGAGGTAACTGTCATGGACCCAGAGTAGCAGCAGAAAGCATGGGGCACCCGGCCACATGCCACTGTTATATTGAACTTCCCGTCTTCCCCCCAAATCCATTTCGTTTCAGCTTCCACTGACCCATCTTTCAAAAAGTACCTTAATGCTATTATTTTCCCTGGAGTATTTTCTGGAGTGGATCCTTGTGGATACCACATTGGGTATTTTCAGACATGATCGGCCCGGAGGCCCACCACGCTGAACCCCGGAATCGTGGCCGGCCTCACCTCCAGAATCATGGCTAGGTTTGCCCCTGCCAGCGATTCACTGTGGTGAACATCTGGCTGGGATCAAACTGACATTCACGGGAACGCCACCACCACAGGGAATCCACCGTGGTCCACTGTGGTGAAAGGTGTTTTTGTAATGTCTGTAATTACCCATTGACTGATATCTCTTCAGATCTTCCTTTTTTAAAAATTATCTCCATTTTTCCATATCTTTAATTTACACAAGGTTTTTCTATTTTATTTTTTTATTTTATCTTATTTGTAAATACTACTTTGGGAACAGCTCTCTCCTTCACAAGTGTTCAGCAACTTTGTGTGCTGGAAATGGGAATTCCAAATATACATACGTTTGGATCCTGCTACAGAAATACTCGTTTTGCCACTCACACGTTATTCCTTCCTGAAAGCTACTTATCCTCTCATTGCCCGTTTCCTCAGGAGGATGGGTGGGTAAACATGTGGATTCCTCTGTGAAGCTTAAATAAATTTAACATGCAGTCAATGACATTGGAGAGGGGCTGCTAATACTTGTGAATTTTATGTCCTTACAGCTCCTGCACTCTCAAGTAGAACCTGTGCTTATGATGCGGTCAAAATCTTCAGAGGGACCAGAGTTAGTTCCTACCCTGTGGCCACGTGGTGTGGTAGTGTACTCCCTGGGCCTTTCAGCACATTTGGGCCCATGCTGCTCAACCTCTACACTGACTCGCACATAGCAGACCTTGGATTTTTGGCAAAATACACTGTTATCCGTGAGTAGTCACAATAGAACACATTGGGAGGGGTTGAACGTAGACTTCCTCTTCTACATGTGCATGATATAGGTTCGCCGAATCCTGCACAGAACAGAGATAATATACTCCCCCCACAGGTTCATTTACATCTGCAGAGACTGATCTGGGACTCTGCAAAGGGGAGGATCTGGGGTGCGGCCAAAAGTCAAAGCAGGATGCCACACAAATGCTGTGCAGCTGTCAGTGTTCCAAAGCAAGGGGGCCTACTTCAGTGTGTTAGTTAGTTTTAATTAAAATGGCACCAGTTTACTTAACTGAGGAACAGTGACCATTAAGTGCAAGGTGGTTGGCAAATGCTAACGCTAAATACTTGAGGTTTAGGTCTGCCTAGGCCCCACTAGACAGTTCTGGCGATGCTGTGTGGCCTCCAACTGGGATTAGGTTACTTTTTCCATCACTCTTAGACTGCTGTATTGCTATATTTTTTTTAAAAAAGAAAGTGTTCATTGTGAGAAAGAAGTGAATATAAGAACAGATTTTTCCTACTCAACCAGCAAATCAATCTTAGGGAAATTAGAGGATGGGATTTTAATTTCATAGGGGTATTTTGTAGTTTCTGAAACACCATTTGACTTGCTAACTATACCCCAGTGCAGTGAATACTTTAGAAACATCTAAAATTTCCCTCATTACCCTCATTTTGACAACAGCAACTTAAAAAATGTATGTAGTCAAGTAGCTGGGTTCAAAATAAATCATTCCACTACCACCGACTAGAAAGGACAGCACTGAAGGATGACAATGTCTATTTACTCATGAAAAAGACCTTCATAACTCACTCAAATTGGCTGCCGCTATCTGGCTTATGACTTCTGACATTTGTGAATTATGACTGCAGCCTTATTAGCCTGCTGGCCTATACAAAGCCAATTCTAGCAATTAACATTCCTCTTTCCTCTAGTGGTATTGTTTGCTAAAATAAATACCAAAAAGACTTCCCTCTGCTTGCTTAGTATGAATACTGCTTTTTTATCCTCTCTGTTTTTGTCTCTTATTTGCCAAAGCTCTAGAGTACAGTGTTGAGTAGACCCCCTATCTGTGCGGTGACTAAGGCATGAAAGCCTGTGCATTCAACAGCCTTTATGGGATTTTCTTTGAAAAGTTGGGGGTTAAGGCGATGACTAATCCTTTAGAACTTCAGAGAGACTGTGTGGGTTTGGGGCTATTTGTCAACAGGACCCAGAGAAGCCTATGCCAAGATTATAAAATAAAAAGCAATGAAGTTTACAGCTCATTTTGTACAGCCCTGTTCCCACAAACAGTGAAGTCTGGAACAAACACTGGGTCACATCGTGGACTCAACAGCAGCACCACACACTGTGTGAAACCTACAGGAATCAAACTTTACTTCAGGTTCCACCACTCCAGATGTAGAAGTAGATCCCAAGGGGGAAGGTTATCCCACTCCAAACAGTCATCTAGCAGTTACAAAGCCACCCAACTATGCCACTCCCAAAAGTCAGTCTGTGATTCTACGCACATAGGGAGATGATGACAGAGTAATAATGAGCCACCTCAAAGTCTGGGTGCAACAGCTCAGCTTCAGGGAAAGGGTGAGAGGGAGAGAGAAAATATAGCTTTTTCAGCAAGTGACGTGAGTATGGGGAAATGGGACAGGGATTAAGTTTCACTCCGACTCACCCAACTGAAACAGTGTGAACTTTACTGCTCCAACACTAATCCCCTATCCCTAGCAGGAACAGAGTGAGGATATGAATAGAGCCATGGTGGGGAGATCGGAGCTTTCTGGTGGGCAGAGGGCATGAGCAAAGCAGTCACCAGAGAGCAGCTTCCAGTCCTCTCTCCTCCAGATCAGTCACCTGGTGCACAGACAGTTTATATGGTTTTATCAACATTTCTCTCTCCTTGGTTACCTGTAACCTTGGTCCATATCATTTACTGCATGAACACAGAATCAGCTGTGGGAAAGTATAGTAGGGGAAGGATAACAACCAGAATCCTGTGGAAATCCTTTACAGTAAAACAAATCTTAACCCATAGCATAGATCCCTAGAGACCTTCATGGTCTGGCTGTACTCTGCAGTCACAGAGGGGAAATAATAAAATAGCTGTAGCCACATAGTATTTACATGGCGAACCTACTGTCTGAGAATCTATTCCTCCTCTGCTCAAACATCTGTCTCTGATCGGGGGTGGGGGGTACCAGTGCAAAAACCGCCTGCAAAGCACTACAATGAAAGGGATGATCCCAACACTTGGGTGCCAGCCAGTAAGCAACAGAAACCACAATGACCTATGGAAACAGCAGAGCTGACTGATGAGTTCCAAAAAACACTCCCCCCTCAGTGATTGGAGGTAGCATTTTTAATGGGGGAAAAAAAGGGTAACAAACTATGCTACAGTTGAAGCTGATCAGTTGCCAACACCTTTCAATATATGTCTTTATCAGGGCAAAATAGTCTCAAGACTTGACGTAGTTCTGCTACACTAATTCAATCATAACAGCTGAAAGGCTATGAATAAGAAGGGTATGTTAGTTAATAATTATAAGGTAAAACTAAAATACCACCCACCTTGTTCCCTTCCCTGGTGGGGATGAGTCAACTACCCAGGAAAACAACGAAGTCCCACCCCTGGAGCCCAGATTCGGGCCCTTCCTGGGGGACCTGCCAATCCTCCCTAGCCATCCCCGGGTAGAGGGCCAAGAGGATGGATAAGTTAACCTGCTTTGCACTGGGCTCCTCTGCCCGGAGCACTGGAACCTTCCTGGAGGATGAGGTGGCCCGCATGGTCCATCCTGGGGCTCCTGGGTGCAACCCACCTAGGCACAGCCACCTGCTTCCCTCCCTTCCCGGAGGAGGACAAGTTAAATCCTCAGGAAAATGACCAAGTCCCACCCTGGAACCGAGGTCATCCCACTTTGGATTGGGTCCCTCCACCTGCAGCATCAGGCCCTACCTGGGGGACAAGGCAGTCTCCCCGGCCTGGCTCAGAGCTCCTAGAGCCTGGCCTGGCAGTCCCCAGACATCGTGGATAAGTAGGGCCAAGTCAACCCTCTTTGTACCGGGCCCTTTCTGGGGGGAACCTGCCAGTCCTTCCCGACCATCCCAGGGCTCCAGGAGCCCAGCCCAACCATCCCTGGGGAAAGAGGCCCAAAGGGAGGGTGTCACAGGAAGCACCCCAGCACAGCTTTAGGCCCACTAACCCCTTAAGCAAGCCCCGCCCACCCAAGGGTCTTGAAAGTACCTTCCATCAGGTGAACTTCACTCTCAGCCTGGCTCTATCTGCTCCAGTTCACTCGGCCAGGGGCGGATTGGCCATTGAATGCACCGGGAGGATTCCCGGTGGGCCGGTGGCCGGGCTGGGGGCCGGTCATGCTGTCTTTTTAAAAATTATTCTTAACAAACAAACCAAAAAAATTGTTGGTCCTGACCCCTGTAGGGTTGGGTTGTGTTGGAGGGGAGGGGGAGGGCTTACCTGACTCTCCCTCCTAGTAGCGCTGAAGCAGCAGCNGGTTCTTAAAGGGGCCGCTGTCTCAAGCTTCATTTAAAGGGGAAGGGTCCTATCCCAGACAACCTGTTACAGAGGGACGTCACCCCACTTTGGATCAGGTTCCTCTGTCTGGAACATCAGGCCCTGCCCAAGGGGACAAGGCAGCCTACCTGGTCTGGCCTTGGGACCTAGTAGCCCAGATGCAGCTATCTGTTTCCCTCACCTTGAGGAAGAGGAGAAGACAGCCACCCTGAAAAAAACAGTCTCACCCTGGAGCCCAGGTCAACCTGATATAAATTTAAAATCTCACTTTCTCATTGGATAACATGGGGATTTCAAACCAGCATAACTTAAAAACTACATGATGGATTTTCAAACTCTAAACTCAGGAACGCACTACAATGCACACTTCAGTTTTCTTACACCTCTATACCTCCAGAAAGATAACTTAAAACTCATTTTTCTGTGTCAGCAAAAAGTATCACAAACCACAGAAAACATAGTTCTGTCCCCAAAATTCAATGTCCTATACCTCAGTCGTTTCCTGGATGAAATTTGGACTGCTTCTACCCCTCACCAAAGTGATCCTTTCTACAAAATGTCACAGTAATACAATAAATCAACAAGTAGAATTTTCATAATATTGACCCTTTTTACACAGGCAGCACCCACACATGAACACCCAGAAATCTGGGTGTTTGTGCATGGGTGCGCCTCATGTACATGCCGTGGCAGGTAGGTATGTGTGTGTGTGTGTGTGTGTACGCTCCTGTAAACATGCATGCACACCCACCTCCACCTCCGTACATGTACGGAGCAACTGGCAAAAATGGCAGTTGTGTTTGTGCAATGAGTGTAGGTGGGTGTGAACGCGTGTTCATGGGAGCACACGCACACACATGCCACCCACCTACCACTGCATGTACACGAGATGCACCCATCTACACCCTCCCCTCACCCACTGCATATGCACCAGTGCAAATATTCACACACACACACACACCCGCACTGCGGCCCATGTAAAAAGAGCCATTAACAAAATGATGCAGCTGCCTTAAATGTAGTCACTTCCACAGCTCTATAATTTTGTATTGTGTTGTATAAGAGTTATTTTGTTTAGTATATCTTTGAGTTATTATCTGTATGTTTTTGCATTTTGAATTAATTTCCATATTTATATTGAGTTCTTCAGTGTAGTACCCTTTTAAGGATTTTTTTTCTTGTTAATTGATATTTTTCTATATGATTAACACTTGGTGGTAGTTGTTAATTGGATCATTCACTATATAAGGAGAGCAGTTAGTCTGTCAGACTGTAAGGTGAATATGTCAGTGAAGGAAGGGTATGTTTGTTTTCCAAGCCTCAACAGTGGTGGAGAGAGAGAGAGAAAGAAACACACACACACACAATTTCTTTGTTGGAAATTTTTCATTACAGTATATTTTTTCATATTGTATTATTTCTTTTACAGAATAGGAAACTCTTGGGTATTATTATTTTTTAAACCTGTTTGGTTGGTATGCAAGTAATTAGTTTTTTGTATCTTTACATTACCAATGGTATTGGCTTTATATAAGGAATTGATATTTCACAAAAATACTTTTTAGATATCATTTTTGGATTCCATTTATGAAGAGGAGTTCAATTTATGGAGAACTGTCTTTTCAGAAAGGAGCATTTTTTTTTTCATTTTGGTATTTTAGTGTTTTACCTTAATATAATTTTCTAACATACCCTTCCCATTCACAGCCTTTCAGCTGTTATGATTGAATTCTTGTAGCAGAATTATGTCAGGTCTTAAGAATATTTAGCCCTGATGTTGAAACGTATTGGTAAATGATCAGCTTCAACATTAGCATAATTTGTTATAGTTTTTTGAGAATGATCTACACTTACTATCTATTGGGACATTTAATACATTTTGATGTTTCATAAGTCCCTTTTTACCGTCCCTTTTTTTGGTCAGGGCTGTAGAGATCTTGGCCCTCTCTGTTTGTTGTTTGGAGGTCTATACTAAGGCAGTGGAAAAACTCCAGAATTGAATGCTAGACTCATTTCCTTAGGATTTTTAATTCTCCTCTAGGAACAAAACAGATATTCAGGTCAAGATCCACCAACCACTAGCTCCAGCCTACAGACTTCAATGGGACTACTCTGGAGTACGTGCTTGGTGTATTGGACCCTCTGTGAGAATACTGAATTCGTCAATTCATTGTATTTGTATCCATTTAAACAAAGTAAATACAAAGCACTCTTCAGTCCCTGCTTCACTTGCAGTTCCAGGTATCTGTGTCACTTACTTGGTGTTTAGGATTTCAGTTACTTCATATAATCATCATTTCAGTAATTGGCTCATGTCAGCAGTGTACCAAATACCAAAATACCAGTGAAATTAAACCAAGCAACCAAAATACCAAACACAAAGTGAGAAAATAGAGTTGTGACTTTTAACACCAATGATGAAGACAAAAATAGCTATAGATTTATGAGAACAACTATGCAAAATAACCATTGCAAATATGAAAATTCCTTTTTGTTTCAATCATGTTTTCCCAGATCAGGAATACAATTCTCTACTGAATTCCTAAGGATGCTTCAAAAACTCTGCAGGAAGGTTATCATTTGTTCTCTCTCCATGTCCCGCCCAAAAGATGTTTTCCGCCTCCCCTTTGTCTCCTCACACTGCTTTCTATCCTCTTCAGCATTTTACCAAAGATTGCAGCTGTGGCTCTGTCAAATGGGAGAGGCAGGACCTACAAAGAGTTATTCAGGAGAAATGGAGCTCCTTCTTCATGACCTATGTAGAGAGCTCCTATATGTGGGAGTAAGTGGGTAACTGCCCCTACTTCTAATTCAAGTTGGTCAATATAAAAGTGAATAAATAATATAATAATAAAATAATATACAAGAGCTGGTCCAATATACAAGAATGCAGAGTGTCATTTCTCAGCTGAGCTGACTCTATATTGGGGGAGCAAAAGCTCTCAATCCTAAGAGCCACATACCAAAAGCTTCATATGGCTGAGAACCACCAGGCACACACATGCATGTGCACATGCACAAACCGCTTGTGCATCATGCTTGGTTGGTGGAGCTGGTGTTCTGAGGTCTTGGCTGCTGAGATTCTGAGGAGCAGCTGTGATTCAGCTGCTGAAACTGAATTGTGCAATAAATTAAGACACAGAACCATTAAGGCAGCATGCGGTCCTGGACCAGCCCTGCCTGAGAGCTGCACTTGAAATTTCCCAAGAGTCAATATGTGGTTCCCAAGCCACAGTTTGGCCACCCTTGCCCTTTGCGCATGGAGCTGCACAGCTTACAAAAGATGTGTTCCCAAAGCATAACAGTTCATTTTATATTGATCAATAGCACAAACATCCACAACCAACTAGCATGGCAAAGAAGGATGCTCCTTATACATATTGAGAATCTCATCTTGCTTGTTTCTGTCACTGTGGATGATGCTCACGTATTGAGATCTAGGGCGGATTCAGACGTGTCTTTAAATCGCACAGAAGCCTCGGCGGCATAGTGCGATTTTAAAAACCCCGCACTTCCGGGCTGGTGTGAATGCGCTGAGTGCGCACATTTCCACCGCTCCAAACATTCGGACTAGGTGGAAATGTGCGCGCTCAGCGCATTCACACCAGCCCGGAAGTGCGGGGTTTTTTAAATCGCACTATGCCGCCGAGGCTTCTGTGCGATTTAAAGACACGTCTAAATCTGCCCCTAGTCTGTTTTTAAATAGTAGATTATTTCTGCCTGATCCTTCTGCTTTTGTTGCAGCTTGCGGTGGCGTTTTTAATGGCTCCTTTGGCACAGTCAAAAGCCCTGCCCATTCAATTATTGATTACCACAACAATATGAACTGCTCATACCACATCACAGTTGGGAGTAACAAAGTCGTGGCACTCAAGTATGTATCCCACCTCCACCCCTCAAAACTCAGCTTCTCATTAAAGGGGCCAGAATGATCTCTTGTTGTGATTTTCAGAGAAAGACTTACTAATGTAAGAGCTAATCCTTGTTGCTGTTGAAGCAGAACAAATAAATGTCCGCATAAAGTACAGAGTTCACTTTTATCTAGCCCCCTAAAAATAATGCTGAAAATTGTGTAAGTTTTACAAACCACCATTTAGTACCTGGAAGAGGTCTTGGTAATTTTAACTTTCCACCCTGGACTTCTCAGGGACCAAAGGTTGCCTAGAATCACTCAGCTTAGCTAAATTTGCCAGCTGACTGCTCTGGAGCAATTATGAATTTTTATAAATAATGAACATTTAAATCCTGTTTTGGAAACTAGTTAACCCTATTTCCTTACAGCCTAAACTAAATTCCCTTTTATAAAGTGGCATAATTATTGGCATCTGTCCTTCATTAAAAAAGAAATGATAGGCACAAAATGCTGCAGTATAAAACTTTTAAAATAAACCAAGCCTTGCATTTCAATGATGTTAATGTGTCGCCTTCATGGGATAAAATATATTTAAGCAACCCACATGCTAATTAGCATGCTGGTCTGGATCACAATCCTGCATTTCTTGCATAGCTAACACATCACTGAAGTCAGTTATTGATTTAGCTAAATAATTTGAGACTATTGATTCTGAAAGCATGCACAAGAACTGATTCATTCATGGGAATTAAGAATGCCTCACCTTGCTATTGTATGCCAGTTAGCAAGATTTATTACAAGCTCTTCTGATAAGTGCCTGTGGGCTTAAAGAAAATAGGGCTTCTATTCTCCAAATGAGGACTAGTTTGGTTTCCCGATGGAAGTACCCTCTGCACTCATTTTTCTGAGTCTAACTTGCGTGCAAATGCTCACACTATTCCTGGTTGTTGTCACTGGTACCTTTTTCCCACTCTCACTTAAGATAACACGTGCAAATGAAAGGAAATATTTATAACCCATCCCCGTACTCCATTTCACAGATTAAATGACTTCCACCTTGAAGCCTCCTCCTCTTGTTACAAAGATTATGTGGCTATCTATGATGGGAAGGATATCTACGCTCCGCTGCTTGGCAAATTCTGTGGTTCAGAACTTCCTCCAACTATTAAGAGCTCCAGCAACAACTTGCTCCTGGTGTTTATGACCGATTTCTTTGAAGCAGCTCGGGGATGGAAGGCATCTTTCAGAGAGACAATAGGTAAAAATAATATCCAGACTAGTAGTTCCCAGCTACTTCATCGAGTATGGTTGTTGTGCTGGTCTCAGATATGAGAGAGGCAAGAGAATCTAGTTTTCCTAGGTATCCTCATCTTTACTGCTTTAAAGGCTGCATGAGTAAGTCTCATTGATTTTAGTGGAACTTAGTAAGTATTTTCAGGATTACAACCTTTGTCTATTGTCTCATTTAAAAAATGAGTTGATTACGGTTGGGGTGATTTCATTGACACTCCAACATTCTCAGGTCAGTTCTGTGTATGATTCTGTGATGATGTAAGTGAGGTATCAGCTATGCTGGCCAAAAAAATCTATTTTTGTACATACACTCAAAATACTAAGAGCAGTTCCTGAATCTTACCTTGCCCAGCTCTAACAGTCTATTCTTAAATTTAATTCTCCCTGTCTACTTTTGAGGGTGCAATCTCTTATCCAGTGTATTTTCATTTAACATCTGTCCTGTTGATAAGCTAGCAGCAGTTGCCACCTGCAAACAGTCTGCTGTTTTATCCACCCTACTCTTGTCTCATTGATGCAACGTTTTCTGAGCTACAAAGAAGTAATCTCAGTTTGCAAAGTGAGCACTCCAATGTTTTGCCATGCAGTATAGCGCAAGCATCATCTTTTACTGCCCCATTGAACCCCTGCAGCCAATAGCTGGTTTTCATTTGTTACGGTCTCGGAAGGTATTTAAGAATAAGGGAATATAACTGGCAATATATTCCTTGCCAAGCACAACTTTCCTACAGAACCTCCTGGCTGTGGTTATTATCTTTGGTTTAACAAAGTAACTGCAACTGAAAACTTTCAAATTTGCCCCATGAGCTGTCTAGTATCTTATTCAATCAAATATACTTTTTCTGGGATTATTTCATATCTTGCCATTCATGGAAATGTATTAGTTACCAGACACAATTGTCCCTTTTTGACAATGGCTTTGGCTACATCAAAACTAAACCAGACACAATGGATTTTTGCTCTCATGGATCCATGCTTCAAAGGTGAGACCAGGCAGTTAAAGAAAGGGTGGGGAACCTTTTCCCGCCCATGGACCACTTCGGAAATGATTATTAATTGGAAATTAGT
>QEPC01008893.1:1825634-1840862 GCA_003113815.1 Sphenodon punctatus | reverse complement strand
CCTGTGCTTGGGGTTTATACGTTATTCATTTTAAGCTTGAAGTGCATTTTAGACTACTGTGTTTTCTTCCATCTTCTGATGTTCACCCTGGGAACTCCTTGCTGCTGGGTTGTGCCCTGGCTCCGCCCACCGTTGACCTGGCTCCGCCCACCGTTGACCTGGCTCCGCCCACCGGCTCGCCGGCCTTACTGCCCCTCCAAACTAAAAAGCCACCAGCCGCCCCTGGTCCCTCGTGTTGTGCCTTGTTCCCTATTGCTCTAACCCTCTCTCACCTGTGTTTGTCAAGTCCTGTGCTTGCTCCTTGTTGCACCCTATAACCCTGCCACTGGTTATCCCCCAGCTCCTAGTCCCTTGACCTCAATGATGAGCCATAAGCTTTCTTAGCCAGCTTGTCTGGTTCTCATGCTGAGCAGTCTCCCTGATATTGAAGAATAGCTATGAGGTTTCAGTGTTTGATCTGTGGGACATCCCCATCTCCTTTCAACCCTTTCCCCTCTTACCTGCCCTTCTCTTCCCCCCTTTTCCTGGCTCCTTGCCCCGGAGCCTGACAGCTTGGTGAACACAATATCATCTTTAATCTTCCTTATCAACATTTCAGACCTACAATACGCTATTCCATCTTAACTAGGATATGGAATACCTGCACAATACAGTATTTAATCTTCCTCAGAACTTTGGGTACTTTCCACCTCATCCTCCCTGACTATTCCTACTTTTTCCTGCCAAATGTCGAATCCCATTTTGCTCTGCCAGCTTTTGATGTCATTTAACATGCCCTATGTTCTTCTCTTAATTGTGTGCTTAGTCAGAGAGAAGACTTCTGTCTTACGTCCAGGCCTCTTCATTAATATTATTATGTGCCATGAGATAGGGTAACCTCCAACAGGCCCTCCATAGGCTGGGGCTCCCCACATCTGAGGCTCTCTTGGGTGGGCCCGTATCTTATGCGACTGCTTCTCACATTCCTGTTGCCATTTCAAGTTTATTCATGGATTGGAGGCCCTCAAGAGTGCCCCCCCCCCCCCAACACAGGGGGGCTTCTGCATTTGCACAGCCTACGTTCACCTGCATTCAGTCCAGGGATGGGGAGCCTTGTTCCAGTATACAATAAAAACCCTTAAGCTGGCTTCTAAGCTGTCCAAGCTCTCAGGAGGAAGAAGGTTGTGGAGCTGCAGTAGTGGAGTTGAAGAGGTGAGAAATCTTGGTATGGGCTGTAAGTACTATTCAAAACCCTTGCAGGAGAGGCTCTGAACATTATGTTCCCATCTGGTTTACTCCGCCAGTGGGAAACAAGCCACAATGAGCCATCTGGCATTTATGCAGGAGGCCCTGTGCTAGTGAAGGGTGGCAAAGAACTAGCAAATTATATACATATAGACAAAAAAAAAGCATAAACAAGTATAAATGAGTCACCATACTTTAAACCTTGACAGCTTGGCTTGACCCAGCACTCTAGGAAACCCTGTAATGCTTTGTTATAATCTCAGCATAAAGAATCCTGCTTAAAATTTGAGAGAATTAAGCCACAGAATCAGAGTAACTCCCTCACATCTGTCCAAAGGAAAACCCTGCGTGGATTTGTCTGAGTATAAAGTGTTACCTCTGTGAGAGCAAGCACAATCAACTACTGTAGATTACTTCAATAAGTAACTTGGTGTCTGTCTATGTAGCAACTGTAAACATAACCCTTTATTAGTGTACAATGAGCATATTATTCTGTGTCTGTATTAGAGAAGCAAGACTGGGTAATGTAATTATCGTGTTCTGTTTAATGTTGTTGGTGACCCTGATGAAGACTTGGAAAGAGGGGACTAGAAACTGGATGGAAACTCATTTGCAGTAAACTAAGCTTATCGTATTTCCTTTCTTCATAAGCTCAGTAATTTTCCATGCTTCTCGGGCTTCTTTCTGTTACTGTCAAAAGCTAGGGTTATCGATAGTTCCTCCTCTGTGAGTTTGATTAAGAGGTGATCAATTTGCTGACTCGGGTGATGGGAGGGGAAGACTAGCAACTGCATAACTCCAGTCTGACCTTTCTACTGGCTACGCTACATACCTGAGGAAGGCCCTGTGAGGCCCGAAAGCTTGCTTATTTCCGCCAATAGCAGTTGGTCCAATAAAAGATATCATTCGAAACACTTTTTCTCCCTATGAAAGATAAGCACTGGAGGGGTTTAATCCTAAATTTGGGCAGGAGAAAGGCACGGTGTTGATTGAAGTAATTGATTTTTTTCACTGATGCTACAGCGTCTGCAAGTAGTTGAATTTCTTGCACTAAGTGGTGACCACTTTCCTAGTGTGGAAAAGAAAACCATCCAGGGAATTGGTTATTAGTATTTCTGGCTGTGTCGTTGAAATATTCAGCCTCATGTTCAAAAACAAATTTTTGGTAATCCACTGTTATATGTTCAATGTAATCTGTTACGTGTTCAATGTGGGTGGGGGAATGGGTGTGCGCTGGGTGTCCACCCACGTAAACACCATGGGTGGTGGGTGTTTCTGCATGTGTGCTCTCGGCAAAAATGCAACCCCGGCCTATCCAACCCATCTCATGCGGCTGTGCTGTGCATGGGGCACCGCACGTGTCTAGGCACACATGTTCTGGCTGTGTGTTGTGCAGCGGGGTCAGTGTAAGCAGGCCGCTGGATTGCCCCCATAGAGTATATTGGCATAAAGGCTTCTTAGCTACTGTCTGACTGACATTATACTTGAATTATTAAACTGCTGTCTTAATGTATATTAGCTATAAGGACAATGCTTTTGTATATTGTCTATTCTTTCCCTAATCTCTATATTTTCTCTGTGAAAACTAGGTCTTGTGATAGGAGGAGTAAGAGACATTAAAGGGTGTTTCCAGGTGAAACCGGGAGTGGAGGTTACCACGCTTAAGGGATGGGGCAGGGCTTAAGGGATGGGGCGGGGCCTGCTGACAGCTTCTAAATATACAAAATCCAGCGGCTAGGAGTTATAACTGTGGCCATAGACAAACATGGCCTCCCGAGCATGGCCTACCCAACGCCTTGGGTAGCCTTACTCCTTCCTGGGCAGCCAGGTCACAAGATGCAATGCATCATGTGGATGGCGGCAGCCAGATGTTCCCCTCACCCCGTGGCGGGGTGAATAGCTGCCCGCTATGCAACACATCCTTGAAAAAATTCCGAGGACGTATTGCGGAGCAGTCTTACTCCATATGGGGTAAGGTTGCCCAGGGTAGGGCAACCCATGTGGCCGGGCTTCTTCTGCCAGCTGTGGGGTGAGCTCTGTGGTGGGGCCATGAGTGGCAGGCACTGGCACAGCACCCATCGTGCCTGGTGGCATCACAGCTGGTGCGGGCTTTAGGTCTGGTCGGGGGATGGAGGTGGGGCAGGGATGGGCACATGCTCATGATCATGCCGGCGGTGCCACAGCCCTCCCCGTCTTCCCTGAAACAGTGTGGCCAGCTCCCCGTGCTTGCCCCTGTGTGTGGTGGTGGCAACTGCCCACCATGGTGCCGTGCGGGGATTGGGCCTATGTAATGGGCTCAACATTCACACAACATGCTTAGCTATTGGCATCCATTTGTGTTTAACCTGGGATAAATGGCTCCCCCATCCTGGAACATGTGAATGCGCTTTCATAAATTATCTCATGACACTTCAGTCAACAAGCCCTTGACTGCATTTTTGCAAGAGGGAGTTGCCTGTGTGCATCTCTATTCAATGAATGACGACCTATGGATGTTGCATAAATTAATAAACTACACTAAGCCCCAATTGCCCATGAAACTTTCTCCTCAGGACAAGTGCAGAATAACACACAGAATATGGAATACCATGCAGAGAATGGGGTGTTCATAAATTCCTACCTAAGATAGTATAAGTAAGACAGTTGTGAGAATGTGGCCCTTTTTACATGGGTCTCTCCCACCCATGAACACGCAGATTTCTGTGGGGGAGATTTGGTGGGGGAGCCCTGTGTGAACAACGTGGTGCATGCACCCATGGTGTGTGGGGGTGCATACACACTCACCTAACACGCATCCCCACCCCACCCCCACTCGTCCCCACGGACGGAGCAACCGGGGGTAAACGGCGGTTACTCCATGGGTGTGGGTGAGTGGGGATGCATGTGCAGCCATGTGCATGCTCTGTTCATGCACTGGTGTGCCCACGGACCTCCCCCACCCAGCGGAGCTATGTAAAAATAGCATGTGAGGAGCCACTCGAAGGCGAACAGAAGGTTGCTACCTGGTAAACAAGGTTCTTTGAGATGGCTCCTTACATTCTCACAACACCCACCCTTCCAGCGCTGCATGGAATTTTTTTCTTATATTTCTAGAAAGGGTTGGAAGGAACTGTCATTCTCAGGGGGAGAGTGCTTTTTATACTAGAGGAGCTCGAGACCATCATGTGGTCTATTATTTGAATAGGGTGAGCGTGCACAACCCAGTTGTAAGAATGTTAGGAGCCAACTCGAAGAATCTTCTTTACAAGGTAGCAACCTTCTGATCAACACATGGGCAGGACCTGTTTGTAAACAAACAGCTTTATCTCCCCGTGTCCAGCTGTTGCTGCTGCAGCTACTAGGGGGTAGAGGCAGGTGAGGGATAGGGACTGGAGCCAGGGAGGGGAGGCAGCAGAATAACATAGGCTGTATTTTCACCTGGCAGTGGCAGCAGGAGGGGCGAGGGAGCCGGAGGAGCTGGCAGGGAAAAGACCTGCCGGGCTCTTTTCTCGGCTCCTCCCGCCTCCCGCTGCCGCCACCACTGCTGCAGGCGAGGGGGCCGGCCCTGCCTACAGCCCCCCCCAGGGCAGGGCCCGGGTGCAAATGCATCCCCCCGCCCCACAGTAGCTACGCCACTGGTCAGTGCTCCTTGTCAGTGTCATATCAGTTACACAGCGCCCTGCTTCCCAGCTCTCGGCTCTGCTCCTCTCCCCTCTCTGGGACCTGAGAGCCAGGGAAGCGGGGCGCTGTGTAACTGACATGACACTGACTAGCCTGTGAGTCAGACTAGTCAGTGTCATGTCAGTGTGAATAGTGCATGGCTTTATTTAAGCGCATTTTGAAATTGACTGCATTTAGGAAAAGCAGCATTTTAATGTATGTATAAATGCGCTCATTGCTTCTCCATCTCAGTTCTGCATCTGTCAAATGGGAATAACACCACCAACCCCCTTGTTCCACCCTCTTCAGGAAGCAGCTATTTTTGATAGAGACGGGTGGACTCCACTCTAGCAGTGCTGATTCTTCATTGCTATTAACTGTGATGAAAGAGGAACATCACAGAGTCATCCAAACCTATTGAACTCAAACATCCTTTGTTAGAACTGGGTGTGTGACAGTCTCATACAGGGATGACTCAGACAGATTTGTACGGTTTCCAAACTATTCACCCATCCCAAACAAGTTCTCAGCCAAGCCTGTTATAATACAGTAGAGCTACAGAGAATACTCCATCCCATTGATTCCCTCACTATGCCACTGGTGCAGAGGGTTTATATACTAGGGGTGTGCAATTTGTTTTTGTTGTTATAACAAAAAAGGAAAAAATTGTTTTCATTTTTGTTACTGTAATAACAAAAACTAAAAATAATAAAAACATACAACGCATTTTTATTTTCAAAATAATGGGGGGAAACTGAAAAATATATTTTTGGCTATTCTTTTTTTCTTTCTTCTTCACTTCTGATGAAACGTGGAAATATTGTACCCTCAGCAGAGGACACTATGTGTACCAAATCTCAGAAAGATTGGATAAAGAAAACTGATTTTATAAGCAATTGAATGTTGTGATTTTAAGAAAAGCTCCATACACATTCCTGGCTACAGCTTCTTTATCTTCCATCCAAGTTCTATGAAACCTGGTAACATTATGGCCCTCCCCAAGATTACCAATCCTGACACATGTCCGAAAGATTGGATAAAGGGTCCTGGTGTTATAATCCATTAACTTGAAAACGCATTTCTGGCTTTAACATTTTTATATCTCATCCTGATTACAAGAAATATTACAGGAATGTATCACATACCTTTCCTGTCATCTCTGCTGAACTACAGGGTTTTCCATTGAAATAAATGGAAATTGAAAACAAAAGCAAAAATGAAATTCTGATATTTATGAAAACAAAAATGAAAGATTTAAACAACAAAAATTAAAAATTAAAACAAATAACGACATGGGTTCCTGGTGCACACCTCTAGTTTATACACTCTGTCTTCAGAACAAGATTTTCTTCAGAACAATGTATTAGCTATTTCAGTGCACTCACTGGAATTATATCAAGGCTAGCATAATAGTTGCACAACAGATCTCTAATTTGAATCAAACTAACACGGTGGCTCACATCTTTTGTTCCAGAAACACGGGCCGTTTTCACACAGACGGGGGGGGGTGCGCTCGCGTGGTGGGTGAAGGGGTGTGTGTGTCCCTTTACAAGAACACCCCTCCACCTCCACCCACCTCAAACCACGGGATCTCCTCCAGTTTTCTAGATGGCCCTGTGGGTGGAGATGGGTGAGTGATGGGTGCAGATGGGTGTGCGCCAAGCTATGCTGTGCAGGGTACCGCATGCGCATCTGAGCGTGCGCATTCTGGCTGTGCACCGTGCATCAGGGTTGGCGTAAGCAGGCCACTGGATTGTCCACCTTGTGGGCATCTGCTTAGCTGCTTTTGGTCCTGCTTTTAACCTAGCAGTTTCCAACATTTTAGCCTGGATTGCCCTATTTTGAGACTTAGATGTAATCCCATGACCCCACACAGCAACAAAGGGTAAAGTTACATGAGACAGGGCCAGTTGGATCCCCTTCCTGATCTGGGGAGAGCCACCACACTTTGCTCTGGCAGGGAGGGCACTCCAAATGAACAGCCCACTGTGGGGAATCCAGGCAGAGGGGTGCCATCACAAATTTCTCCACACCACAAATCTGCTAAGGAACCATCCACATGGGGCAGGACTCTTGGATTCCTGATGCACAACAGGATTAGTCCCCCCAGGAGGAGCTGCCACAAAACAGTGGATGAGGGGCAGGTCACCAAACAACTGATCAGAGCGGGGGCGGGGGAGGCAGAGGTACATGCTCACCCTGGCTGCCAAACAGCTGATTGGAGAACCTGGAGGAATGCACCCACCTCGGCCACCAAACACCTGATTGGAGGGGACCCAGAGAAGCGCATTCCCCCAGCCGCCAAACTGTTGATCAGGAGGGGCCCGGAGGAGCATGCTCACACCAGCCACCAAACAGCTGATTGGAGGAGGAGCGTGCTCACCCCAGTCAAGCAGCGCTCTTTCACACACATCCCATCAGCTGTTTGGTCACCAGGGTGAGCGTACTCCTCCAGGCCCAATCCTTGGACCCCACTTCATGAGGCAACAGTATCCCACGACACACCACTGGCTTTCTCCAGCTGACGCATTGAGTAGCAGCCAGGTACCCTCCCCAAGGCAGAAGTGGGCATACATCTGGCAGCCACCAGGCAAATGGTCAGCTGCATCATGGGGTAATGTGGCCCTAATGTGGGTTAACTTTTCATGTGGCCTTACCCAAAGACTCACGAAGTGTTTCAAGTATTAATTGGGTTCTTGATCCCATCTGTGTGTGATATGCTCCTTGGGTTCTTTATCCCATTTGTGTGTGGTATGCTCCCTCTTGGGTCCATGACCAACAGCTTGGGAACCATTGTTCTAGCTATTAAAAAGTCAGGACTATCTTGCCTAGATTTGCACGTTAAACTTTCTTTTATTCAACCTGAAGCAGATTAATTGCTTGAGTTTTCCCATTCATATGTTTCAAAGATATGCCTCTACAAAGACTTGCCTTTCCAGTGGAACTGGTTCTAGAATACAATGCAAATCATGTGTTTCCTTCCACGATAATTCTCACTAGCCTTAGGAAATCTTAGATCCTTTTCCTTTTCAACAAGTCTTTCAAGTTTTCAGCTTCACAGAGTACAGTTAACGATGACAGTTTATGCCCTATTTTGTGTGACAGATTTGTGTTAACATTAAAGTGGATCTGCAAAAAAAAACACTCAGAGTTTGGATTATAACAAATGCATTTTTAAAAAATTAGAATCAGAGTTTAGAAATGAAAAAGAATTATTAGCTTATCCATCTCTTAATGAACCAGCTACTTGACTAAAATAACAAACCCAGATCTTTCCCCCAAAAAGATTATAGACCCAGAGATCCCCAATTCAGTTCGCACAGCCAATTTTCTACTTGGGAGCTTTGGGTGACACATGCCTTTTCAAGACTAATTTTAAACACCCACTTTCCAGGTCACCCAGTTTTGCCTAAAATTTCAGGATTTTCAAATTGAAATCAAATTATGTTGTGGTAGAAGGAACACTGCGGTGGTGGTGAACATGATGAGTTATATTCCAGCTAAACTGTAGAAGTATTCTCTCACTTAGTGAGTTCCCCCTCTCCCCCCCCCCCCCCCCCAACGTAGCTTGCTCTTTTGTGGTTTGCAGATCTTTGCCAAGATCTCATATCTAATCAGGGTTCCATCCTGCAAGAAACAAAGCACTCTGGCCTATACTTTGCATAGCAGGCTGGCATTCAAATATATGCATAACTTGAAGCTCATACATGGTCCCATGGAGGCCAGTAGGACTTCACATATGCTTAAGTTTAAGGACATGGTTAAAATATTTGGTATCCTTCATACGCTGAACACCTTTCAGAATACAGTCCTAATGAACTTGCTTTTGAAAGTGTGAATTCTGAGAAAAGTGTGACAAGGCCCTGGCAGCAGCCCCGGCCCATGGGTATTCTCCTGTCAGATAATAGCGCTCTTCCAAAGTACTGCTTGATTCATAGATAAATTATCAAGTTTTCTCTCCTCTCTTTCTAAAGCTCTGCAGTGGGAATACAGTTATTTCAGATCTTTTCTGACTTCCCAATTCTTTACTATACAAATCAGGACTGGGGTCCTCTAATTCTTGGCTTTTTCATCTTGTTCCTATTATAACTTTTTTCCTCTGTTGCCTGAGTAGATTAGAAGTGGGGGGAAATAGCAGCTCTGTAAGGTGGAGTCAGAAGAGCAGCATGACATTTATCCTTGCTCAAGCTGGTGTAATCATTACAGTTTTGCAAAGCTGTCTTGCCTCTAGCAGATGTTTACTGATGCAATGCTGATGCCTGGAGAGCTATGTTTTGTAATACTCGAACTCCAACAGGGCCTGGATTTGTGCTTTAAAAAATGTATCAGTGTGTCAAGGTTAAGGGCCTTTTAAAACAAGATTGGCCTAGATCAGCCCCTGCGGTCATCTGGGAGTGCCTTCCTCGAGGTCCTCCAAGTCTCTCGGGGGACCACGATGGAGAGGGAATTCTCAGTGGCTGCACCACAGCTGTGGAACTCCCTTCCAGTGGAGTCGCGATTGGCCCCAGATCTCCCCTCTTCTCAACATAGCTGTAAGACCTGGCAGTTCCACCTGGCGTTTGGCGGGGGAGATGGGGGAAGGGTGAGGGGGGAAGGGTTTTTTTAAATCCTCCTTACTATGAGTTGTTTTGTGTTTTAATGTTTTATTGTTATTTGGAATTGTAAGCTGCCCCGAGCTGCTGTGTCAGGAGGGGCGGGGTATCAAGATTTTATAAATAAATAAATAAAATTTCAAAGGCATCCATTGTAGGAGGCAACAGACTGTTACTATCCATGCAGTTTACTACTTATGCCAAGCTGCTCAGTGGAGGAGAAGGAAATGGATCATTCCATTATGACCTATTTTCCACTTCTCTAAAGCAACCAAAGTTGGCCAGTTTCGGAGACAGGATGTTGAACTAGGTGGATCATTGGTCTGACCCAGTATAGCACTTCTTGTGTTCTGATGCTGCAGAGAGTTCAAAGGCATCCTTTCTGAGACCATAGCAAAAGCATTAGCATTGTATACCATGCACAAGCGCATCTTAGGTGCTCTGACATTAAGCTGAAATGAGTACCCACAAAAATCAGTATACCGATTACAATGGCACCACTTGACCCCACCTGGTAACACCAAGTATTAATCGGTACCCAATTTGTGTCTGACAGGCTAGTCAAGTTACTGGTTTACCATTTTTCGTCCTGATTTTCCAATTCCGGATACCATTTTTCCGACTCCTCATCAGAATTTTTCTGAGTTCTGGTACCAATTTACTGCTTACCAATTGGTAACATGGGGTATTTTCAGATGTTACGAGATCACGGTGAACCACGGTGAATACCCACCTGTGGTCACCGTGTCTCGAACGTCTGTTTGGCGGCCGCCAGATGTTCGCCACGGTGAATACCCACATGGGGTCAATTTGAACCACGCTTCCTGGGCTAGCCGGGGGAATGTCCTGGGAAGCGTGGTCAAACGGACCCCGGGCAGGGACCAACAAAAAGTAACGTCTGGCCGCTCTCCACGGCCTGGGATCATCGGCGGGATCCCGGGCCGTGGCGCATTCAGCCGGACGCGGCGGCCGCATTGGCCCCGCCGCCCGCCCGTCTCCTCGGAGGGCGGGCGGCGGGGTGCGTGGAGGGGGCAGGGCCGTGTGGCCACACGTTGCGCCGCGCGGCCCCGCCCCCTCCCACATTCCCCGCCGGGATCCCCCCGGCACGTCTGATATGGGGTGACGGGGTGACCCCGGCGGGGAATGAAAGGGTTGTTTTCAGTACGGGGCCAAGCGGCCCCGTAACGTCTGAAAATACCCATGGTAACTGGGTCATAGTAATAACTGGTATTTTCAGGTAATTGGGTGCCCAGCTCAGTACATGGGTGCTAATCAGGCACCTGATAGACTACTCAAACATGGCAATGCAGGTATGAGACGTGCGTAGATCATGTATGACTCATTTCAGGTCTGCTTTACAATAATAAGCCCACTATAACTCAGAGGATGAGACAGGATTTTAATGGCCTGATTAGTTTTACATGTGCTTAATAAACTGGTTCAACTCAAGGAAACCAGAGTGAAACAAGTTGCAAACCAGTTTCACGACAAACGTCCAGCACTTTTTACTTGGATAATCATCTCTGTCAGGAAACTAGTTTGCTCAGTGTGGTTTAGCAAACCATATATTGCTAAATTTTGTAAGAACTGGGATCCATATACACATAATTGATTTTCAAAGGTACCACATACTACACGTTAAAATCTCATCAACACTCGGTACCTTGGGCAATCAGAACTGTTTGAGTGCCTGCATACAGATCTAGTGCTTCACTTGGGGCACCCAGATTTGAAAATCTGAGCAGACTGTAGTAGCACCAATTGTAAAAGGTGAAAGATAATTATTAACTGAAATTTCAATCAGACCTTCCAAAGTCAAAGACATAGTGCCCCCTAGTGTCAGAAAATTTCTGTTTAGGGTCCAATAAAAGGTCTGTTTGAAGATACAACTGTTTTGCCATCCCATTTAAAATGAAATTTGGCAGCTAGGAAAAAAAAAGCATATATTATTAACACTACACATCCTTTTTTTCATCCAGCCTTTCTCCTATTATCTGTTTACAAATGCTTGGCCTAAGATAGTCAAAAGTAACTGGTGACTTTGGGTGCCTGCCTGTTGATTTTCTTCCCCCCAGAAATTGTCAAACATCCCCAACACCCAAAATCACTACTCACTTTATTCCTAGATCTGTACGGCAGAATCTTTGGAGAAGGTAAAGGTCAGAGTACTTTATTGTCATCGTTTTCAGACTCAGTAGATTGTTGAAAAAATGTATTTATTTTATTAATATCATTATTTTCTCCCCTCTTTGGATGCAACTCAGTCACGGGAGTTTTGATAGATTCTCTTTTATTGATAAAATAGGTCAGAGAAATAGGCATGGAATTAATTATAAATACTATCAACACAATTATCTGCCAGAGGACTGGACTGCGTATGGCTTACTCACCATAATTCACATTCATATAACATGTGTGTGTGTACAAAATACTTTAATAATCCAGGTGGTATTGTTAGAGAGACATGTAAGCATTTTTGACTGCCACAAAAATATGGGACATTTGTTTGGAATAGGATATAAATCTAGATGATTATCAGATATGAATCAGAATTATTTGTTTCTTCACCCAGGGCCTCAGCATGGTTGTGGTGGATATTTGACAAATTCAAGTTACAGCTTTGGCTCTCCAGACTCTAACTCAGATGGCAAGTATGACAAAAACCTGGATTGCGTGTGGGTTATAGCTGCACCTGTAAACAAGCTGATCAACCTCACCTTCACTGCGTTTGTCCTGGAAGCAGCATCGTCTCCAACCTGCCAATATGATTACATTAAAGTAAGATATTGTATTCAAATATATGCAAACTACATTGACCTGTTTTAAACAGGTCGCACCCATGCAGGTCCACCCATCACCCACCAATCCAATCGCCCGTCTGAAGGTGGGGTGGGGGCACACTCTCTTGACCCACGCATCATCCACTCATGCCCATGCACAGATCAGTTGGGGAAAATCTGGAATGCTCTGTGCGGGCACAGGAGTGGGTAGTATGTGGGTAGGAGTGCACACCCAGCGCACACTGATCCTGGCTCATTTGATCCCCGCCACCCCGCCCCACCAGACGTCCGTGGGTGCACCACAAGGTGCACACAGACCAGACTCCTAGCTGTGCACATTTAAAAACTGCCATTGTTGAATGTGCTTGCTCTGAGATTTGTAAGAGCTCTCACATTTATCAACATTTTTAAATGAGTTGGATTATTTAAAGGTTTAGATTGAACGTATACACGTGTAGCCTACTGAATTCATAAAAGAAAAATATAAATGTGAATGAAGACATATATAAATGTTGTCAAGAATTCTTTTTGGTTTTAGATTTCAACAAAAGAATATGCTGATGTGTTACTTTCTTGACTCAGAATCTAGTGTGTAACAGGGTATGTTGCAAGACATTCCAAAATTCTGGTTATTACAGCCAAGGTCAAGTCAGGCATGCATGACATTAATTGAAAATACTGGGACTCAAAAGAAGATACTAGTTGCTACCAGTCTTGCCTTTATTTCAGGGTTTGAGTATGTACTGACGTGTCTAGTTCCTTGAGGAAGTTTAAAGCATGAGGATATGAGAAAGGAGATTTCCTCAATGACATAAGATTTCCTCAGTGACATAAGAGGTGTGTCAATCCACTAAAATTTTCCTCAACTTATGCAGTCATCTGTGTGCCTGAGGAAGTCCAATACCATTTTTAGAGGCTCTAAGAACTTACGGATATGCTTAAATTTATTCATATTCAGCAAAGAGCTTAATCACGTGCTTTGATTTCAGTGAGATTTAAGCGTGTGTTCCTTTGGATATTGGTGTCTTGTTTTCTTGAACTGGAGCCAGAGTGAGCAACTACACACCTTCTAAGAGAATGACTTTGTCTAAAAGGGTGAACTCTGGGCATCAGTAATTTTGGTGACAGCTTGTCCCTCTTTTGCAATGTGGAAAAATTATATCAGAGTTCAGAGAACTAGGCTCCTGTTAGCCTAGTCACAAATCTGCTCATTGTGAAGTTTTTAGACACCACACATTGGTGAAATAATAAATGTCTTTTCCCTTTTAAGCTGTATGATGGCGATAATGAAAATGCAAATTTAGTTGGCACATTTTGTGGATCTGCTGTACCAGCTCCTTTTGTCTCCACTGATAACTTCTTGACTGTTAAATTTATCACGGATTTTTCTGTGGAGATAACAGGTTTCAGTGCTACCTACACTACTGTGGATCGTAAGTAATGTTTTCTTTTTCTTTTTAATACAAGAGAGCAATGTTTGTTAAAATGTAAATTCAGCATCCTATGTCAGAACCCAAAGACTGCACCCCTCAAACCATTTATACCCACTCAGATCCACTGAAATCAATGAGACTCCTCTGGAGTAAGCGGTGTGACATTTGTAGCCAAACTAAATATACTAACAATGTTTGTGAGAGAGAGGGCATCTTGCATGACTCTTCAGAGAATCTCTGGGGCAAACTAGTAACTGTAGCTTTGGGTTACACCTCGGGCTCAATCCAGCAGTCCTTCATCTATGGGAGCTGAACCATTGACTTCAGTGATGAAGGATAGCATCTCCAGTTGCTTTGGCTGAGAGTTACCAGTTCAGAAATTGATAGCTCAATAGAAGTCCTTCATAGTTATACATATAATAAATATTATGTAAATATAGAGAATAATCACTTTTCTCCTGATACCTTGCTTCTTGTGACTCCTAAGTGGAAAATATGAAGGTATACTGGCAACATACGTCATTGCAGGCTCAGGCCCAGGCCCACAAGAGGCCTGGGGTGAGTCTGGATAATGATACCACTATTGAACCAGGCATGCAGGCAAATCCTTGCCAGCTGTAGTAGCTTGAAAGGGCATAAGGAGTGTTGCCACTTTTTGTAGTTTGACCCCGAGATTCCCATTTTGGCTTATGGAAGTCTCAGGGTCAAACCGCCAGAGGTGGAAACCCTACATGAAGACTGATATACAAATAGGAAGGTTAATGGAAGAAAGGTCCTTTAAGAGTGCCTGGCTTCTCTTTTGTGGCTATGCCTCTTGGAGAATAAAAGAGTAAGGGTGCTCAGAAAGCACTGCTGGTTAGGAGTGCCGCAAAGCCAGGTTCAGCAGTGCTCCCGGATGGGGCTTTTTACTTTCAAAGGCTGCTTCCCCATCATAACGCCTATCAGCTAAGAGGTACTGGGGTAGGGAAGCACACCCAGCAGAATTTTGTAACTAACAAGCGGGCTCCCCAGCACTCCAGGCCGGCATTAGTCAGTTGTAAAGGCCGCTTCCCCCACACACCACCTATCAGCTGAGCAGCGGTGTGGGGGGGAAGCACTTGGCCAGCCTTTGAAAGTGACAAACCCCAGCCAGGAGTGCTGCTGAGCCTGGGCTCCCTAGCACTTGCAGCCAGTCCATGTCAGTTGCACAGACCACTTCCCCCACACACCGCCTCTCAGTTCAATTAGAAATATCAACATTTCATACTGGGATCAAGGAACCACCAAGAACTCAATTCCAGTTCTCAAAATCTCGATATTTCTCGTGAGAAGCAAATTTGCTTTTCCTTTCAGCCCTAATCACAAACAAACAAGAAAACATTAACATGCTAACATTAACCCACAAGATAATCCTGATTTATCCTGCTTTTTGTGGGTGTGCCAGGTGCACGTGAGTGAGAAAACTATGAGCAAGAAAGGAAAAGGTAAGTATTGTAGGATGTGTATGGTCAGGTGGGTGTGTGTGTGTGTGTGTGTGTGTGTGTGAGAGAGAGAGAGAGAGAGAGAGAGAGAGAGAGAGAG
>QEPC01008893.1:1729962-1802330 GCA_003113815.1 Sphenodon punctatus | reverse complement strand
CTTTATGCGGACGACCGTGTCCTTTTGTCCCAGACTAGGGTGGGACTAAGGAGACAGAATTTGGATATGGCTGTTCGGGTCTTTGAAGCCAAGGCTAGAGCCTCTTTTCTCACTCCCCGGGTCCTAGACCGGTCCCTGCGGTCATTCAGGGGTTCCATACTGGAGGTCTGGGTTTTTCGAGGGGCCACATAGAATAGGGTGTTCTCGGTGGCCGCACCGTGCCTTTGGAACTCTCTCCCAGCGGGGGCCTGTCTGACCCCAGACCTCCAGCTTTCCGAAGGAGTTATAAGACCTGGCTGTTCCTTCAGGCATTTGGCGAGGGAGAGGGGTAGGTAGGGGTTGGTTTTTATTCTTTCTTTTTTATTGAAGTTTTATGATAGTGTTTATCTTTGATGTTGTTAACTGCCCCGGGTTGCCTATGGCAGAAGGGGTGGGGTATAAATTTTTTAAATAATAAAATTAAATAAAAGCACTGCTCATGTTCCTTATAAGAAACCATAGCAGAAAGACTGCTACACCAAAGGAATTGAAAAGATGGGAAAGATCCATGACCGTGACCCTGCTCTTTTTGAGCGCACCATTTTGTCACTTTTCACATTTACTTGTCAATTTTCAAAGTAGCCCCTGGGAAGGAAAAGGTTCCCCACCCCTGCCTCAGCAAATGTCCATAAAGGATGGCTTGCAAGAAGCTGTGTACTTTATTGGTATTTAAAATATGGGCAGGGGCAGGCAGGAAGTGTTATTTGTGTGACATACTTTTTGGAGGTGGATCTGTGATGAGAGAGATGGGGAGGAGTAAAAAATTGGCTTTATGCATAGCCCCTTCAGCATTCCTACCCCTAACTCCTATACAGCCCATAAAACTGCTAATTTTCAAAGTGTCATGAGGGAGGGAAGGGTTCCTTCCTCATCCCTGGCCTACAGCCACATCAGTCTCCAAAAATACCCACCCATCTGTGATGCATCTGAATGATCAGTGTGCACTTCGCCCATCCTGAGTAAGCGACACAGGAGAGGAAAAGACAGCAGGGCAGCGCTCAAGTCTAGGTCAATCGGAGAGGAAAGAGTCTTAAAGACAAGGTTGCCAAGTGAAACATGTCAAGTTACTGACAATCCTGATATTTTCTACAAGCAGCAACGTAAAAAGATTTTATCCCCAGTAGCTCCCCCTCCTACAGCAGAAGGTGCTGCTCCCCCTCCGTAGTTCAGCGGTCCCTTCTTCTTCTGCAACCCCTTTCCTCCCCATTTTCTTGCCCCTGGGCCTTGATCTTTACTCCAGGAGCAGATTTTAATGCCGGCAGAGGAGTAATGGCTCCTCGCTGATGTGCGTACTCCTCCCTGGCCCCAGTCAGGCTGGGTTGAGTCTCCCCGCCGCTAACGGAGAGTTAAGAATAACAACTTCCTTTCTCAGCCCCTAGACTACTAGTGCTGCTACCTTGTATCCTGTTCCCAGGTCCAGCCACAGCCATTGGCTGGCCGCGTTTCACCACTCGCTGTGTTTGCCCTCCTCAACCAATAGCGGCCACGCCTGGGCGGAGGCGCTTCCCTGATTGGCCAGTCGAGGGTTGTACATTCCGAGCCGCGGGCGGGGTCGCGGTTCCTCGGAGCGATTCGCCTTACTTGGAGCTGGGAGCTTTCTCCTTCTCTTTCCCCGTGCCGGCTCGTTCTAGAGCGCCTGCGCATTGGGCGGGCGGCTTGCTGGGGGCGGGTGAGTGGGTGGCATCTTGGCAGGGCGTGTGCCAAGCTGTAGGGAACCGGGGCACCCACCCTACTAGTTCCTCTTACTCGCTGCCCGCATCTGCTCATCGCCGCTCACGGTGAGTTCCGCGGGAACCCCTGGGGCATGCAGGGCAAGCCTCCCCCCCCCCCCCCCCAAAGGGCTGCAGGGCGCTTCCTTAGTCTCCCTCTCCCCGAGCACCGCTTCTCTGGGTAAAGCAGGATCTGTTTCCTTCTCCAGCCCCTGGGATCCCTAGCGAGCACCCTCCAGGGTCTGGACAGGAGATTCTGGCTTCCTCTCCCCCCATCACCCCGCTTAGCCTCTTTCTGGCGCTGGACCCCACCCCACGTGGCTCTGTTTTTGTTTTGCCCCAGACCATGTCGAAGTCCCTGAAGAAAATTGTGGAGGAGAGCCGAGAGAAGAACCAGCCGGAGGTGGACATGTGTGACCGTGGCATCTCTAACATGCTGGACATCTCTGGCTTATGTAGGTACCTCCCTGTTTTCCTCCCAGGGATGGGTTTGACATCTGAAGGCGCCTTTGAAGATCATAGGAACAAGTTGGGGTGCCTTTTAATTGCACACTTTTGCCCAGAGAAAGACATAGGCTGGAAACCAGGTTTCCTTTCTGCCTGTGTGTCAAATATCGGCAAGGGGTTGCCTACTTGTGGGTTCAGACTACAGGTGGAGTTCCCCATCTGAGGACAGCCATGATCTTGATTGCTATCTGATATGTTTTGCACATCTTTGGTGCTGGATGGTTATGAGGAGACCCAACCTAGGGACTCTGTCACACCCAGCTTTTGCTTAGCTCTCAGGAGTAGCTTTGCCATTGGTTTTGGTGAAAGAAGAGTTTGGTCAACACTTGGCATTTGGGAAAATCTCACCCAAAATCTTTGTGTGTTTCGCATCATGGTTTATTTTCTTAAATTTATTATATTTTGAAGGTGCCATAGAAGTAAATGAGGCTTGACAAAAAGAACAGACATTGCTGTTGTTGGGGAGTAAAAGGGCAAAGATTTTATTCCATATAGTTCATAATTCCCAGACCATGTCTGTTGTTTAGGTCACAAATCAAATTCAAATAGCTGCTGTTTTTTTATGCTGAGACAGTGTACTAAATGTAAGGAAAAGAGAACTTGGTAAAAAAAAATTACGTCCCTAACTGGGTTAGAGTTATTTACAAAATTAAAACAAAATGGACTTGGGGGAGAGGGGAGGTATCTTTAACAAACATTTTATCACAAGCATCAGAATATTCATACTTGTTAGTTCTTAGGATTCCTGCACACTGAGCACTTGCTTGTCTTGGCAAGTGAATGTGTTGCTTCTAACTCATGTGTCATATATGTATCCAGTCGTGAACATATGCAATTTCATGTTGTGCCATTCCTTGGAGGGTTGCTAAGGTTAAATGGGTCTAAATTTAATATATTGCCCACAAACGTATTGTGGCCCACCCACAGACTTAAGATGAGTTCCTTGATGCAGCACCTGTGCCACAGTTTATGGTACTGCTCAAGGTTCAGTGGCTCATGGGAGGGTATTTTAGAGGCCAATCCAGGGTTAGACCTGGCAGACCTTCAGCACTGCCTAGGAAACAGAAGGCTGTTTTAGGGTTGCTTTATTGAGGATCAAGTGGGTATTTGGGGGCCCCTGGATGTTGCTATTTAAAAAACAAGTTTCCAGGCTATGTTTTTGCTAATATATTTCCATGTGTGGCGTGGTGGTGTGTGCATGCATTGCAAGGTCACATATGACCTGGTGCAAAGCTACACTGGAGAAAACACCCTAGTGGAAACACTGCTCCATAATGTTCCTGTCCTGCTGTTCCGCCCTGACTCTCCAGAACAGCTGCCCCAGCAGATTACATACATGCACGCTCTCCTTACTGCTTCTCCATCAGTGTGCTCTTGCGCACACATGCCTTTCTCCCGCTAGTGTGCATACACAGAGACATAGGTGCAATCCTCAATCCATTAATCAGTGGGGCTAAGCCATTGACTTTAATGAATGTAGGATTTCACCAAAGAGAGAGTATTCACCTTGGGTTTGACATAATATGGCTGAGCTGACTGGGTGCTATTAAACCCCTTAATCCACCACAGAGAGACTTGTTCCCCCTCTCTCTGGTGGGGAAAAGCTCATTCTTAGATGAGAAGGTGGAGCAGCTCCAGCTCCTAGAGCTCTGCCATTGCAGCTCTGCTTAGGGCATGCCATTGGGAGCGGCGAGGGGCTGCAACCTACCAGTTAGGAATGAGAGTGAGTGGGCAGGGCTAAGCTTGCTGCCTGAGCAGCATGGTTTGGGCTGTTCATTTTGTACAGAATGGAGTCCGCTCAGTGAGTGTCTTCAGATAGGCTCCTGCTCCTCCCCAGCCCGGGTGGCCCATCCGTGTAAACCCTGGGGTGAGACAGAGCAGGCAATGTTTGCTCGGAGCCAGCTCTGTTTGGAGCCCCACAAGCAGAGCAGGCCACCCAAACCCAGAGCAACGGCCAGGGGTGAAGTATCGGTCCGTCTTCTCGCAGGCAGATTGCTGCAGCTCTGCTTCCAGCCGGGGGTTGCCCCTGGGTCCATCTGAAAACACACTATGTCTGTGCCAGCCCTTCTGCCAGGGTTTGGGCACTTGCCTGTGCATCATTAAAGATTTTTAGTTTTTTCCTTTCTGGCACTCTTTATCCCATACAAGTGCCAGGCCTGCACCTGTGCACACAAGCAATCAGCAACACTCTTACCAATTTCAGCTTGTGCCCTTATGCAAAATGGTTATAATAAGCAAACTTGCCAGCCCAGCCATGCATGTATGTTCATAGTCCCTGTGCTGTTTTGGTGGGAGTTAATTGGTAGAAGAGCTAAGTATAGCACCATTGCACTGGGAATGGTGATGATAATGATATTGGCCATTCCCAGGCCTCTACATGCGGACAATAAGTTTTTTCCTTCACATGTATTAGACTAGTCAGCTTGCACTATTTTGTTTGGACAAAACAAGAAAAAAATTCCATCCAGAGCAGAAGTGGGGTTCTTTTCCCTCCCAGGGGTCAATTTGAAAATTAATGCAAGCTTTGAGGGCCACATACAAGTTGGGGGCAGGGGTGTTTGAGGGCTGAGCTCAGGATGGTCAAGATTATAGATCTGTAGCAGTAATAATTGTCTTGCGTATTGTAGGACTGTTGTGGGCAATACTAGACAGTACTGGAGTAGTGGAATGGCAACAAGCCTAAATATTAAAAAGCCAGGTGTGCCCACCCAAACTTCTGAGATTTAGTTAACAGTTGTGGGATTCTTGCATATTCAAAGCAAACTAAGAAAGCTTTTGGTTTGTCAGCCTTTAGGATATACTGGAGTCATACATCCAGGATTTTTAGTTTTGTATTTTTTCTACAAACATGATAGATAGAACTTATTAATATGTTTTATTGTGAGTTTTGCAATTTTAGAATTTAAGAAAATCCCTGAAATTGCATGGCTTGTATTAAAATTGTGAGATTTGGCAATCCTGTAATAATGTAGTATCCACCTCCTTAAGGGTGTTGCTGAGTCTTGGACACTGCAGTGAGCTGCTTATCTCTTCCTCAGTTAACTTCCTTCCTCCTAGTGATAGTTGAGCCACTAGTATCTTATCCTGACTGCACATAGTTTTGTGTCTTAAAAGAGCTTTCCTGTTAACATTATAGGAAAATGCATTTTCCTTCTTGAGTACACTGTATAATACTGTAATAGATCCCACCTGGGCCCCATTCGTGTCCCTCTTGTTGCTGATCTTCCTTGTTTTCCTCCCGCTAGGTTCCTATTTCTGTTGAGGGGTAGTTCCGCTTTGCCTTACTTCTGGTGCTGGTTGTCCTGAGGCGAGCCTCCTGGCTCCCAGCCTCACTCTAGTCAATTGCTCCTATCTTAGCACCCATTCTACCTCCGAGTGCTGGTGGGGACAGCCCACACTGGCTGAGCTCTAGCCCCATCCTCCAGGTGAGCCTCTCGCTGCTCAATCGGCTACTCCGCTGTCTCTGCCTCTAGCCACTTCCCCGATCTGCTGTGGTTCTAATTTCACAGCTGTTCCACTTCGCCGCCACTCTTCACTCAACTGCCTCCAGGTTCCCCATGTCCCAGTCCCTCTCTTGGGTCCCTGGGAGCCTGCAACCCACCTACCACCCTAGAGCTGCCTTGTCGTCCTGGAATAACCCTTTTGCCGCCCTCTCATCTGGTGGCTTCACTTCTTAAAGGGGCTCCTGCTCCTATCACCCTACTGTCGCTTAAAGGAACAGGGACCCAACAGGGCTCCCTCTTACAAAAGTGTTTTACAAAATCTGCAGCATTGAACTAAGTGTGGAGAGAGAAGCAGAGTTCTTTTGGAAGTAGAGGAAAGATGACGTTATTGGTTTCCAAACCGAGACCAAATGAGAAGTTCTTCAATAAACATCTTCTGCCTCTTCCTCCTCCTCTTGGAACCATCTGCTTGTTGAGTATAGTAGTAGAATGGCTTTTGGAAGTAGTAGTGAATCAGCTTTCTGGGGTCTACACCTTATTTTACACTGGTCAATATATGCCAAAAACAATTGCAAGTATATTCATGTAACACTTCTCTGAAAACATTTTGAATATCTACCCTTGTTTTGTGAAATCGAAAACAATTGAAAGTCATGGAATTGCTGAGCTTAGATCCACGCTATTCAGAATCTGCAGAAAGGCTGAAGCATATCAGTACTTTTAGCAAGTCAGAGTCATGGGTTTAAATCTTTTTAAAAAAAATCCAAATGTATTTGTTTTTATAGAGGTTTTTACACTTGATGGCACATCTGTATTTCCCGAGCTTTAATTTGATACATGATTTGTATAGTTTGTGATTGAAAGTACCTGAAAATATTATTTGCCAGTTGAGTTCACTTTTGAGTTCACCCTGGTGCAAATGTTTAGCTGCCCAAGCTTGTATAGACTGACATATTTTTTTCTATGGTCAAAAAAGCAAACGGAACATTGGGAATCATTCAGAAAGGGATAGAATATAAAACTGAAAATATCATAATGCCTTTATATAGATCTGTGGTACGACTGTACCTGGAGTATTGTGTGCAGTTGTGGTCACCTCATCTAAAAAAAAAGGCACAGTAGAACTAGAAAAGGTACAGAGAAGGACAACAAAAATTAAGGATATGGAATGGCTTCCGTATGAAGAGACACTTGATAGGTTAGGGCTCTTTAGCTTGGAGAAGAGATGACAGAGTGGATATGATAGAAGTTCATAAAATCATGAGTAGTGTGGAACACTTAGAGAGGGTAAATAACCATTCCCTATTTAACAGTACTAGAACAAGGGGACACTCCATGAAATTAACTGTGCCAGATTTAAAATAAATGAGAGTATTTTTTCACTTAGCGCACAATTAACTTGTGGAATTTACTGCCAGAGGAAGTGGTCAAGTCCGGTAGTGTAGCTAGCGTTAAAAAGGGATTGGATAAGTTCTTGGAGGATAGGTCTATTAATGGCTGTTAGCCAAGTAGGTTTTGAGGAGGTAAGTGTGGGGCTGAAGAAACAGGGAATGGATTGCCCACTGTGACCTTTCAGGTACTTCTCCCAAGAGAAAAAGAGTGGCCACTGTCAGAGACAGGATGCTGGACTTGATGGACCATTGGTCTGACCCAATATAGCACTACGTATGTTCTCAATCGGTATACTGAGACGGTAATCTTCAGAGTAGTTCTGTTGAAATCAGTGGGACTACTTCAGAGTAAACAGTTTGAAAGCTGCATCCTAAGTTGCATATTTGTCAAGTATATTGCCACCCACTAGTGTGGGTTACCCTAGTGTGGGATTGTTACCCACTAGTAGTCAGAGTAGCCTTTTTGTTGATGGCCTCCAACTCCTCCTATGTAGCCTAAAACAGTGAGTGCATCCTCAAGAAGGCTTGTCACCCTTTTCTTAGTAACACCGTAACAAAGCAACTTCCACTGTTTTCCCTCGGGCAGGGACTGTGTCTATCTTGTTTTTTTGTAAAGCGCCAGGTACATCGCTGGTGCTATATAAATGCTAATAATAATAATTGTACCATGTGAGGATATAATTTAAAAATAAGAGCTTAATCTTATGAATTTTATTTAAGCTTTTATCCCACCCTTCCCTAAAAAAGGCTCAGGGCGACTTACAAAATATAAACATATAAAACACATATAAAAGCATACTGAAAAAATCCATAAAACAGTAAAAGTCAAAAACAACCCCCAAATCCTCACAATCCCACACAAAACCCATCCAATACCACCAACCCCCCAGGGAAGAGATGAAGGAGAGGGAACAGAGGTAGAGACGAGGGGTGTAACATTCACGAAGATGCGAGGTCCCAGACTTGGCTTGGTTACATCAAGAATGATGCCTGGCTGGTCCATGTGGTGAGGCTATGAGTACACAGACCTCCGGTAACAGATTGTACTGAATGGAGGGTAGGAGGGGGAAGTCGGGGAAGATTAACAGCTAAAGGAAGCCAATCAGTCAATTGAATTAGTCCATTCATTGGCAACTGAAGGGAGTCAATCACTGTCATTAACATTCTCTTTATCTGCATTTTAATTTACCAGTTTTATGGGTTTAATGTGGGGGTTTTTTTTGTTTTTGTTTTTAAAAATAGGAACACAGCAAGAACACGTTAGAAGGGAAACACCACCCACCTTTCTCCTTTCTTTTAAATTCACTTGCTCATGGTGTATTTTGCATAATTTTGTCAGAAGCAAAAATCTAGAGAGGCTTGTTAACAGTACGTTCTTCATTTTGTAACGGGCATTTGCATTCTTGTGTTGTATGAGGGATGATAGTAGCTAAAATGGACATGAGTTCATCGTCTTTAACTAGGGCTTCTCAGGAAACTTTAAATGGAAACATTTTCTGATAGAAAATTTTGTTGAAATCAAAATTGTGGGAAGATTTGAATTTCATTCAGTTGTTTTGTTCCTTGGAATTTTAATGTGTGTGAGAGCTTGATGTAACAATGTATAGCTTCCCAGGGTGCTGTGGTGTCTCTTGTGAGCTATAAGCATGTGAGGCTGAGGACCTCTAGGAAGTGGCTTAACAAGGTTGTGGCAACTCTTGAGCGTATGTCCCAATGATGATACTGCCCCTCTGAAATTGTGCGGTCTCCAGGGTAGGGTGCAGGATTTATTCATGAAGGCAGTGCTGTCCCAGACCCCAACGGGCCCCCTTACAGAGCAAACAGCAAACCTGCCAGGAAGCAAGTTTTAAGAGTGAGTGAGGCCAGTATTCTTTGAAAACTTTCTGCTTTGCAGGGCACTTTGCAAGTGGTCTGAGTACTGCTAGGGAATCTTCAGAGTGGGCGGGGGGCAGACTGCTGGGCCTACTCTCTTCCCTGGTCCACTCTGGAAATTCCTGTCAGTGCTCAGATCATCCAGACTCAACTTAAGCCCCTTCACTCCATGGTAGCAGCACCCCTTCCTGGTGGGAATGCCCAAGAGCTGCCACTCTCGCAAGGCCACAATGACAATGCGGGAAAGATGTAGACTTTTATGGCAGACATCAAATGAACACAATTTGAAACTGTGAACCTAATAATTTTGGTTTGATTTAATTAATCTAAAATTCATTGATTAAAGTTATTTTTCATTTCATTTTCATTTCACTTTCTATTTATATCCCGCACTCTCCTTCACAAGAAGCTCGAGACGGCTTACAATTAAGTGAAATACCATAAGGTCCACATCAGACCATAAATAATACATAATAACCAATCCAAAAAGACAATAACCCATTACAATTGAGAAAATGAACAAGGCAAGCCAAGATTCTAAATAATACATATTAGCCATCCATTTCCTCACTTCTCCTCACCCTGCTGCCACCAGGGGAGAACCTTTCCTATACCCGTTTAGAAATAATATAACACAACATTCCTCCCTTCTAAATAATACATATTAACCAACAATTAGCCTCACCTTCCCCACCTGCTGCCACCAGGGGGGAACCCTCCCACTCATTCCACCTGCTCTTACCAAGTGGAGTGGGTCTTCTACAAGATTACATACTCATTCTCTCATATAATCCCCCATAATTTTAACATATTATATAACTTATCAATATAAGCTCACAGTTACAAAAACCCCTTATTTAATTCACTCCTAACACATTATTCAAAACAATCCCCCAATTCACAAAAATACCCCTTCTCCCTTAATACAGTATCACAATAACAAAATAATCACTCCTCCCCCTTCCCCATATCCAGCACTCGCATTCCCCGGCGGATCAGCTCCCTCTGCCACCAAACATCAATAATGTTAGTCAGCTTCCATGGCCCCGGCCGCCGGTCCCAGCTGAAGGGCCCAGCCACGTACCCCTTCGGCATGGCTGCTGGTCGCTCGCGGCTCTTGCGCGGGCGTCCTGGAAGCAGCTGTTCCAAGTTCCTGCCCCCTAGATAGACACGGCAGTGGCAAGCGATCCTTTCGGCCACTGAACACGTCCCCTTGGGTTCGGTGCAGCTCCAGCTCAGGGGATATTGACCACGTCTCTTCCCCCCCCCCCCAAGGTTTCCAACGGGGGGAGCTGGCCACAATCACTCCTCCCCTCCTGAATACGTCCCGTGCGACACGGCTCTCTGTCACCTTTGCCCCCTGCTCCCGGCAGGGACCCCTGTCCAATCTCCACCCTCAGTCACATTCTCAGCCTGATGTAGCGCTGGGGCTACATCAGGTTATGAAGAAAAGAGACTTCTTTCATCCTGATATTGGATGAAAGAGAGCTTTGAAATACTGGAATTTCCTAAATCCCGTTTTTGACACAACTTGCAAAAATTTTCATTCTTCCCCGCCTTTCATTTTTTCCCTAAAGAAACTTTCTCCCCCCCTCCCGTTCCCTGAAATTTGAAAAACCATGTCTCAGTCCAAGGTAATCTCCCCTTCTCCTCCTCGCCCCACACTCCCTGGACATTAATGGAAGGCAGTAGAATTTGTTTTTGTTGCTCATCCTCCAGATATCTTTTGTTCTAAGCGTTTTGACGGAGTATGGCTATTTTATAAGATACAAAGACTACGCAAAGAGTATGCATGCTGAAGCCAGGCAAAGTGTTAACAGGGGAGTTTGCTAGAATGGAGTGTGTTCTCTTTCTATTGTCTCTTTGACTTTGTTTTGAGACCGTGGCCATTTTTAAACAGGCACGGCTGGGGGCAGGTCTATGTGCGCTGCATGGAGTGCCGATGCACGTCCGGTGAGTGGGGGAGGATTTAAATGGGCTGGGATGTGTGCGCTGGATGTGCTGCTTAAGAGCTTCTTTCCTTTCCCCCTCCCCCCAATGCTCAATGAGTGGGAGGTGTGGGGATCGTGGGAGCGCGTGTCCACCCACACTGCCTTCGGATGGGCGTTCAGGTGGGTGGGGGATGGGTGGACCGCCGTGGGTGCATTCCGTTTGAAAACGGCCTGTAATATCATCACTTGACCCTGAACAACCAGCAGAGTCATTTGCAGTATGTCAAATGGACTAGATGATCCTTCCAACCATCCAGTTCTATGAAATATCAATTGGGATCACAGTCCTATCCTCCTATTGCATGACCTCGCAGTTTGGTAACCTGTGGCGGTAATACAGGTGAATGAAAGGACGTGTCTCAACCCAGAAATGTAGGTTTAGGCCGTCTTTAAACAGACACCGCTGGAGGGCAGGTCCATGTGCAGTTTGGTGAGTGGGGTGGGGTGATTTAAAGAAGCCAGGATGGGTGTGTGCTGGGTGTGTCCCCTTACCCATCCACCACCTTCCCCTGCATGGAGCATCCCGGATTTCGCCCCCAGTGCTCCATGCGTGGGCGATGCATGGGTCACAGGAGTGCACACCCACGCTCCTTTCAGACGGACAGGTGGGTGTGGGATGAGCGGACCTGCGTGATCACATCCCATTTAAAAATGGCCTTAGATATTGTTGCTATACCATGTCCCATCAGAAACATACCAAAGCTACAATATTGTAATTTTCAGTCAGAAGTCTTTCATCTGAAAAGTTTTGAAGGTGGGTACCTACAAAATGAGACAAAATACCTTTCTGGATAAATTGATAAAATGCAGCTGTTTCACTTTGTGCATAAGTTTGTAGATTCTGGAGCAACTATACAAAATACACCTTTAAATGTTGTTTCCACATACTTTAAAGTCAGGCAGCATATCAAGAGTAAAGCTAGAATGCCATCTTGTGGCTCTAGTGACATTACAATGTCCTACAACACTGCACATGAGGTTGGAATATCTACAGTGTCATTTTTAGTCTCCTTGACATTCAGAGGAGTCTAGCCTCAGACATTCATAATGCTTATCGTTATTCTGTATTTACAAAGTCACTGCACATAATCATGCAGTTAGTTACCATTGTGCAGGTTCCCAGAGGACACAGCAGAGAGAATTTAATGGTGTGCAAAATTTTCTCTCTTCTTAATCATAATTTCTTTCAAAATTCTTGGAGCGTAGTGTAATCCTGATCTGTGTAGTGAGGAATGCTGTCTCAGTTTCTTACAGAGAATCATGGGCATTATTGTAGGTGGAGCAGAAGCACAAAGAAATAGAAAAAGTGAGAGAGGTCCTGGAAAGTTAGTCAGGGGCCAAAGGGGTTCTTTTGGTCAAGATAAGTTTGAGAACCACTGTTCTAGTTTTAGAATGTGTTTTTATGTTGTGATAGACTGACCCCTATCCTCCCCCCTCCCCCCCTCACATGTACACACTGTTTGCACATTGGTTCACAGTAGTTTAGTATGTTCTAGAAATGGTGATCAAAATTACCAAGCAGTGTCCTACCAGCTAAACCATTCCATCTGTATTTAATATTTGTTAAAATCTAAATATCAAGGGACTCTTTATATGGCCGTCACTGAGTTCACTTACCTAAATTGTCTGCCACTTCCTTGTCAAAGCATTCCCAACCACAAGAAAAGCAGAATTGGGAAGCTTGCATAAGACTTTCTATGCAAGTACAAATTATCCTCCTATGTGTGGTAGAATAAGAGTTTCTTAATTGTAAGCTATTGTTGTAGAATCTAGTTTTGTTGTTGCTGATATATCTGTTGGGTAAAGCTATGTGGCTTGTAATTCATTAAAGATTAATAAAGCTTTAAAATGACTGTCAGAACATATTCTGTAAACAATTAAGTATTGAGGCATACTGTAAAGTAGGACTGTGTATGGAAGGTAGTGTTCCTGTCTGTGTCTTTGTGGGCTAATTAGTAGTCCAGTAGAACTATCGGTTCAAAACTCTCCTTAGCCATGAACTGGTGACCTTGGACCAATCACAGGTTTCTCAGCCTAACCTACCTCACAGGGTTGTTGTGAGGATTAAGGTTAGTTAAAGTTAGTTAATGTTACAGTTAATAAGTTAAAGAATTGTAAGCCACCCTGAGCCTAAGGGATAGGGTGGGATAAACATATAAATTAAATAAATAAATAAATAATAATCTGACCTTAATATTCCTGCCCGATGCCCTTGAGGCGCCTTTCTTTGTACTTTTTATTTCTGTCTCCCTTCTTCCCATTGTACCTATGTTGAGTGTTATACCAATAGCAGTAGAATGAATGGTTAATGATATGCAGTTTACTCACACCACTGGGTGGTTATAGGTGTGAACTTGTCTTGTGTGTGCATTCCCCATCAGGAATGCTCAGCAGGACAAAACAGAGTTCCTGTGCTTGGTTTAAACTAGAGATTCTCAAGCTTTTTGTTTCTGTGTCCTCATTTGGTGATTTAAATATAGTCCCACGACCCCAGTCAGCGACAAAGACCTGTCAAATATGTTGAATATTAGTTGGGTTTGTGACCCCCCATCTACAGATAGTGCAAGCCTATTTGGGGTCCCAAATTTAATGGTGGCATATAAATTTTACTATAAATAAATAAATGTGCAGTATGAGAACTTCTGGCTTAATTCCTAAAAGACTTCTCCACTGACTGGTCATTCTCCCTTGCAAGTTCCCTCTGTTGGGCATGGTGTGAGAATTCTTTTGAAGCTCTTAGTCCTTGCCTATGTTATAGCATGAAGAGCCAAGACCATAATGAATAGTGGCCTAAGGGGCCACTATGGAGAGGGCATTTTCGGTGGCTGCAGCGAGGCTGTGGAACTCTCTCCCAGCAGAGGCCCAGTTGGCCCTGGACCTCCCTTCCTTCCGCCATATGTGTAAGACCTGACTCTGCCACCTGGCGTTTGGCGAGGGAGTTGGGGTGTGTGTGTGTGTGTGTGTGTGTGTGTGTGTGTGTGTGTGTGTGTGTGTGTGTGTGTCCTGGTTTTTGTTTGCCTTCTCTTTTAACGTGCCGCCTGACTTTATGTGTGTGGTATGTTTTGATGTAAGCTGCCCCAGGTTGCCTGGAACAGGAGGGGTGGAATAGGAAATTGTTTTATAAATAAATAAATAAAATAAAATAAAAGGCAGTAGATAATTCATTTGCTTTACGGTGTTCAACAAGACTTAATTATGCACTGTCCTTCAGGAAGATCCTGCCTTATTGTCCTTTTGTGACAAAGTAAGCAGGGTGTCCTTGTAAAGGAATATAGAACACTTGAAAAGTAAACCTGTATGGCAGTGTTGCATAGTTGCAGCTTGGCATCTTTTTATTGCTTTTTTTTTTGTTTTTTTTAAAGCTGAGAGCAAAGACCACCATTTAATTTTTGTTTTGTTTTTAAATTTATCTTGGAGAAACATTATTTCTAGTTGCCATATAAAAGTAGGCCAGCCAGGTCCGATGGAAAGGAGGGGATGTTTCTAGCTGTCTTGCAAACGTGTTAACTGCATTTGGGTACAAGCGCTATGGGTTCTGTTTGCCTTTTAACAGAAGAAGTGTCACACTGGGTCAGATCAATGGTCTGTCGAGCCCAGCATCCTGCCTCTTGACAGTGGCCTTTATCAAACGCTATGGAGAAGTACCCAACAGGTCATAATGGAGTGATCCATCCCTTGCCATTTGCTCCCAGCTCCTGACAGTGAGAGGTTACATCCTCCATCCTACTTGGCTAATAGCGATGAATGGATCTATTCTCCAAGAGCTTATCCAGCCACTTTTTTAAACCCAGCTATACTTCTGCCGTGACCACATCCTCTGGCAACAAATCCCACTAGTTAATTATGCATTACATGAAAAAAAATACTTGCTTTAAGACATAGGTACGCTTGTTGATTGGATTAACTCCTGCCAGCATATGTAAGCAACCCCTTCCTCGGAGGAGAACTTGAATCCTGAGATACTGTGCTAGCTCATTCATGTACTGTTGTCTTCTGTTCTTTTACAGTCACTCTGTCTAACATCACACAGCTGGTTCTCAGTCACAACAAGCTCACAAGTAAGTAATTTCTTTGATTGTTAGTTCCTTCTAATTTATAGAAGTCTCCTGGCTGGCACTTGAAAAATTTCAGAAGCTGCTAGCTGTAATAATGTGTTCTGTTGTCTCTGGCGGTTTTTAAACAGGAGGACATGCCCCTGGAGGTCCACCCATCCCGCACTCACATGAGCACCTGTCTGAAGGTGGCATGGGTGGGTGTGCACTCCTGTGACCCATATATTGCCCACTGATGCCCACATACGGAACATCAGGGAAAAATCCAGGATGTTTCATGCATGGGCAGGAGTGGGCAGTGCCTGGGTGGGGGCGCACACACCCAGTGCACACCCATCCTGGCCTGTTTGATTCTTTCCCCTCCTCTTCCAGCATTCGCCAGAGGTGCATGTGCATTCCATGGGGAGCATACGCCCCCCCCCCCCTCGCTGTACCTGTATAAAAGCTGCCTATTCATCAAGTGCACCAGGGGCACACCCAGACTTTTGCTAAGGTGTAGCCCTGTGTTTTGATCCCAGTAAGCCACACCCTGCCACCCCCCTCCCAAGCATGGGCAGGGTGGAGCCTGTTCCCTTCTCCTGGCTTTGCCTCTTGTTTCCTATTGCCTGCCAGGCTCCAGTTCCACTGGGAGATGTGGCAGCAAGAGCAGATGTAGGGTCCCTAGAGCCAGAGGCTATCTCCTTTTCTGTCTCCGTTGCAGGCTTACTGTCATTGCTGTTGCTATCCTCTTCCTTCCCTGCTGCTGTAGGGTGCAGCTTTGTACCTATCCAGAGAGTATCCTCTGTTAGACACAAAGCAGTGCCCAGCAGTGTTGGGAGAGAGAGGGAAGCTGTAGTGAAGGTACCGATTCCCGGTTAGGCAGCTCCTAGGAAAGAGGAAGGGTGGAAGGGAAAGACGGCACAGAGATGGGTCCAGGCAGGGAGTATCTGTGTATACCTCAGTTGCACCCTTGTGGTGCAGTAAGCCCTTTCAAAAGAAGCTGACAAGCTACCTACCTTAAATAGTGACATAATGGGTGATGCTCCTTAACAGATCCCTTGAATTTCTGTCATTTGTTTTTCATCTTGTGTACGTTGTCACCATAAAGTCTGAATCCATGGCTCATGTTATGTCTGCCCCAAGCTCATCAGCTCCCCAGACAACCTCTCTAATTGCTGTTGAATTATTTTAATTTATTTCAGTAGGATAAACTAAATGACAACATCTAATGACTCCAGCATTGGAAGGTTTAAAAGATGTGTGTTAGTTTCTGTAGTTCTGGTTTTATAACAAGAAAGGGGCTAAAAGTCTGTTTTTGTTCTGTAAGTTAAGACTTAATATTGTTAAGCTCCTTGTGGCAGACGCCACACATGTTCTGTTGGTACAGAACCTAACACGTTGGGGTCCCAGTGGGGCATGTGGATGCTGCTGCCCTATAAGCAGTAAATAATTCCTATTGGAGTAGGATTGGTCACTAGTTTTAATGGCTGTGATTTCATAAGATGAGTGAGCATCCCACTGCTTTAGGGAGTTGGTGAGGCAAAGACGATGATGAATTTGTATTGTGTGTTTAGTGTTCAGAGTGCTTTATAATCCTTATCTAGTTCACTCTCTCAACAACCTGGTGAGGTAGGTCATTGTTATCATTTTGCTGCTGGGGAACTGAAGCTAAGAAATGGCCTAGGGTCACCCAGCTGGGTCATGGATAAGACAGGATTTGCACCCTTTTTCCCCAGTTCCAACTCCAAAACCGTAGGCTACCCTGGCTGCTGTTCCAGTGAGATTACAGAGGGGGAAGGAAATCTATAACTATAGCTCTGCTCGAGCTCCACACTCTGCAAATGACCTGCCTTATCCCACAGTTAAATTCCCCTTCCCTCCCTGCACCTGCTGCAGCCTCTAATGTTGCTGGCAGGTGGAATCGGTCCTTGAGGGCACCGGTGGACATCTTTGTCATCCATTTGGCAGCAGCATGTGGTTTTCTAAGCACTGGGGAGAGGAACTGGAGCTATTGTGTTAACTCATCCTCCTTTCACAGTCCAACCCCACCCTAACACCCAACAATGAAAAAAGAGAGTCTCTCTGTTGAGGGGGAGGAAAGGGGGAGATGGTGGTTGCACAGGGTATAAAATGTAAGGGAAGGGAATAGGTAGGTGATAAATCTGTTGACACCCCATGTCTCTTCAACATGAGCTACTCATTTTAGTTGTTTAACCTGCATTTTATCATTACGTCTGTATGCAACACAGTGCTGCTGCTGCTGTTGCTGCTGGGTTCCCTGACAACAGGGATGTAGCTTGTTTGTTTATTTTGGATTTATATTCTGCCTTTTTGCACAGGCACAGGAAGGCTTACAAGCATTCAAAAAATAGTAGTAATAAAAATGAACCATATAAAATTTCAGTTAAAACCAGTCCCACCCCACTCCCCAAACCCTATCCCTGCCCACCAAAAGCCTGGCCAAATCTTTAGGTCTTAGCCAGAAATTCACTGGGTGACCTTAGGCCAGTCACAATATTTTTTTCAGCCTAACCTACCTTGCAGGGTTGTTGTAAGGATTAAATGTGGTTTGTGTTAGGTTTATGTGAAGTGCTCTGAGTGCCATGGCAGGGAGGCGCTGTGTAAAAACAAAAATTATTATTAGTTACATTGTCTTCTGAACATGCTCGAGTTTTGACAGGTCTCCACAGGAGGGGAGTTCCAAAGCTGTGGGGCAGCCACCGAGAATGTGTCTCTACGTCGGGCCTGTGTTTAGCTAGGATGTAGCTAGGTTGGAATGGGCCCAGGTGCAAAACATGGTCTTGGCTCCCCTCCCTTCTTCACACATGCTCTCTCCCACTCCCTCTTCTCTCTTCCTCCCGCTGCTGCTGCTCACACTTCCCAGATTGTTTCCTTCTCCCCCATGGCAGGATACGTACCCCACAGCACCAGCCAGTGCCCTCAAAGGCCTCTTCTTAGAATTCTAGAATAGGAAGGTACCTCAAGGATCATTTAGTTCAACCCATTGCTTCCAGCAGATGGGGAGGGGAAGGGCAAAGCCCAGAGCAGGCATTGTGTTGGACGCCTCAGCATCCTGAAAGCCCCCATCGGCCACCAGCTCCTTTAAAGCTGTTGGGCCTGCCAGAGGGCAGATGTCCTTTGGTGTTGCCCTCCAGCAGTGACGAGTTTGTGACAGGACAGAGGGCTCTTGCGGATGATTTTAATGGGATTTTTTAAAACTGCAAATTGGTACCATGTTTGGCTTTTTTTGGGGGGTGGGTGGGGTGTGTGCACGGATTGGGAGAGATCTGGGTAGTGCCATGACCCCTGTTCTATTTTTATGTAGTTTCCTTGTTGTAACCCACTCTGAGCCTTGGGGGAAGGTGGGATATAAGTTTTAAATAAATAAATCCCAAGATGATGATGATGGCTGCCAAGGAACCAGAGGTCCTTGCTTTTCCTGTTCCCACCTGTCCAGCTTCTTTCACCTTCTCTGCTCGAAGATGGGGACAACGTAGAAGTGGCTGAGTGGACAGCTGGGTCCTGTACAGTACGCGGCCTCTCATCAGCTGCCATGCTTTGCTTTCATCCAACTGCATGGGCCCACGGTAAGGTACAGGACCCTTTGCCATCTTGCTTTGAGCATGGATGTTAATTGGAGGTTTGCCACATCTCTAAAGAAAGATTAAACCTAAGAATCTAAATTGACATTGTCTGTTTTTATAAAGGCTGGATTTCAAATTCATATTTTTCCTATTTGACACTCTTGACCTAATCCCTTAAGCTATACAATTAATCATCTTAGTAGATTGTCCTCAAAATGACTTGGGGAAAACAGTGGCAGTGACACTTGATATGTTCCACGAAGGTCATATTTGCATCTCTTACTAGTTTTCTGGCATTTAAATGAATGCACTTGCTGCTGTTTTCTGTTGTTTGTAGTAAATATGTCCATTTGATAAGAAAATAAATATGCATGAAAGGTAAGTTAGATGTCCAGTGCTTTCTGAAATCAGTATTTGTTGTTATGGCAGTCTGTCTAAAAACAAGTAAAGCTGCTTTAAAGCCTAAGGTAGCAATGCCAGTAAATCCCACTTGACTGCTTTGAATTTTATATGTTTATATTCAAATGGGTTCTGTAATTTGTCAGTCACTCTAGAGTAAATTAACTCTGGTTTGAACCAGGTGAAAGAATCTCCTGTGTTGTGTGGACAAAGCTATCTTGGCATGCTGGAGTTGTGTGGACGCTGTATGGTGCTTTGCACTAAACTATGTGAGCATAGCCGGAGGGTTTCAGCATCCCTTCAGTCTATTCAGACTTACTAACAGTTTCATAGGTGTAGATAACCTGTGTGTTAGAAGGGATGTCCTCTATTTTAGGGACCTGGAGATAGTTTAAAGTTGCTGTGCAATTGGATATGTTTTATCAGCATGTTGTAATCGATCGTAGAGTGGGTCACCTTTTGGATTTAATCTTCTTGATACTCTGCTGCTTACAGGTGCATGTAGGAACCTGTTCAGAATAAGTCCTGTGTGCTCCGTAGCTGGGAGCCTTTCTTGGAGGAAGTTATTTTAGTTTGTTTTCCCACTTCCCAGTGGTCTTAGGAATCTTATGGACTGAAGTGCTATTGTTAAAAAGATGTGTTATCTGATTTTTCCATTAGAGGTCACTGTTGAGATACATTTTCTTCAGTTCTTTCTGAAAGGGTAGCAATGCAAACTGTGTGGGCCAGTGGGAATTCGTTACAGAATGTTTGTTTGTCTGTGGGTAATAAGGTAAACTGTTGCTTTTGACTTCCATTTTCTGCATCTTTTCTTATCTCCACTTCCTTAACCATTCTCCAGCAAACTTTGCTTTGCTCCCACTGTTACCTCTTTCCTTTTTTTTTTTAATTGAACATACATCAATCAACATATGGTAGGCACTTTGTTACGTGTTTTTGTGGTCAGTTACTCTTGTATCATGACTTGTTTCATATGTCATATTAGATCATATAGTTCTTAGGGTGGAGTTGTGCGTCGTCTCATGCCATAATTTTGAGGCAGGGCAGCCATAACACATTGAAGTCCTGTGTTTTGTCTTTTAAGCTTGCCACGGTCTTTTCCATTGTAAATGAAAACCAGTATCTTGACGTCCATTCCATCATTGTGGACGGCTTGGGGTCCTTCCAGTGTTTAGCTATAACTTGCAATGCTGTTATACATAATATAGCTCATGCAGTTTGGTATTGTTTTATTAATGGTATATTTATAAACCTTTATATAGCACCAGCCATGTGCCTGGCGCTTTACAGAACATAGAAATAGACGCGGTCCCTGCCTGTGGCTTACAATCTAAAAGACATGGAATGGGAGACAGGGGAGAAGGCAAACATTCAAGCGGATGTGAAGTCTCAGGTGTGTGTGCTTGGCTTGGTTACAATCAGGTTGGTTGCAGCAGTCTGCAGAGGGCAGACAGTAAGTATATGGGGAACGACTAGCAGGCATTGGGGAAGGCGGTGAGGAAAAAGTGGGTCTTCCTTGAGGAGGGATTTGAAGGAGCAGAGGGAGGGGGCAAGGCGGATGTGGGTAGGGAGGGAGTTCCAGGCATGGGGGGCAGCGAGGGAGAAGGGTTGAAGGCGGTTAGGTGAGCAGGAGAAATGAGGGAGAGGGAGGGAGGGGACAGAGGAAGAGCGGAGAGCGCGTGCAGGAGTGCGTAGGGAGATTAGGTCCGAGAGGTAAGGGGGAGCTTGGTTGTGGAGTGTTTTGAACGTGAATACCAGGAGTTTAAACAGGATACGTTCAGGAAGGGGGAGCCAGTGAAGAGAGAAGAGGAGAGGCTGCACATGGTCGAAGCGACGGGCAGAGTGAATGACCTTGGCAGCGGAGTTTTGGATTGCGATAAGGGGGGACAGGTGAGAGCGAGGGAGGCCAGCAAGGAGGAGGTTGCAGTAATCGAGGCGAGAGATAACCATGGCATGAACAAGGGTTTTGGCCGAGGAGGTAGAGAGAAAGGGGCGGATCCGAGCAATGTTATGGAGGGCGAATCGGCAGGATTTGGCAACAGAGTCAATGTAAGGTTTAAAAGAGAGGTGCGTGTCAAAGATGAAGCCCAAGCTACGGGCTTGGAGAACAGGATGGATGGTGACTCCATCGATGCAGATGGGCAGGTTAGAGGGAGAGGAAGAGGAGGGAGGAAAAATGAGGAGTTCGGTCTTGGCCATGTTGAGCTTGAGTTGACGTCGGGACATCCAGGCGGAGATATCAGAGGGGCAGTTGACGAGGTGTGAGTGGACAGAAGAGGAGAGAGGGGGGGTAGAAAGAGTTGGGTGTCATCAGCGTAGAGATGATATTGGAATCCGTGGGAGGCAATAAGCTTGCCAAGGGACAGGGTGTAAATAGAGAAGAGGAGAGGGCCGAGGACAGAGCCTTGGGGGACCCCAACCGAAAGGGGGAGGGAGGAGGCGTTTGACTCAGGGAGCGAGACTTTAAAGGAGCGGTCAGAGAGGTAGGAGGAGAACCAGTCAAGGACAGAGCCATGGAAGATAGAAGCCAAGATAAAGCCACGGTAGATGCCAAGTAACACAGCTTTTGGCGAGAAGGGGAGATCTATACTTGTTGCTTTTTTTAATTTTCTCCCATATTTTTCTCCAGAGTATTTTCATATTAATACATGATCACCAATAGTGCAAATGGTCGCTGATTTCTCCACATTCCCTCCAACATCTATGGCTGTATCCTTTCACCATATGACTAATACACTTAGGTGTGAGATAGTATCTCATGTTAAGTTTTACCTGTACATCTCTAGTTTCCCATGAGGCAGAGCATTCGAAGAGTCGTCTTATTGTTTGGGCTCTTTCACCTTTGATCAGTTTGATCTTTAATTCTTTCTCCCATTTTATAAGGTATCTTTGTTTAGTTGGACTTTAAGTTCTCTATAGATTCTGGAGAGTAGTCTTTTAAGGTGTGCAGATTGGAAGAGCAGTTTTCTATATTATGGGGAGGGCAAATTATGTCTTCTTTTTTAGGTAGGTTTGTCACCCAGCTTCTTAGTTGAAAAAATTCCAGGTCTGGGATTGGTCGTCTTACTGATATTTCCCCTCTTAAGTGCCTGTTTTATCCCAGAGGTTCTTAGTCCCCACCCCCATAGCCTCTTTGTCTTTTGTTCTTCTTATCTGCTGGGACTTGCTGCACGCATTGTCGTACTCCCTCTTTCTCATGCTCCCTGCCTCATGTTCTCCTCACAGTGCTGTGGAGGGAGCTTTTGAATTTCCTTCTCGTTTTCCTGCTCTGTCCCCTTTGAAGAATGTGCTATTTCTATTTTCCTCTCCTCTCCCCACCTTGCTCTCATCCCTGCTTTTCTCTCAGTACATGCTCGTGCTCTCTCTCTCTCTCTCTCTGCCACTTCTCCACTCTCATGGCTTCCACGTTGATGTCCAAGGTGGCCCATCAGCCTCCCATTCCTCACTCGTCTCATATGTGCTTCAGCCCCGAAGTGTCCGCTCACTCCCCCTCGCTCCCAATCATCAGAAAACACTGCTGCATCATTAATCGCCAAGTATTTGAATTCTTTTTCTGGCCTTGGTCCAGTCTTTCTCTGCATCATGAATTTACCTCCTGCCCTGCCTCTCCAACTAATGTATTTTAAAGGTAGTTTTATCCATGGAATGTAGGAGGCTCTTTCAGCTAGTGGATAAGATGTTGTACTCAGGTTTAGGAGACCAGAGTTCCCATCCTGCCTTAGCCACAAATTCATGGGCAGGCCACTGACTCTCAGCCTTGGTTTTCCCATCTGTAAAATGGGAATAATAATAACCTAAGTCGTAGAGTTATTGTGAGGTTACCGTAGGATTGTAAAGCACTTTGAATACTGAAAGTGATTTCTAGGTGATGGACAATAACTGATCTTATTTACAGTCATTAAGTCCAAACTTTTGGGTATGCCTTTCCCTATTTTTCTGTGCTCTCCACTCCATTTCGCTGGTTGAAGTACTTCACTTGTTGTGATCATCAAATCTTCTGACCTTCCCTACCATTCATCTCAGTGATCCAAAGGTCTGTCTCCATTTCTATTGAAAAAGAGAGAATGAGAATCATTTGGATAATACCTTTTATGGGACTACTCTCTGTTGGTGAGAATATGCAAACTTTCAGGCCAAACAGGTCCCTTTCCTCAGACATGTAAAATGTCAGAACAGCAGACTGAGCAAATGCAGGCTATGTTCTGTATGACAGCAGTCACTCGAGAGAGGGTTCTCTGGGTGTGTGGAGGGCAGAGAAGGCTAGTAGCCACTGAGATCCTTTAAGTAAAATAAAGGTAAAACAGCAAGTATAGGCACAAACAACAAGACTGTCTGTTACTTCCTGGCTTACAAAGCTCCAACCTTTGAGTCCATAATATCCAATAGTTATGTCTTCTAGTTCTGACTTTTTTTTCAAGGTGGTGTACAGGTTCCCTTTCATGACAAGGATTGAGAGACGAAAAATGGAGATCAGAATGGTCATGGAGAAGTTCACGTCTGTTGGTGTTTGAAGGTTTGCATACTCTTGCCAACAGAAGTTGGTCCAGTAAAAGATATTATCTGAACTACTTTGTCTCCATCTCTAGAGCAAGACAGAGGGAAACCTCTATCACTATCACTCCTAGAGAGACCACTTCATTTCTGCTCTCTGTCCTACAAGAGAAGTGTGTTCTATGCATTTGTCATCCTGTGGGGAAAGAGACTATCTCCATGTGCTGAATTATTATTATTTTGTCGAGGTGTTAAAGGCATTTTTAAGTGTGTGTGTGAGGTTAAAAACTTCTTGGAAATTGGAGGCTATAATTCTGTATTGGCTCTTGTGTTCATCTTGCTAAGAAAAAAATCCTGACCCTCTGACATGGTACAGATGGTAAAGCTCTGTCACTTGAATATATTTCTTTATTTTGATTGTAAGCAGGAGTTAGTCAAGAAAAGAAACAGATGAAGGGGGAAAGAGTGCTGAGTTCTGTCATAAAACAATAAATTACCAAGTTTTTAACATCTTTTAAAAAGAGAACTTGCCATATATTTTTTAATGGTCATGCATGTTGTAAGCTCTTGGGCAGGGACCGTGTCTATCTTATTCTTTGTTAAGCGCCAGGTACATTGCTGGCACTATATAAATGCTTATAATAATAATAATTAATACTAAGTCTAGGCCTGTTAAAGCTAACTCGGTATTGCCAGTTAAGATGTGTACAGTATAATTCCCTGTGTTTTTACTGCCATCTCCAGTTTTAAGTAATTGTGTATATCTGCAATTAAATGACAGTGATGTACAAGCAGTAAAAACATAGGTAAGATAATTATATTGCCTTTACTATCGGAATCGGAAATGTCTTTATAATAAATTTTTGTATGAGATTATACAACAATTGTATCTGTTACTGAAAACCTGTTACTGAAAAGTTACTAACTGTGGTCTCAATCATTGCATGTACTTATCAGGAAAGAGAGGATGCAGCGAAAGTATCTAGTTTCTGCCATTTTCTCTCCCCTCCTCTGCTCTTCCCATGGAGACCTCTTTGGGTGCACATTGCAATGCAATGTAGGCTTTCTTGGATCTGATCATTACAGGAGTACAGGTAGCTATTTATTTCGTCACCAACAACACCTTTTCTCCAGAACCGAATCCAGAAGGTGAAGGTACAGGAAGCGTGTCTCTTTCCCCCCCCCCCCCTCCACTGTTAGTCTCAGCCAGGGGAAATGTGGGAGAGGCGGGGACTCTGCCTCTTGAGACAGTCGGGGGGGGCACCCCCCCCCCCCTCGCTGCCACAGTTAGACACTCCACTGCACACACCCCTCCAAAAAATGTGCGTCACAAATCCCCCTCCCCCGTGCATGCATACTTTTAATACTTCTAATGTAGAACCCCAATTACTTATATGTGAGGAATATCGTCTTAGTTTTCAAACACAGAAATATATTGAAAAATTAGAAACAAGACATCCTCTGATAGTTTCCAAAACTATTTGTCGTCTTTTTTTCATTTTCCATGGTCTTCTCTGGTCTGTATCTGGAACATTAAGCCCCTTTTGCATCCCCCAAACATTAGGGACTCCTGAACTTAGAGAATAGGGAATCAAGATTGAGTAGCAACCCATGCAGCTTTTTGTGTGGTTGCCTTTGTATCCCTCGTTTAGTGTGGCCTTAGAGGAGAACGGGGTGTGTGCGTAATCTGCAGAGAGAGAGAGAGTAGGAACAAAAGGAGAGTAGGAACTTGGGAACAAAAGAAATTAGACAGGGACAGGATATTGGAATAGGAGGGCAGTAGGGAGGGAAGGAGGCGCAGAAAAGGTAGAAGTGAAAGTAAATTGGAGGAGTTGGGGAGATGGGGAAGCAAGTAAATGTGCCTGTACCTACCTAAAACTCAAATACTAAACATGTATGGTTGTGGTGTCATTGTGACCAATACCCTCACCCTTGTCGCAAATTGTCACAACATTGCTAACCTCCCTTCCCTTTGTGTGACATAAGAACATTAGTAGTGCCATACTGAGTTAGACCATTGGTCCATCAAGCCCAGCATCTTGTCCTCCAACAGTGGCCAATCTCGATTGCTTGGGAAAAGAACCAACAGTCACAATGGACAATCCATTCCCCGATGTTCACTCCCAGCTCCTGACAGTAAGTAGTTCATCCCGTAAGCTAGTTGGTTAATAGCCATTAATGGGCCTACTCTCCAAGAACTTATCTGGTCCTTTTTAAAACCCAGCTATACTCCTGACCTTGACAACGTCCTCTGGCAACAAATTCCATAAGTTAATTATGCGTTGAGTGAAAAAGTACTTCCTTTTATTTGTTTTAAAACCGCCGGCAACTAGTTTCATGGAGTGTCCCCTAGTTATTATTTATTGTTATAAACATTTATATAGCGCCAGTCATGTGTCTGGCGCTGTACAGAACATAGAAATAGACGCGGTCCCTGCCAGTGGCTTACAATCTAATACTGTTGAAGAGGGTAAATAACTGTTCCCTATTTACTCGTTCCACGCCACTCAAGATTTTATAAACCTCTATCATGTCCCTTCTCAGTCTTCTCTTCTCTTTAAGCTGAAGAGACCCAGCTTGTCAAGCCTCTCTTTGTACGGAAGCTGTTCCATACCCTTTATCATTCTCGTTGCCCTTCTCTGTACCTTTACTAGTTCAGCTATGTCTTTTTTGAGATGGGGCGACCAGAACTGTACACAATATTCCAGGTGTGCTCTCACGATTGATTTGTATAGAGGCATTCTGACATCCTCAGTTTTATTCTCTATCCCTTTGCGAATCATCCCTAACATTATTTGCTTTTTTGACTGTTGCTGCAGATTGGACTGAGGATTTCAGTGTATTTTCCATAATCACTCCCAGATGCTTTTCCTGAGTGGTAACTCCTAGCTTAGTACCCAGCGTTGTGTACTACTCATACTTTGGATTATTTTTCCCTATGTGCATCGCTTTTGCACTGGGCCACATTAAATCTCATTTGCCATTTAGATGTCCAAGCACTCAGTCTTGTAAGATCCTGTTGCAGTTCTTCACAGTCTGCTCGTGTTTTAACTACCTTGAATAACTTGGCGTCATCCGCAGATTTGATCACCTAGCTCGTAACACCCTTTTCCAGGTCATTAATGAGTACATTAAACAGCACCGGTCCCAATACAGATCCCTGGGGGACACCACTTCTTACATCTCTCCATTATGAAAACTGACCCTTTAGTCCTGCTCTTTGCTTTCTATCCTTTAACCAGTTACCGATCCATAGTAAGACACTACCTCCTATCCCATGACTTTTTAATTTTCTCAAGAGACTTTTATGAGGGACCTTATCAAATGCTTTCTGGAAATTCAGGTACACTATATCTACCGGGTCTCCCTTGTCCACATGCTTATTTACACCCTCAAAGAATTCCAACAGATTAGTACGGCATGACTTACCTTTGCTAAATCCATGTTGACTCTTCCCCATTAAGCCATGTTAATCAACATGCCCAGCGATTCTGTTCTTAATGATAGTTTCCACCATTTTGCCCAGCACAAACGTCAAGGTTACTGGTCTGTAGTTTCCAAGATCACCTCTGGATTCCTTTTGAAATCTCGGGGTTACATTTCCCAGTCCTCAGGTACAGTGGCAGATTTTAGAGATAGGTTAGAGATTACTAACAGTAGGTCTTTATGAGTAGCCCCAATATGGGGGAAGCATTTTCCTAATTACAAAAGCTAAGGAATGATCTCAATAGTATGGCTCTGTAGGCCCATATGGAATAGTTGCATTTCATAAAAGAAAATCTTTTCAAGCTCCTGGTTGTATGTTGGAAATGGTTTCTGAAAACATTGTTGGGCCGGGGAGTTGTTAAGTTATAGGGTATTTTCACATGTGACAGCGCTAGTTTCCACCACGCTTAGATCCTGCCCAGGTCACCCCAGGCAGGATCTGGCCTCACCGCCAAACAAACCTGATGGCGGTTGGGGAGAGGGCAGGGGATGTGCAGACATGGTGTGCATTCCCCCCCCCCAACTGCGAGGTGTGGTGGCCTAGGTGCAGCAGCTTCATACCCGGAAAAGCTCTGGCCACTGGCTGGAATTGGGTAGAGCGGGCCATCAGACGTGACGGCTTGCTCTACCACAGTTTGTGGGTGACTACCCCCAGACCGTGGCATGGCTAACTCCAGGATGGGCTCTGGCAATCAGCCCAGCGCACAACCCGGAGTTAATACTGCCACAGTCCAGGATATGTTTGTTTCCGCCCGCAGCAAACATCTGGCGGGTGAGAACAAATGTAAGTGTGGCCACCCGTGGTAGCGTCACATTTGAAAATACCCATAGAGTCAGAGTCCCAGAACTGGAAGGGATCTCAAGGGTCATCTAGTCCAGCCCCCTGCACCACTAGTCAAATGATAGCAGCCAGGTCCTATGATCAGATTCTTCATGAGGTTTCCATTTGATGGTATAACATGTGGAAAACATAGCCAATAAAACAAAATAAATGGGCCATTTACACTGCTGAGCCTTGGAGTATGTCCCGCATGTCTCAATGTTCAAAGATTGTTAGTTTAAAAAAATAACTTGCATTTTACCCTAAACTATTTTTAAAAAATTACCTCCCTTTTCAGATGTTATGTTAATAGTTCATCAAGGTATGGAATAGAAACCACCTTGACTCAAGAAGTATGATTCCCTGGCCCTGATACTCCCAAATCATGTTATTCACTTTCATTTCCATAGAATATGTGTTGCAATTCACCCTAAAAGAAAATTCTTGGACTTAGACAGTCTTCGAGGGTGAATGAATTTATGCTACATGAATAACTTTACTGACATATATGTTTTTCAATGTCCAAAACTACCTTCTGTGTAAACACAGTGGGTGCAATCCTAGGGGCCGTTTACGCCAGTCCTTGCTTGTGCCAGAGGCAATGAATGCACGAGCTCAGGTGCACAGATGCTGATGCAGCAAGCCACGTGGGGCAATAGTGCATCTGCTCCAGTGTGACCCCCCCCCCCCCCAAGCCCACACACTCCTCGGTTCGGGGGATGGAGCAGGCATGACTCCTGCTCCATCCCCTGGGCTACGGGGTTTGTGGGCTTGGGGGGTTGCATCGGAAAGGGCGTGTCGTTGCCCCGTGTGGCTTGCTGCACCCATGGGGCGCCTGCACGCCTGAGCTCGTGGCAGCCGATGGTATCATGTGCCTGCTGCCGGAGTGAACCAGTGGCAGAATTGCACCCTCTGTGTGTGCTTCTACAACACAGGCTTTGACCTATTTCTTCCTCCTTCAGTGGCTAAACTCCCATTGACTTGTATGGAGCTGGGTCATGCTCTAAGTGTTTAGTGAGGTTAAACTAGTTGCCCCTGATGGGGACTTAATGATAAATTGGGATTTACTATTAGGATTCCATTATTCGTTCAGTAACCTGACTCCCCTAAGATCTTCTCCCTTTTCATAGACCTCTAACCTAATACTGAGGCTTACGGTGCTCCCAATTAAATTACCCACTGAATTTTTTATAAATAATCTCTTCTGTACCTTATTATGGAAACAAAAAAAGGCCAGGTTTAGGAGATACATATTAATAACTGATAAAAATAAAGGCGGAATAATCTTGCCATTATGTCTCGGTGTTAAGAGCAGTAAGATATTGGTATGGGAGCTCCTCTGAAGACGGAGGGCCTAAACTAGAATGATATATGTAATCCTAAAGATTTCAGGAGTCTGCTCACTGGCCTCCAAAAAACTGAAATATGTAAGATCACCCGTTTATACGCCGTGTAGTTCTTACTTGGGAAATGATACAGAAGAGGGCATATATAGTGCAGGGTAAATCTCCTTATAAACCTCTAAACCGTTTCAGTATAGAGTATTATTTATTCGAACATGGCTCCTCTAAAGGCAGATTCACTAACCTATACAGCGCTATTAACATTTTGTTTGTAACCCTTATGCAAATGAACAGATGATCTGAGAATAATAATGGAAGAAGCGGATTTTCAGATAATTTGGAATAACATGAATGTCTGCTCCAAATCCTTATTAGTCTATTAAATTCTATATGAGAAGGTATTATTCACCCATGACTTTTCATAATATGGATGTGTCCGTATCAGACTGTTTGTGAGAATGAAGCGAAAAGGGTACTGTACCCCATTGCTGGTGGGAGTGCGAGGTGGTGAAACGTCTGTGGCAAGTGGTTTGGAGGTATATGCAAGAAATCTGTAATTATGTTATGACTTTCTTGACCAAAATTTCCTTACTAGGATGGCTTCCACATTGTCCTTTTTTAAAAGAAAGAAAATAAGCTTGTCAGCTATTTGGAGTTGCTGGCTTACACGTAATAGTACGTAATTGGAAATCACAAAGAATTTTGACTAAAGAAGGCCTATTTATTTATTTTTAAGAATCTTTATCCTGCCCCTCCAGCCACAGGCAGCTTGGGGCAGCTAACAATATAATATACGAACAATATAAAAACATACATTAAAACAATTTTATAACAATGGGAAAAGTTAGAAGGAATATAAACAAAAACTTACCCACCCTAACCCTCCCCCCTCAATCACCCATCTCCATCACCGAAAGCCTGGCAGAACAGCCTGGTCTTACATGATCATCGAAAGAAAGAGAGGTCCAGGGCCAACCGGGCCTCTGCCAGAAGGGAGTTCCACAGCCTAGATGCAGCCACCGAGAACGACCTCTCCATTGTCACCCCCAAGGAAACCTGGGGGAATTCAAGAAAGCCCAGGGAGTGAGGCAGTCCTGCAGGTAGGTAGGGCCCAGGCCATTTAGGGCTTTATAGGTAAGCACCAACACCTTGAATCAGGCCTGGAAGACTATAGGCAGCCAGCGCAGTGAACGGAGCACTGGTGTAATGTGATCACAGTGGCCCATCCCTATAAGAATACAGGCCGCTGCATTCTGCACCAGCTGCAGCTTCCGGAACGTCACCATGGGTAGTCCATGTACAGTGTGTTACAATAGTCTAGTCTCAAAGTAATGAAAGCATGGATGATGGTGGCCAGGTCGGAGTCCGAGACATATGGCTGAAGCTGCCACACCAGATGTAGTTGGCGGAATGCGCTCCTCGCCACCATCCCCAGCTGGAGATCCAGGTGGAGTTGGGAGTCGAGGAGCACCCCTAGACTGTGAAACTGAGGGACCAGTGGAGGGCAAACGCCGTCAATGACTGGGGAAGCCACTCCTATTGACTTACCTACATCACCTCCGTCTTGTCGAGATTCAGCCTCAGTTGGCTCGCCCTCATCCAGTCCCCCACTGCCGCCAAACGCAGAGTAAGCGCCAAGACTACACGGTCTGGGTTGGATGAAAAAGAGAGGTAGAGTTGAGTGTCATCAGCATATACATGGTGAACAGGAGAAGGGACAGAATTGGAACCCTGTGGGACACCACACATGAAGTTCCAGGGGAGATGACAAACAATCCCCGAACACCACTCGCTCTCCAGCCAGGAATGAGCTGAACCATTCAAGAACAGTCCCGCCCACCCCAGCTTGGTCCCACAGACGAGTCACAAGCATCTCATGGTCAACGGTATCAGATGCAGCTGACAGATCTAACCGAATCAGCAGGGTTGAATAACCCTGATCCAATTCATGGCGGAGGTCGTTGACCAAAGCCACAAGCGCAGTCTTTGTACCATAACTCAGATGAAAGCTGGACTGCGAGGGAGCTAGAAAACTGACGCGATCCAGATGCCCCTGCAACTGCTGAGCCACTACCCGCTCAATAACCTTCCCTAAAAAAGGAAGGTTAGATGCTAGCAGATAACTGACCAGGAAGTCCGTGTCCAACAATGGATTTTTAAGCGGAGGCCACACCACCACCTACTTGAGGCAGCTTGGCACTCTGCCCTCCCTAAGGGAGGCATTGACTACCCCGGCCAGCAATGGCCCCAGCATCTCCTGGCTAGCGTTGACCAGCCAGGATGGACATGGGTCCAGTTCACAAAAGGTGGTCCTGACCGTCTCAAGGACATACTCTGCATCAGTGGGCGACACCCACTGAAACTGACCCCACAAAACCGGAGAAGACGGGCTTCCGCAGCCTTTGATTCTCCCATCGTAATAAGTGTGGCTTCAGAATCATGGTGCGTACGAGCAGTTTTATCTACGAACTAAGCAACAAACATGTCACAGCGGGCTCTGGAAGGTTCCAGTTCCAGGCAGAGGGAAGCTGTGCCAACCAACCCCCTCATCACTTGGAAAAGCTTCATGGATGCTTTGAGGGTAACAAGGAATAATTCCTTCTTTGCAGCATAGAGCCAGTTTAAAGGCTTATGCCACAGCTATGCGGATAGCAATCTGTCGGCTTCAGCACAAGAATCGCCGTCCTTCCAGCTTCAGCTGTCTCAGACCCTCCATGAACCATGGTGGTCTGTGGTTCTGAAGTTCAGGGAGCGGACGCCTAGGAGCTGTTCTGTCGATGGCCTCAGCCTAGAAGGTGTTCCGAAAAGCAATGAAGTCCTCAAGAGAACGGCCGTCAAGATCAGAGGGTCACTCCCCTAGAGCATTCCAGAACCTTTCCGGTTCCATTAGTCTCGGGGGCGGACCAACCGAACTGGCTCCGCACCCTTCCAAGGGCAGATATGTGCCGGGAGACAAGCCCGTAGGAGGTAATGATCTGTCCATGACAAGGGCACTGATGTCACCTCCCCCACAGAGGGTGTCTTTAGACATAACACTATTCGGTGTTCTGAAACAGTGTCCTACCGTTACAGCGTTTAGACATACCGTCAACACAGTGTTCACCCCAAACACTGATTAAACTGTTAAGACCTGGCAGCATTCACTTCCAGTGTTTGGGGTGAACACTATGTTGATGGTATGTCTAAACACTGTAATGGTAGGACACTGTGTTTCAGAACACTGAACAGCATTATGTCTAAAGACACCCTAACAGATCACCTGCCTCAAGGCCTGTACAGAAAATCGCCCTCCTGTAGCTCAACAGGTCCGGAGTCTGGGGGTGGTGCTGGACGCGGATCTCTGCCTGGAGCAGCAGGTACAGGGGGTGGCGAAGGCTGCCTTCCGCCAGTTGTATCTGGTGCGGAGGTTGCGTCCGTATGTCTCTGGCCCAGACCTGGCCTCCCTCGTCCATGCCTTCGTCACCTCGAGGCTGGACTCCTGTAACACGCTCTACGTGGGGCTGCCCTTGTTCCTGGTTCGTAGGCTGCAGCTAGTGCAGAATGTGGCGGTCCGCCTCCTCTCGGGGACTGGTCGCCGGGACCACATAACATCTGTGTTCCGGACTCTGCGCTGGTTGCCAGTAGCGTGCCGAGCCAGGTTCAAGGTATTGGTGCTGATCTACAAGGCCCTTCACAGTCTCGGCCCCTCATACCTCAGGGATCGCCTCGCCCTCCGCGCTCCCAGAGCGGCTCCTTTGGTCTGCTGGGGGTGCCTCCTTGGAGGTCCCCCATGTTAAGCGGGGGACCACAATGGAGAGGGCATTCTCGGTGGCCGGGCCGCACCTTTGGAATTCCCTCCCAGAGGAAGCTCGCCTGGCCCCGAGCCTGTTAACATTCCAGCGAGTTTGTAAAACCTGGCTGTTCACCCAGGCCTTTGGGGAGGGTGGGTTAGTGGGTTTTTATTCCCCTACCCTTCTTTATTATTTGTTATAAAAAAATATTTGTCCTTCCCTGTTTTAATTGTTAAGATTTTTATGACTGTTTTAAATATTTTAAATGTTGTTTTATCTGAAATTTGTTAGCCGCCCCGAGCTGTTTGCAGGAGGGGCGGGGTAAAAATGTACCAAATAAATAAAAAAATCTTTGATCTTTTGGAATTTTCGCAGATCTTCCCTCCAGGATCGCTGAGGGGAATAAGTTACAACAAAATAACGTTAATGCCCTCCTCTGCTGTGAATTTGCCCATTTGATTATATACTTGGGTGGAGCTAAGTTGGGAATGGGGATGCTATAATCGGGGGCTATCTTTTGGGAGGCCAGGGCAGCCTGCTCCAGTTGGGTCTCCTGATCATAGATTCTTTGTTTGATCATGAAAAAGGCTCGCTTAGGGCCCAGGGGTCTCAGAGAATCCTTCGCAAGACCTAGTGAACAAAAGTCCCGCTCAGTGGGACTTGCCCGTTGTTCAGAAACCCTATTGCCCAATGAATAAAAGAAAAGTGAAGATAAAAAAAGGTAACGGGGGGGAAATACATCCACCTTCAACCAAAACTTAAATAGTGCTAATTTGGCCTGCACCCTTATAGTCCTCATAGCAGTTTCAGCTCTCAGGATTACCTGAGGGGCACACTTCGGGAGGCCAAGAAGAATATGTAAAAACGTATTCTGAGGGGCTTCTAGTTTTGCTAGAAAAGAGTACCCCCAAACGGCGACTGCATAGAGCAGCTGGGCAACCACCTTGGCCCTAAACAAACATAAAGCAGGCCCCACCAGTTTTCCACCCTGGGAAAAATAAAAGTTGACTCTTGCTCCAGACGCCTTCTGGGCCCGTAGCATAGCAGTCTGATAGTGAGGAGACCAGCTACAGGAAGAGGCAAAAATAATCCTTAGGTACTTAAATAATCGGACCTGCTCGATCCTGACGTCACCCATCAGCCAACGGTATTGGCAAGTGGGGCACCCAGCTACCAAGACCTTAGTCTTGACGTGGTTTATACTGAGGTTCTCTTGCCTACAGTACTGGGCGAACCTCTGCATGCTTCGTCTCAGACCAACCTGTGACACAGACAACAAGACTGTGTTGTCGGCATAGAGCAAAAGGAATAATTTCCTAGGGCCCAACTTCGGTGCATGCAGGTTGTCTACTGCCATATATGGTATCAAGTTGTTGAGGTAAAAATTGAAGAGCGCCGGGGCTAATATGCAGCCCTGGCGAACTCCTCTTTCCAATGATATCACTTGAAAGGGGATGGTTGCGTTGAATGTTTAAAGATGTGTAAGATTTTGTATTGTGACTTTGATAAAATAAAATAAAATATTTTTAAAAAGTGAGATTTCAAGGCAGAGGTGATTGGAATGAAAGAAAGAAGACAATACTTAAGTTGGCTTCTTTGTAAATCTCTTTTGTATAGTGCAATTTGAATGTGGGTTTTCTTGTTGCTGGCACGTGTACACATGGCTATTAAATCATATCCATTAAAAAGTGCAATTTTAATGTATAATTCTTCCTTTCTTTTAGAAAATAAATGAAATACTTTTGAGACCTGTAAGAGAAAAGGACGGGGACACTTATTTCTCCAGAATTTAAATGTCAAGGCTATTATAGGTAACCTGAAACAGAATAGAAACAACAACTACCCTGCAAAAGTAGTCTTGAAAAATCATGCCATACCACAGAGTTGTGCCTCCTTGTCCTATTAAGCAGTGTCCTTTTCCCACACTGGTAACTTCTCTTCCTCGAGTGTCTCTAGCCTCCCAGTGATTCTCTTCAACTCTTACTACTCTTTAAGCATTCTTCCCAGAACCAGCCCTGTGCTTTCTTCTGTCCTTTGCTAGATGCCAATTTATCCTTGCACTGTTGCATGTTTTCCCTATGCTCTCAGCACTTTGCCTCAGACTCCAGCTTCTAAATTAAAACTCTTTCTATTGATGTATTGCTTTGGTAGAACAGTAGCACATCCTTGAGAACTGGAGTATAATTTAGAAAAAATTAGAAAACCCTAAAATAATTCTGTACGCTGCAGCGCTTATGTGGATAATTGCATAAACAATCCTTGTTTCTAAAAGGAGGTGTCGAGGATTAGAGGGGAGAGTATTTTAACCTTGTAAATAGTGAGTTTCATTTATATTTTCTTTACCAAACTGCATTTGTACTATGATCTTTTTATTTGGCACCAGGATGGCAGGGGGTGCAGCTGCTTCGGGGATCCTGGTGCCAGTGCACTGCCTCCCCCTATTATACCTACACCCCTGAGCGTTATGTAAATGATTATTAATAATAATTAATTGGCTGGTATTCTACCCTGCTAGGGGGCACTTGGGCAGCTGTTGTCAACACTAGTCGCTTGCTCAGAAATGAGTAACAATTCCACACCCTCCAGCCCTACAGTTAGTTCTAGTACACAGTTGGGCTTAAATGTCTAAGTGCATTGGACTACCTTTGCAATTGTGACCTTGGTTATTTAGCAAGTTTAATATAGGATGAAAACAGACATAACTCTAGCTCCACTTTAACACCACTTTAACATTTCTTAGGTATGTTGCTGGGCTGTAATTGGTGTTCTATGCATCCCTGCATCATGGATAAGAAATGTTAAAGTAGAGTTAGCGTTACGTCTGTTTTCACCATCGCTTAATGCATAATGTGTGCCTAGCTTTTCTGACAAGGAGCTGCTTCTGTCCTTAATCACTCCTAGGAAAACGGTTAAATGTGGTTTTCTTTGGTGTACTTAAAAGCTTGTAATTCTTATGATGGCACATAATTAGTTTAATTGTGTGTATTAGTTTTTGAATAAAACAAGCAAATCTTTCTGAAATGCTGGTTGCCCTTTGGAATTATAGATTATAAAGACTATAAACATAAGGATGTTACAGGGAAAAGCCTAACTGTTTTTTAACATAACAATTAAAGTGGTCATGCGAATAAACATCATAACTCCCTTTTAAGATCTAATCCAAAAGATTGCTGCTAACTTTAGTGGCCTCTGGATTGGATCGTAAATTATTGAAACGTAAATAGTTTCCTTAGTCCATGTGCTGCTTTTTTGTTATATGTGATATTTTTCATGCAACAGAAAACAGATAAATGTAGTTTGATTTGAAATGTTCAAAATGAATTTCATATAGAACATTTGTCTTGTTCTGTTTACATAACAAAGAAGGTTTTTTTTATTGAGAAGCTTATATATTTGCTAAATCCCTCCAACAGTGCAGATTGACTTAAAGATGGGTATTAATTTTTTCATCTAAGCTCTGTGAAAAGAACCCGTATTTTTAGTTTAACAAATGAAAGATGTTTTCACATGGGTATTTTAGTAAGAAGAGTTGTCAGCCGCATATGTCTAAATTAAAAATTATGTGACTGAAATTTCAATGTTTTTCAAATATTTGTTCCTGACATTGGTGCATCTAATTATCAAACAAAGGTCCTGGTCCTTCAAGAACTTAAACATGTTTAATATTAAGTATGTCAAGAGTGGACCCCCCCCCCCCTTGCTTATGGTGAAGTGCATGTGGCTATAGCAAGCACTTATTATCCATGCCAGTATTCTCTCATAAACTGCTGTGTGCTTCATTTTCACCATGACTGGTACAGGTGTTCATCAAAGCCCTTGGTTCAAGCAGGATAATCAAAAATTCAAGGGAACTCTGCACAAAGGTCAGGAATGTGGATTCTGTATTGGTCCCAATTGTAAGAGATGGAGGCAAAGTAGTTCAAATGATACCTTTTTATTAGACCAGCTTCATCTAGAGCAATAAAGCTTTTGTGACATGCAGGCACCTTCCTCAGGTGAGTCAACAATTGGGGTTGGGGGTTTTGCTTGCCAGAGGAAAGGTCCTGTGAAGCTCAAAAGCTTGCACTCTCTCAGTAACAGAAGTTGCTCCAATAAAAGATAGCTTACTGGAGAGAGACAAACATGTACCCTTCCCTCATACTTGTGGTCTAGTTAGGTCACCCTGAACAGCTGTTCAGCAGAATACTTGGCCTTTGGGATTTCACACCTGAGAAATCTTTAATATTTTAGTTTTCCTACTTCTGAGTTGTTGCTCTGTGACATCTCAAACGGACAGAATGTCAAGATGTTGTACCAAAAAGAAATGTGTGTCGGTAAGCAGTGGAGGAGGCAATGAGAAGTTCTGCGCCTTCATTGAGACTGTAAGTGTAAAAGGTGCATTCCTTGCTATAAAGACTGCAATAGATAAGGGAAGCCAAAGCAGGATTACTTAACATCTTTGGGTTTCTTGGTATGCTGCCTGATATGCACTTCAAATGCATACAGTACTTGCACAGTTCAGGTAGTTAAAGATAAGTTAAATGTGAATGATAGGAAGTTCTGAATAACGACAGATTTTATTTGGCGAGTGAATCAAAGGGTGTTCTTAAACGAGATGGTTCCACGCAAGGATCGCCTGGGTGGGGTGTCCCTGGGTGGGGCTCGTCTTGTCTGAATGTCATGAGAGTTGGGGGGCGGTGCGCGCTCCTGTATCCTGCCCCCCATGTGTCTGCGGATGGGGTGGACTGTGCATGGGGCCGCTCGTGTGAAGTGCTCCCTGTGCGCACCCTCCCCCTGCACCGATCACAGACCTGCCCACCCATCTCATCTAAAAACACCCAAAGTTCATTCTCTTCCCTCAACCCCTGTCTTTCTGAATACAGCTGAAGTGGGAGGGGACATCAGAAATGTTTTGAGTTATCCCTTTAGTTACTTTTGGAAGTCAGCACCAAATTATTGTGTATTTCTACATTTGTTGTCTTCCTGTTTTGTAGCCTGCTCAGAGGTAGAAAGCCTAAGCCTCGGTGCTGCTTGGGTCCAGAACAGGATGGCATTTCCTGGATATTTCAGGCCCTTGTTAGTCTAGCTTAAGCAGTTTATGATTGAGGACTGATGGGGTGGTGGTGGGTTGTTTTTTTGGGGGGGAGGGGATTAAAGTTGCCCTTCTGTATAATTTGAAATATTTATTTAGTTTATATCCCAGCCTTTCCCAAAAGTTCTGAGCACATAACAATAAGAGCAAAATAGGAAAGACTATGCTTATAAGGGGAATGGTAGCATTGGGGGATTGGGCACAGTGCTCCTTTGTGTGAGAACCAGGAAAGTGGAGGTGGGTGGGGTGGGATGTGGAAGGTTGGGGGTTTATATCTGTATCTTCATAAGATTATTTTCATTGTGTTTAGAGCTAATATAGTTGACTATGATTTTCAAGGGGATGAGATAGAGGAGGGAAATGTTGGGAGACAAGAAGGGGGTTGGTGTTGGTGGATGGAGTGAGACGGACATAACTTCCCAGTAAAGGAGGGGAGCATACTACTGGCATGGGAGGGGATCTTTTTGTGAGGTAGGAGTATGGGTAGGATCAGTAGGTATATTATTGGGGAATTCGTTTATTGACTTGATTGATTTGTAATTTTGTACATTTTTATTTTAAGCTGCCCTCCTGATCCTTAAGGGGATAGGATAGAGGTAGAAATTTTAAATGAAATAAGAGTGTTTAAAAATCCCCAGTCCCTGCCTGCCATATGACTGACCAAATAAAAAGGTCTTGCATAGCCTCTAGAAGGTGCTCAGTCCTCGGCTTTGTTGAACCCCTAGGGGGAAGAAGCTCCATAACTGCAGAGCAGCCCTAACATCTGTTTCCATTTTTCTTACATCAAAGTTGTGGGTTTTATGCTCCCTGAATAATTCTGTGCATCTTCCTCTTCTGTTTACTTGTTCTCATCCCGTTTATACTCGCGGAAGCCAAATTTATGATGATTAGCACCTGTGAATGTATTAACAACTTTTGGAGTTAGTTGTTCAGCATTGTTCTAAAGAAAAAATCTTGTCCATGGTCTTTTGTATGTTTTTGTTTTATGAATGGCTACAGTGCGTGACTGGAATTTTGGAAGGAAGAAAAGGCAATGGCCTGCAGAGCAGTGTTAGCATTTGCTGAGGAGAAGTTTAGTTGTTAGACACCAGGCAGCAGATGTTCGTACCAGAATTGTTAAGACGTTGTGGATCTTGTTGAAAATATGTGGGCTAATGATAATCAAGGCACTAACATTTTATTTCTTCAGCTTATCTCGTAAAGGAAACCGCTTGAATGGCATTCTGCTCCCCCAAAATATTTAACTATGAATTGTTTGGCCTTTCTGAAAATGAGTCATAGTTGTAGATCTGCTCTGTGACCAATAAGTTTTGTAGGACATAATTCTGGGATTTCAGTGAGGACTCCGGAGCCCCTAAAGGTACAGCTCAGAAAAAGGAGTTGAAACTTAGGTTGTGTGATCAGCCAAGGCCTACATACTTTTATGATGCATAAATCACCGGTGCCTCATCCGGTCTTTGGCCTCATCCATACATTGCAAGAGACTTTCTCCCTCCCCTAGGCACAGTGAGGTTGAGCAAGGATGGCACTTGCTCCCTCTCGGACTCTGCCTGCCTGTTCCAAGAGTTGTGATGTCATGATGCTCCAAAAGAAGTGTGGCTGCCTCTGAAAAGGCTGGAACTCTCCTACCCATTTCTGATGCACTCTGCGGGGGTGGGTCTCCATCAGAAAAGAAATGAGAGCCTCTTCATCCCATCCCTTGCTCCCCACACAAAAATACCCAAGCTCCCTTCATTGTCTGGTTAGCTTGGTGTAGGTTCAGCTCTGAGTCCTGTGCCTTTTTTTTAGAAACCATAGAAATGGCATTTTAGCAGAGTTAGATGGTAAGACAGCATTTCTTTTCCACACATCACTCGCACCTCTCCAGGTGCTTAGCTATACAACTTTCAGAGAAGCATCTACAAAAATTAGTTGATGAGAATTTTTTAAACAAAAATAACTTTGTATCTTAAACTTGATTTTCAATATGAAATCAAATACTTGTTTCACAAAGTGTTGTGAAGTAAATGTTTAGCCCATGTGATTGCAGTGTATACCAAAGGCACAGAACCGCTCCCACCTCACTCCCAATTTATTATTTAAAAATATATTCTTTGGGGGCAGGACTGACTCCACATAACTTGTATCTTTTTAAGTTTGGCAACTCTACAATACGCTATAACTCTGTTAGTATTTTGGAAACTTAATACCCATTGAGTAAAGACTTGGGTTCTTGGTATTCACTGAGAGAGTTTTCAAACATCTCCAACCTGATAAAATTCAGATAGTTCAGTTTAGTGGACTCTTGTATTCTCATCTAGTAGTGGAACAACTGCTGAGAGTTCTCTTCCACCAATTGCTTCATAGTAATCCTGTCTATTACCCAGTCTGTGGGTTTTTGTTTTTTTAAAAAATGATTCGGTATCCTACATGAATGAAACCCCACTACAGAGCCCTCTTTTTTTTGCGACTCAGCCTTCGACCAGATGTAGCCTGTCCTGCTTGATGTAGAAATAGGTTCTCTTCCTTACTTCGGGTGGCGCGGTGATTCTCTGACCTGGGACAGAAAACAGTGGCCACCCTTCCCCAGGTTGGGTTGGGTGGGGTGCGGTGCGGTGGAGACACCAAACTAACGTGTCTGCAGCCAGAGAGAAGTTGTCCGCACGCCCTGTGTAGGGTGGGAAGTTCAACAGACATGCAGGCAACCGCCCCGCGCCCAGTGCTCTGCCCCCTGCCCCAAGGCAGTGATTGTGGGGTTGAGCACACGTGGTGGGCTGTGTTGGTGGCTCTTAGCCAGGGCTGCATTCTCTGAGATTTTCTGAAGACGCAACCGAGACTAGCTGCCTAGCAGTCCCAGGCCAACATCTGGTGATGTGTAAAGATATGTGCTAGGGAGCGCCCAGGCCCCTGTCATGTCCTTGCCCTTTGTTTGTCTTCCTACAGGGAACCAGGAATTTTGGTACTTAGGCAGCAAATCCGCTGATAATTTTCAGAATCTGCTATTTTAGTTTTAATACCCTTGAGTATGAAATTGATATACAGTCATATATCCCAAATGGTGGGTACAAGCGGTTGAGTATACTGAAAGTGGGATTATTGTTTCCAGAGTCCACATAGCCTAGTCTTAAATCACATTTAGCATAATTTGTGGGTTAAATTGGACTGATTTAGCTAGTACAGTGAAATCATCTCTCATCCTGTCAAAAACGCCGATACCTTCAGACCAGGATTTAATTGCATCAGCAGTGTAACTTCAGGAAGGCTACATTCTGTCTGTCTGCATTATTCTTAGTTTGTGGATAAATTGAGACCATTATCTTCTAGGATTCTTGCTTCCTTACCCTGTGTAAACCTTCTGAACACTGATCACAAAAAAGCAACCCAGCTGGTGACCCGTCATATCTCCGAACATTTAACAGTAAGATTATCAGGTCAGAAATCTGTGATAGCAACAGACACAATAGTGCCTGTAGTGCTCTCTCAAAATATTACCAGGAATTTCATAATCCCTTTATCTGGAATGTGTCATACTAAAAACTAGAGAGTTAGAATTTAAAGGGTTATTCATCTCTTTAAACACCTGTGTAATTCTCCTTGATGTCAAAGGACCACAAAGTGTTTGTAAATTGACTCAGATTTGCCTTAATGGTTTCTTATTTAAGGCTTGCTAAATGAGTCCTTCCACAACTCAACAGTGAGTAATATTTATGTAGAGCAATTAGGATATTTGGTAAAGAGATTTTATTATTGCAAATAATGTACCTATGATTAAAATCTAGTAAATGGCATACTGTAATACTTTGCTGTGTAAATATTACTGACTCTCTCGTAAGGCAGGGAAGGATTGTCTCGTGCCAATTTTTTTTTTTTTTAATTTTATTTTTTAAAGAAAGCACTGCTCCGTAAAAGCTTATAATTACTTAAACCTGCAATCTACATTTTTTGATGTTGTCAAAGTTATCATTGTGCATCAAGGTGAATAAAAGATACACTATACTGTTGTAAGCCTCAGTGCAAGTGATTAGTCACCTATTTTTCTAGCTGTAATGTAAACTTCAGCTGCATGCTTAAATTTTAGTGTAAGTCAGTGGAAAGAGTAAAGATTTAAATCCATACAGATTTTTAACCTTTTATCTGCACAGTAGTATTCATATCATGCTGCTGAGCTGGTTTTTCATATTTCTAGATAATAACCACGAATTGATCTGTTGCTAATCTGATGTAACCTTTTTTGTGTGTATTGATCATAGCACTTTACTCATGGGAGGCAAATCAAAAACTGGCCGTGCTGAACAGTTCATCATTTAAGGCTGAGCTTAAACTATTGTGATTTAGTTGAATGTTAAATGGACATCTACTCAGATATTAGATTATTTAAACAGTAGTTGGAATGGACCATCGTTCAGAATGGATTTTTGTTTCAGTTTTACTCATGAAGACTTTAAATAAATCTGTCATAAGTCTGAGTGCTTGAAATGTGTGGGTTTTTTCTTTTTCTCTTTTCTGATGTATTCTAACATAACAGGCCATTGGTTTTATGCTCTGTATTTGTGAGCCTTCTCCTGTGTGCTTGGTGCTGCTCAGACCTAGAGGAAGACATGATGCTGCCCTGCGGTTATTAGTTTACCTAACTAACAGTAAGCTTTTTGTCGCTTTAGTTTTGCTCCCTCCTGCACAATATCTCGCTCCTCTTATTAGAGCATTGAACCTTAATGGGTAGGAATCGGATTGATACAATCCAAGTCCTTCAGTTTTGAGAGACTATTTTCTTGTTTTTCACAGCTGTACCACCAAACATAGCGGACCTAAGGAATTTAGAAGTGCTCAACTTCTTCAACAACCAGATTGAGGAGCTGCCTACTCAGATTAGCAGTCTTCAGAAGCTCAAACACCTGAACCTTGGGTGCGTACTAATAAAGCAAAAAAATTCAGGAAATGATTATAGTTCTGCCAGAGCTGCTTGTGGTGCAATGCAATTTAGTGTTTATCATAAGCTGTATTCTTCTGTTCTGTGAATTCCCTTGTTTGGCTTAGATACAGCTGGTGGCACACATTTACTGTGCTGCTATGATCTTGGTGTTCTGTGCAGTTTCAGTTACTCCTCACACTGACTTACTGAAGCTGTGGTGATTGTGCAGCCTTTTAGGGCCTTTTTAAACAAGCAGGATTTATCCTGCAGTTTAAACCAGCAGCTCTGGGAAACCCCCACGGGGGGACTTTAGACACTCCTCGGTGAACTGGAAGCTGCCATGATGTTGCGTGACTCCCAGGTGTTTTGAAATGCGGCATAGATAAGACCTCTATTTTCAGAGTCTTACCTATGCCGCGTCTCAAAACACCCGGGAGTTGCACGGCACTGCTGTTTCTAATGACGCCTGGACAACTTCTGGTTCCCTAAGGAGCATCCAAAGCCCCCCGTGGGGTTTCCCAGAGCCGCCAGTTTAAACTGGGGGAGAAATCTCGCTTGTTTAAAAAGGCCCTAAGGCAGCCTCAACTGCAACCAGGAAAAAGGAGAGCCCACTGCTGCACAGTGGGGAGAGTTTCATGGGAGAACTGGACTTGCTGGGTCTGAGAGGAAAGGGTCTTAATGAGGAGGGTGAAGTGCTATCAGCAGGGGGTGGAAATGGGTTCGTTTGGAATGAGGCTATGCTTGGCTCAGATCTGTACGGTGGAGGAAGAGAATTTTATTGCATTAATGTGCATAATTATGACGCCTGGACAACCTCTGGTTCACTAAGGAGCATCCAAAGCCCCCCGTGGGGTTTCCCAGAGCTGCCAGTTTAAACTGGGGGAGAAATCTCGCTTGTTTAAAAAGGCCCTAAGGCAGCCTCAACTGCAACCAGGAAAAAGGAGAGCCCACTGCTGCACAGTGGGGAGAGTTTCATGGGAGAACTGGACTTGCTGGGTCTGAGAGGAAAGGGTCTTAATGAGGAGGGTGAAGTGCTATCAGCAGGGGGTGGAAATGGGTTCGTTTGGAATGAGGCTATGCTTGGCTCAGATCTGTACGGTGGAGGAAGAGAATTTTATTGCATTAATGTGCATAATTATGACGCCTGGACAACCTCTGGTTCACTAAGGAGCATCCAAAGCCCCCCGTGGGGTTTCCCAGAGCTGCCAGTTTAAACTGGGGGAGAAATCTCGCTTGTTTAAAAAGGCCCTAAGGCAGCCTCAACTGCAACCAGGAAAAAGGAGAGCCCACTGCTGCACAGTGGGGAGAGTTTCATGGGAGAACTGGACTTGCAAATTATGCTTGTGGCTTGTAGAACTTGGCTTCCCTGGTTGCAGAATTTAGGATTTTTTGAGGCCGTGAACACACATCTTTGAATACAGTGATACACAGGGTTGAAAGGGATCTCAAGGGCCATCTAGTCCAACCTCCTGCATCAATGCAGGAGCTCTATAGCTACAGCATCAACAGATGGCTATCCAACCTCTCTTTTGAAAACCTCCACTAATGAAGAGCCTACAGCCTCCCTAGTCAACTTGTTCCATTGCTGAACAGCTCTTACTGGTTAGGAGGTTTTACTGATATTTAACCAAAATCTATCTGCCTTGTTACTTTTCAATCTTGGTCTCCTGTGGCAATGAAGAACGGTTACTTGCCATCTGAGGGAATTAACCTTGGACCTGGACAACCACTCTGTCGATGAGCTGGTCCAGCATTGGAACAGCTTGCTGTGGGAGGTCATTGACAGGGTGGCACCGAGGGCCCATGGGGACGGGTCGTCGGGAGCATATAACACCTGTGCTCTGGACTCTGCACTGGCTGCCAATAGCTTGGAGGTCCCCCGTGTTAAGTGGGGGGCCACAATGGAGAGGGCATTCTCGGTGGCCGAGCCACGTCTTTGGAATTCCCTCCCGGAGGAAGCTCGCTTGCCCCCAAGCCTTTTGACATTCCGGTGGGTTTGTAAAACTGCTGTTCGCCCAGGCCTTTGGGGAGGAGGAGGAGGGGAGGGTGGGTTAGGGTTTTAGCTCTTCCCCACCTTTTATTTTTATTTACTTTTCCCAACCCTGTTTTGGTTTTAAATTGTTGTTGTGTTTTTAAAATGTTGTGTTATGAATGTTTTTTTTATTAAATTGTACATTGCCCCGGGATGCCGTTGGCATGGGGGGCGACTGATAAATGTGTTAAATAAATAAATAATCTTTTTTGTGGCAGCCCTTAAGATATTTTAAGACCCTTGTAATTATTATTATTAGTAGTATTTTTATAGCGCCAGCGATGTACCTGGCGCTTTACAAAAAATAAGATATACACGGTCCCTGCCTGAGAGCTTATGTCTCGCCTTTATTTATTTTTTCCTAGGCTATACTAGGGGAGTGCATTTTGTTTTCATTATTATAATAACGAAAATGAAAGAGGGCTCTTTCCTTTTTGGTTCCTGATTAACAAAAATGAAAGAACATAACGAAAGAGAGAGAATTTTCATTTTGTTTTATTATGAGTTAATAGGAAAACACTAAACACATTTTAGCTATATCCTTTTTGCTTCTTATTTGATTTTGATGAAACTTGGGGAGATTGTACCCCCAACAGAAAGCATTATGTGTGCCACATATCAGAAAGACTGGGTAAAGGGAACCAATTTAATACACAATTTTGTGATTTTTTTTTAAAAGAAAAGCTGCATACACATTCCTGGCTCCAACTTAAGAACATAAGTAGTGTTATACTGAGTCAGACCAATCGTCCATCAAACCCAGCATCCTGTCCTCAGACAGTGGCCAATCTCGATCACATGGGAGAAGAACCAACAGTCCATTCCCCATTGTTCACTCCCAGCTCCCAACAGTAAGAAGTTCATCGCGTAAGCTTCTTGGTTAGTAGCCATTAACGGACCTACTCTCCAAGAACTTACCTGTTAAATCTGCCAGCAACTAGTTTCATGGAGTGTCCCCTAGTTCTAGTACTATTTGAGAGGTTAAATAACAGTTCCCGTCCCCTAGTTCTAGTACTATTTGAGAGGGTAAAGAACAGTTCCCCATCTAATCGTTCCACACCACTCAAGATTTTATAAACCTCTATCCTGTTCCCTCGCAGTCTTCTCTTCTCTACGCTGAAGAGACCCAGCTAGTCAAGCCTCTGTCTTCCATCCCATTTGCATGAACATTGGGTAGATTATGCCCCTCCCAAAGTGATTATTATTGTAGAGTTAGCTTTCTGTTCAATAACACACAGCAGAAGTTTTTTCAAAACAGAACTTTACTAAGAACTCAGAAGACATGCTTCCATACTGTATAAACTGCATGGGACAAGATGGAAGACAGAGAGAGGAGAGGAGACAAGGAGGAAAAAACTGTTTCATCCCCTGACCCTCCCCCTATTGGACAAGCCCCATATTAAATTTGCAGGGCTTGCAATGGGCTTTACTTACTGAGGTGGGCATAGAAGGGACATAACTGGGACTTCATGCAATAAGGCAGAGGACAGGGGGATAGCAGCCCAGCAATCAGTTTACACATCCAGGGTGGCCAGTTGTCATCACAATCGCATCCTACAGAACTGTGATAAAGAACATAAAAAAGTCCCTTCTTGGCTGTTTCCTAAGTAGATGCTTCCAACTTCCCAGTACCAACGGAGGAAGAGGGGTTGGAGTGATCACAGCACAGAATGATATATGGGCGACATTTCTGCTGTCCAATTGGCATCACAAACGCATCTTGTACCACAGTAACAAACATAAGAGAATCCCTGGCATAGGCTCACTCTTTGCAGATTCTGTGCAGGCTTATAACATTGGTACCCTTTATCAAATCTTTCTGATATTGGGCAGAGATGATTGTGAAGGTCTGCGATACAATCCTGCCAAATATGTAAACTGACTGGAATACAAAGACTATAAAGCCAGAAATACATTTACAAGTACATTGCTTCTAATATCAGGACGTTTTATCCAATCCTTCTGAAATTTGGCAGAGATAGTAGCCTTGAGGAGGAGTATAATCCTGCCAAGTTTCATCCAAATAGGATGGGAGACAAAGATGTTACAGCCAGGAATGTGAACGTAGATGTTTGTAAAAACTTTCAACTGCTTATAAAATCTGATCGCATTATCCAATTTTTCTGAAATTTAGCACACATAATGCCCTCCATTGGGGGTACATGCCTGCTAAGTTTCATCCAAATTCGATGAAAAACAAAAAAGGTTACAGCCAGAAATGTGTGTTCCATTGAAACCAATCGAAATCAAAAATGAAAGTAAAAACAAAAGACTAGCAAAATATAATGAAGATTATTGACATTTTAATGATGAAAATGAAAGTAATAGCGAAAATCAAAGTTACTGTGCATATCCCTACTGTACAAGTCCATTTCCTTTAACCTTTTCTTCTAGGACTTGCTTTCTAAATCCTTTATCATACTTGTTACTCTTCTCTGTACCTGCTCCAGTTTCAGTGCCTTTCTTAAAAAAAGGTGCCCAAAGCTGGACATGATACCCTGGGTGTCATCTGATCGGAAGAGAAGGGTATTGTCACTTCTGCTGACCTAATAATAATACATTTTTATTTGTGTATATAAAATATTTGTATAATTTTTCAACGAAATGTGTATGTTTCCAAATTTTATTTAAAAACCATGCTTCTGTTTATACACCGTCAAATTTCATTATCCTCTCTTGCAACTACTAGAGGCATTACTAGGATGACCTGTGCCCTGGTGCAGATGATGGAATAGGGTCTTCCCCCACCCCCCCTTTCCCTCCCAATAACAAAGGACACAACATGAACCTTGCAGGCAGTGCAGCAGCACCACCTGTGTTGATTATAGCAATTTTTACCCCGCTGCTCTTGCAAAAGCGACTCAAGGCGGCATACAAATTTGAAAGATAAAACCACACAAATTCAATAAAAATATGCGAAATACATAATCTAAAAATACTAGATCAGAAAAGTCTGAGCTGTGCATAGAAATTCCTCCCCTCCCCCCATCTCCCCCCCCCAACACCTAACGGAAGAGCTAGGTCTTGCAATTCATTTGGAAGACAAGACGATCCGGGCTGCGGTGAACCTCCACTAAAAGGGAATTCCAGAGCGATGGTGCAGCTGCCGAGAAAACCCTCCTGTCCGTCCGTACCCATAGATAGTGCGGGACCTCCAGGAGGGCACCCCCGGATGACCGCAGGTTGCCCAGGGGATGAGGCAATCACTCGGATAAGCAGAGCCCAGGCCCTGAAGGGCTTTAAAGGTCCGCACCAGCACCTTGAATTGGGCCTGGAAGACAATAGACAGCTAATGTAGTGCTCGGAGCAGAGGTGTTATGTCCTCCCTGCGGCCCATCCCCATAAGGAGGCAGGTCACCACATTCTGCACTACCTGCAGCTTCCAAACCATCATTATGAGTAGCCCCGTGCAGAACGCATTGCGGTATTTTAGCCTTGAGGTGATGAATGCATGGATGACAGTGGCGAGGTCAGCATTTGAGATATATGGGTGGACCCCCTTCATCACATGTAATTGGCAGAAGGCACCCCTGGCCACAGTCAACACCTGGGCATTCAGGCATAGCTACAAATCTGAACACCCCCAGGCTCCACACAGATGGAGCCAAAGGGGGATAGATGCCCCTGATAACAGGGGAAGCCTCCTTACTCAGATCACCAGTCCTGCCCATCAACATCACCTCTGTCTTATTGGGATTGAGCTTCAGTTGACTTGACTTCATCCAGTCCCCCACAGTGGCCAAACACTGGGATAGCAACGAGACAGCAGGGCCTGGGTCAGATGAAAAAGATAAGTACAGCTGAGTGTCATCAGCATACTGATGACCAATCCCTCAACTGCGCACAGCCTCACTGAGTGGCTTCATATACACGTTAAACAAGCGGGGGGACAGAGTAGAAACCTGCAGGACTCCACACGGGACCACCATGGGATGAAGTACAGTCCCCTAGCACCACCTGCTGAGATCTATCTGTGAGGTAGGAATGGAACACTTGTAAAATGGTCCCGTCCACCTCCACCAGGCCCCATAGGGGCGCCACCAACAGCTCATGATTAACAGTGTCAAAAGCCGCTGATAGAGCTAATAGGACCAACAGGATCATACGACCCTTGTCCAGTTCCACGAGGAGGTCGTCAGTCAAGGCCAAAAGCGCTGTCTCCATGCCATAATCTGGGTGAAAGCCTGTCTATGTGATTATCAAGAAAACCGATACTGATATGTGGGGCCCAGGCCATTTAGGGCTTTAAAGGTCAAAGCCAGCACCTTGAATTGTGCCCAGTTTGTGGATGAAAGAGATGGACACATCAGTCTGTGCATGCTAGTCAGAACAGTAGTGACCACGCTGTGTCCAGCCAGACCACAGCTAGATGTCTGGACCAGTAGTTCTCAGCCTTCGTGAGCAAGATCCACCCAAACATTTCTTTAAAATGAGGGATCCAACAGGGTTGGTTGGCAGGGAGTGCCAGCCTGGGACCCTGTAGCAGGCTGTGCTCAGCCCAGAGGGACATTAACAGCAGCCTCCTACACCCCATCCTGGAGCCCCAGCCAAATGTCCCACTGCATGGGATGACAGGAGCTGGGAACGGCCCTGTACAAGCTGCTCCACAAGCATATGAGAGACATTGCCTGAGTGAGCTTGGGTGCGCTGGCTCCTCACTGCAGCTTCAGCCACCAGTGCCTCACCCAGTTCTACTTCTGCCTCTGTGATCTACCTAAGAGCTTCTCGGGACACACCAGTTGACAACCACTGGACTAGGGCATCCACCCGGGAATCCTTCCTGCATGAATTCACCCTGCAGACAGTAGTATTTATGGGGAGAGACCTGGGCTCTGTACATTGAACCCACTTATTGCAAGTTGTGTGGAGCAATTGTGCTACTTTCCCCCACTTTCTCATGCTTCGCCATGGGAAATAGCAGCAAAGGTTCTACAAGGCACTGTGCTGCCGTCTGACAGTGGGCAAATATTGGTAAGCAGCAACAATCCTGTGAGAGGACTTGGTGGGGAGGAACTAATTTCCCCCATTTTCTTACATTTTCTTATCTCATTTAAAGAGGTGCCTGGAACAGGGGCGGTTTCTCTTTAAGGGGACAGGGGGTGTTGCCTTGCCAGAGCCCTAGCCAAAGCAACAGCACTCAATGGCAGTGCTGCCTTCTCCCTTCAGCTGAGTGAGGAAGGGAGACAACCCCTGAACTGACAAAACCCACCCAATACCATCTTCCCCAAGTCCTCCATCCCCATGGCACGTTTGAAGCCCTGACTGCGTTTGTGCTGGAGCGGGAGGCTCCAGTGCTCCCAGCACAGCTGCACAGTAGAGAAGAGGTGAGGAGTGGGGCTGAGAAATGGGCGACTAGGCTTCTGTGGAGGAGTCCAGCCACCACGATGGACCCTGGCTGCTCAAGGCCAATGGAGCAGAAGAGGAGGTGGGAGCAGGGACAGCTAGTGCTGTCCCTATCCCCTGCATCTTGGCTTCCAGAGGGGAGTGAGTGGAGATAGTATCTGTTGGTGGTGGTAGCAGAGCCCAGCTCAAGTGGATAAGTGAGAGAGGGAGGGTTCGGTCTTGGCTGGGGCTGGGTGCTGAAGAGGGAATTGGGGGGGGGCTGGCTCTGCTGGGGCAGAACAGGAGCCAGGGGACTTTTGGGGGTGGACAGGGAGCAAATGAGGAAGCCAGCAGGCCAGGCAACCAATCAGCCAGCCAGATTCTTAGCCCTGCATGAAAGGGGAAACAAAGGAGCCAGGTTCCTTGGATCTGGCTCCCTCTCTCCCTCAGTCTGTCATGCATGGTGTTAAAGAATCTGACTCATTCTCTCCCCTGTGCTTGTGGAAATGGACTACTCCACCCTCCTTCAGGCTTGTGACAGAGGGAGAGGAAAAGAAGGAGCCAGGGGGCTGGATTCCTTGACCCTGCATATGCCAGAACTGGGGGGAGGAAGCAAGCTAGGTTTCTTCTACCTGGTCCGGGGGGGGAGGGAGGGGTGGCTGTGTTCCATCTTCTGCACAGCCAATCCAAGCCACCTCCCAGCTGTATCACTTGGGCATATGAAAGGGGAGGGGGCCTTCGCCTCCTGCCTTCCCCCTCCTATCAGCAGAGGGACTGGCCAGCCTTCCTGCACGTGCTTACTCTCCCTGGCTGCATCTCACCTGGCCAATGTGTTCGTGGGGAAGGGACTTGGTGACACATGTGCAAAGACGCACAGAGATGAAAGGCATTGTGTGCTTCTGCCAATGCACCTTCGATTGGGCATGATGAGTCATTCAAGGCGGGGCCTGATCTGAGGTGCTTGCGCAGAAGCTAACAGCGCCTTTCAGCTCTGTGCGCTTCTACGCATGTGACAGCAGCAGAGCACTGTGCCTGGGAGTTGCGTGGGGAGAGGGAGGTAGGGGCATGTGGGAGGGGGCAGGCCAGGGCTGTGGTGAGCTGGCCATAGGGTATGCATGCCAGCTGTTGAGCAGAGAAGGGGGGAGATGGAGGAAAGAGTGGGGAGGGGCCAGGGCGACAGCAGCAGGAAGGCCCCTCCCCTTGTTTTTGATGTGGTGATGTCCTGAGAGCAGCCAGGATGATCGCCGGCATGGTGCCGGCACCTTAAAATCAAAAGGAGGACGACACAGGACATAAGGACATGGGTTTCTGTGAAGGAAGCCAGGCAATCAAGATGGTTTTAGGGTGCCTTTTCCAGGGGCCCTAAAACCGGTCAGAGCCCTGAGGAGCTCTTTTTCACTCCCATTCTCTCTTTAGTAGAGGACAGGAGGGTTGGGGGTAAGCAGAAGACATAGTGCAGCCTGGAACTGGTGTGGGCCAGTTTGGAGGCTGCCGCACCAGAGAAAGGGCTGATTGCTGTACTGTCTTTATTTATTTATTTATTTTCCTGATGTTTGTTGTTGTTCACTATGCTATAACCCCTTTTTAATTGTTCCCCTCCCTAAGGGATTTTTTTAAAAAAATAATAATTTGGATTTATTTTTTAGTTTGGTGTGTTTGGGATATTTGGTTGTTTGGCTATTTTTAATATTTTTGGAAGTTTTTTTAATATATAAATTTTGGTTTGGATATTTTATGCATTGTCTGAATATATTTTTGCATATGTATTTTTATATATATTTACTTTGATATATATATAATTTTGTATTTGGATATTTGGCTTGGATATCTTGTGCATTGACTGAGTCGGCGGCGGGGGGGGGAGACAACCTTTAGAAGTCTTTCCAAATGCTTAATTTGCAGACTTCTTATATTTAATATTTTTGCAGAGATGTGAACACTTTAAAAATACTTTTCACGTGACCTTATATTGTCTCATAGTGTTTCTGAATGGAGCAAGTAGTGGTGTTCTTTCTTGTGATAGCTACTTTGAATTTTGTCCCTCTTCCTGCATGATCTGATGCTTGAGAAACTTTTTGTTGAATTTTGAATGTTTAAATTGTTTGGGATATTTTGGTGTGCTAAACATAGTGGAAAAAATTACAGGCAGAATATAGAAGCTTTTCCTAAGGATTTATTTGATGACTTATCATCGATCTTTCTGTTACAGCGTGAACAATTTTAAAATACTTGCTTTGCAGTTTACATGCAGCCTTGTGTGGTGTTAGTGTTTTTTTGAAAGGGGAAAATAGTGTTAGCCCTTCTGAATTTTGTCCCCACACTCTACAAGCAGTCTGGTGCTACTGGGAATTTGGGATCTTAAGGATTTTCCCATGTATTTGTTCCTCTTGTTTGCTGGTCTGGGCGCTTGTTGGAAGGATACTGAAAGCGCTATATCACAGGTGGGAAACTTTTTACTTCTCACAACCAATTGAAAAATTAGTATAAGTTCTGACAGTCACTTAAACATTTGAGGTGGAGGTGCCTACTGACTTATATACTTAGGAAGAGGAGGGTCCAGATCATGGAACTGTGTCCTGGATTTGTTCTCTTTCCTTGTGTGCCTCCCATCATCTCTGGGTGCAGCCTTTCCCCTGAGTGCAGTCTTTCAGTTCTTGGGGGTGGTAACTTGATCCAGAGGCCAAATCTAGAAACTGCAATGAATTGCCCCTGAGTTTGAGGTTCCCTGCACTAACACTTCCTTGTTCATGCAAACAGAATTTAGTAGTGGTTATCTGATGGGAGAAATCACCTTATCCTGACACATCACTCTATTCACTAGACCATGTGTTCAGTGGTACTGTATGCATAAGAGAGAATCTTTTCCCAGGCCTCCGTAGTAATCCACTTACAACCTGAAGCCCAAGAGCTAATCATCCCTATTTTAACCTGCACATAGCTTCTTGCTTGTAAAATGTATATCAACAGTCTACCTGCATGATCTGTGACTTGCTGTGCTGATAAATTCCAGAGTCTGTCTGCATGGCCTGGTGAGGAGGGCTGCCCTTCTGCTTGATCTAAATTTATTTCTCCAGGAGGAGTCTGTGGGCTCTGCCTAATGCAGGGACATAAAGAGGGATAGTCAAACATTCTGACATCAGTCGAGTCATCATTTCGAGGGAAGTGGTGTCCAAGTGTGTACGCAGACCCTGCGTACATGGTGGCCAATTCCAGTGTTCCAGAACCATGAGTTGGGTCCCCAAACTCATGAGCAGACTTCCTAGTTTTCTCTTGGCAGCAGAAAACCAGAGAATTTGCCTTTTTCCAGAGAATTTCATGGAAAAAGGCAAAAACATACCAGTTTGGGAGGAGTAAACAGTGAGGGGGCAGGGACACTATGAATTGGGGTGGTCAGGTGGTCTGGACCTTGGGAAGAGGGACAGGAGGTGGGCCTAAATGGACCCATAGCAGCTTGGGCCCAAGCAACCTAAAGGTACATGCTGTGTGGGGAAGAGGAGTTGCTCTGCATTTGGAGGGGTGCCATAGACCTTTAATTTTGAGGGTGGCGGCTGTTGAAGTGACAGGTAGCTTCAAAATTGCATAAAAATGAAAATATTCCAATAAAATGTGGTATTCTAATTCATTTCTCTATATATTGTGGTATTGGAAACTCAACTAGCATTCACATTTAACTGCAGCAAAACAGGGGTTTTGGTTTTTTCAATCAGAATTTATTGTTTTTTATCAGAATTTCCAATTTTTTGTCATGGAAAACAAAGAACCCTGCTCGTGAGATTCCTTAAAAGGTAGGGAAAAGTACAGAGAAAAGCAACAAAAATGAAAGCATATGAAACAGCTGCCGTACGAAGAGAGGCTTGATAGGTGAGGGCTCGTCAGCTTGGAGAAGAGATGACTGAGAGGGGATGTGATAGAATCTTAAAAAATCATGAGTGGTGTGAAATGAGTAAATAGGGCACTGTTATTTATCCTCTCAAACAGTACTAGAACTAGGGGACACTACATAAAACTAACTGGTAGCAGATTTAAAACAAACAAAATCATATTTTTTTCACTCGGTACACAATTAACTTGTGGAATTTGTTGCCAGTGGATGTGGTCAAGACCAGTAGTATAACTGGGTTTTAAAAAGATTGGAAAAGTTCTTGGAGAATAGGGTCCATTAGCAGCTATTAGCCATATTGTTTTGGTACTGTATTGTTTTTATGGTATTTTTCTTGTGAGCTGACTTGAGCTGCTAGAGGGTGGGTGTGTGTGTGTGTGTGTGTGTGTGTGTGTGTGTGTATATATGTGTATGTCAGGAACTGGGAGTGAAGAACAGGGAATAGATTGCTCATTGGAACCTGTTGGGTACTTCTCCCAAGCAACCAAGAATGGCCACTGTCGGAAACAGGTGCTGGGCTTGTTGGACCATTGCACTACTTATGTTCTTTAAAGTATTAAAAATGGATTTATTTCCCTGGGGCTTTTGATTTTGGAGCCTGAAGGCTCATTGATCCCTGTCCTTGTGTGCATGCCCTCATCTCTGCTCCCTTACCCTGAACTCAGATTTTCAGTTCTCGAGGGTAGGAGCTGGATATGGGGGCCAGAGACAGGAACTGGAAAGGGGCCAAACAAAAATTTGCCATGAGCCATATTTATTCCTCAGGCCTAAGGTTCCCCACACCTGTTGTAAGGGAAGGAGAGCAGGGATGGGAGGGACTTGTCCAAATTGAAGGATTAGAAATACAGCTCCATCAGTGTGCCTTAGTAGCTAAGCTTTGGGTCTACTAGACTGTTTGCTAATGCCTTCTGCCCCCATGCTAGCATGCCGCCGTCCTCCTCTCCTAGCTGCAGGTGAGGTGGGGGTGAGATTGAGGGAACTGTTTGTATTCTTTCATGAATACTAAGACTGAAGTTCACATTAAAGCTTTCCCCACTGTTAGGCGTTTATGGGGCCTTTCCCTGGTAAGATGAATTCTCTGGTGTGTACTAAGAGCTGAGCTCACCCTGTAGCATTTCCCAGTCAGGGCGCATGTAATGGTTCTCACCTGTGTGGATTCTCCAATGTATATTGTGTCCCCCAACTTCTCCTGAAGCTTTCCTCACATCTCTGGCATGTTCAGGGTTTTTCTACTGAGTGAAGTTGTCTTTTTAAAATAGCAATTTTTAAAAGTGAAACAAATCACACATACATATTTGTTATTTAAAACAGTCTTGAAACCTTGAGCTGCCAATTTTTTTTTGTCTAGCATCTGATTTACAGAAACAAATACTGGTCACCCCCTTTTAAAAAACTTTATTGGGAACATAGTGCATAGTCATTATAATACAGAACTCATATTTACGCACGTCTTGGCAACACAGAAGGCCACATGCCGTTGGCACACCTTTAAAGATAGCTGACCATGCACATTGTATTAAAGAACACACATACAGATAATATCCCTATCCTAGAACTAACTTCAAATACCAACCCCATATAACAACAAGCCAAAGATGAATGTTCAGCAGGTGAATTTCTAAATTTACAAAATTACATTTTCTATTCCAACTACTAGGTTATAAGAATTCACTGTTTTAGAAAGAACAAAGGGTCATCTACAGGGCAGTACAAAAACAAAAAAGAGGTATGGTAAAAACAGGATGTCCACATGGAAAGACCAGTTCATGTTTATATTTCACCAAGGCAGCTGTTTCCCTTATTCTTCATGTAAGACCATACTTTTTGCCAAAATAAGATATTTTAGGATATAACCACACGCAATGCATATACGACCCAATGGCTCCACACTTAACGCCAACATCAATTAGAGAATTTCTGAATGATTTTTGATAGTCGAAGGGGCGTAAGATTGTAGGGACAATTTAAGTTGCAGTTCTCACACTAATAATGAAAAGGAACTTCTTTGCATTGCCTTCCACATTTGGGATATTTCTTTTTGAGTCAACACTCATTTTAATGCATCATTCCAAATTGAAATATAGTCCGCATCGAGGGGATAGAAAAAATTGTTGTTCTTTATACAACCGTGACAAGATATTGGAGTCAGTTGTAAAGGCTATATTTGGGGACTCGGTCGTGCGCGGGTGTTCTTGTGCCTTAGAAGGGAATTAGTGCATTCTGATTGGAGCTAATCCTCTCAATTACAGAGCTGCTGCAGCAGTTGCAAAAGTTCCTGCCCCTCCCCGTAGCATCTGAAAGCAGCCTTATTCTGGCAATCAATTCCACCAGTTAATTGTGTGCTGAGTGAAAAAAATACTTTTTGTTTTAAATCTGCTGCCAGTTAATTTCATGGCATGTCCCCTTGTTCTAGTACTGTGGGAAATAACTGTTCCCTATTTTCGTGTTCCACACCACATGATACACTTCTATCGTTTCGCTTAATTCACCAACTTTCCACTCCAATGTATTAAGTGTTCTGCAGTCTGAGTTATGCCTGCCATGCATTTCTCCCTTGCTAGTTTTTAAATATATGTCTAGAATGATGGTGAAAAGGCCTATTCATAAGGGGATTAATTGTAGAATACTATGTACGTAGGGAGTCAGATATTGGTGTGAAATTTAACTATTTCCCTTCACACTATAGTTTGAATGAGGAAAGATGTGGGAGTATAGCTCACATTAAATGTAGCTTTTTGTGTGATTATCTTAATGCTGCCTTTATAAATGGTGGAAATAGTTTGCTGTTTTCCAAAGGTGATGAGACAAGTAACATGCTGTCAGTTGTAAATCTGAAGCTTCCTCTCAGTATATTTTTAAGTAGTAGTCCTTTTGAAGGGCAATTTTGTGAACATTGTACTGTCTGGTTGATTCTTTAGTTTAATGCTTGCAGGACTAACAGATGTAGTAAAGGTTACGTTCTGTGTCACTTAACCTTTGTGATGTTTGACATTGTAATGTCTGCCTATGTTCAAGAAGTCCACACTCATTATCGCATCTGTGTATTTGCTAGGATAGTCTCTATATGGCCATACAAGAAACTGAAATCCTCTCTTACTAGGTGCTCTCCAATTGCATAATAAAACAATCCTTACCATGTCTTCCCCACACCCCCAAAAGTTAGTTGCATGGCAGACCTGGGAGAGAGGAAAGAACATAGTAGCCCAGTATATAAATGGGGAACTTAGGTGCAGAGTAATAACTAGGGACTTTGTTTCCAAGATCTACACAGGTGTGTGATGTTTTAAGCATATCCAGATTCCAAATGTTTTCAGTGACTCTGATTACATCTTTAAATTTCAGCAAGTCTTTGTAATTGTACTTATGTCTTTGTAAGGTCAGGGCCTAAGGCCATGGTAATCCTGCGTTACAGCCAGCACTATATTGCTTCTGACCTTAAAGGTTCAGGGTTTAGACATCCCCCCTCCCCCCCCCGGTTAAATTCAATTCTTCAAGCTAAATTGGCAAATTAAGACCTTAATACACCAAAATGGTTAGCAAGTGATGATGGTTTTTAGGAACATTATAAAAGTTGTTTCAGAGATATTTGCAGCAACTTTTTAGAAGTTGTAAATATAGTTTCAGGTTAACTGCCAGCATTAATAGACAAGGATTGTGCCTTTGAATTTGAGGTGGGAGTGATGGGGGTTTGTTTTTTTTTGTTTTTTTTAAAGGTTGGATATGGTCATGGAGGGCTTATCAATTAAATGGGTACTAGCTAAGTTGGCTAGAGGAAGAAACCTCTTACTGCTGGAAGCTGAAAATGAGTGATAAGGGCTGGATCAATCTAAGTATTTCCTGTTTTTCATGGTATTTTGGTGTATCTTCCTTGTTATCCTGGATATTAATGGTTCCCCCTTGGAGCAGATCTCATGTTTTGTGTATCTGGGTGTGAAGTTCCATTGGTCAGGTTCACAGAACTCTTAAATTGAGGGTTATAAATTGATAGATTTTAAATCTGCCCAAGGTATACTTTTTCCTGTGTTTTTGGAGTTATCAGATTTGGCTGTTAAAATCTTTAATGCCAGATTTATACTTCAACTGATTTACAGTTCAGAGATTTGGTATCGAGGTAATACCAATGGCCTAGAATGTGTGTCAAACCATTTTTTGCGGTTCTTATTGTTTCTCTCCAAATCCATTCCTGGCTCACTTTTATGAGCTTGAGGTTGGATAAAAGGCTGGTATACAGTGGCTTAAATATTGGTCCAAGCTCAGTGAAATGGTTTTTACTTGTCTTTCCCAATTTTGTTTAACTTGAAGATCTCCTAATTGTTTCCTCATCCTGTTGGGCTCAAACCGTTTATCTCTTGCTGCACCTGGGTTTGTCACCACCCTCACCCCCTCAAATTACTAACCAAAACCATTCACTCCCCATAATGACAGAATAAAACAGAGAGTGCTAGACATCACTAGTTATGATGATTTGGCAAAGATTCACCAGTTTTGTTTTCCCCCTGGCTTTCTAGCGTTAGATACCCATCTTTTTGAACCATATTTGGATGAGCTTGTGCATCCATCTATTTGTAAGACATTTATATAACTCTGGTTTCAAAATGATGGAGTCAGTAGTCCTCAGGGGGTGCTACGACAAAATGCTTTTCATTTAAGTCTATGTTCTGTGGCTTGGGAAAGATGGAAGAGATTCTGTATTTATCTCCTCAAATGTCAGTTTTATCAGCTGATAAAAGATCAATGGATTGCTCCAATTCTGAGAGACAGAGAATACTTAACCACAGACCACAACCTGGCTATCTTATTGGACTTCCATGCCCCTGAAGTCTTAAGATCTGTTTCAGTCTTTGCTCATTTTGCCCAGGGTGACAGAAAACAAATTTTAGCATCTGGTAATTGGTGTGATGCTATCACCAGATGTTTGCTGTATTTTGTGTGTGTGGGATTTTATAATTTTGTATATTATTTTTAGTCCCCCAGTTTTTAGATTTGTCTGTTATAAGGCAAAAACCAAATACAGAATTAAATGTTACTATTGCCCTGTCTTTGTATCCTCTTTCTGAAGCACCCCAGGCCGGCCCTGTTGGGAACAGGATGCTGGGCTAGGTCAACCATTAGTCTAGCCCACTATGGCATTTCTCATTTTCATTAGCAGGCTGCTGAAGTTAATACACAGTTGGTGTAAGATGAATTAATATAAATGTGCTAGAATCTACTTCATAGTTCCAAGAAAATGAAGGGAAGGAGAATAGTCTTCTCATCATAGGTATCCAGTAAATGTCTTACAAAGTTTTGGATCCAAGCAGAGGTGCCCGTGGTAGTTGTCTGTTAACCTAAGTGTTCATCCCGGCTCCCTGAAAGGTGGGGAGAATGTGACTTGTCCAAGGACACCCAGTAAGACTGAGATTCTAATTCCAGTTTCCCAATTCAGGGCCCGACATGCTACCTGCTGGAGTACACTAGCTGCTATCTACTGTGTGTGTATTTAGGGTAAAGCCACATGAGAGAGGGCAGGCCAGATCCTCCGCCCATCCCAGGAAGGGTAAACGCAGCCTCCACACTTTGGGCTGGCAGGGACAGCAGTCCAAACAATCTGCCCCCCGTGGGAAAACCGAGTGGGCAGACCTGCCATGCCCCAATGCAGGTCAAGGAGCTGTCCACACGGGTAGACTTCCGACCACACTCAACCCACCCGCCTCCAGCTGTGAGGTAGATGCACAGGAATGGCAAACTACACCTATGACTCTAGGGTGCCAGCAGACCATGGGGTGGGGTTGCATGGGACCCTTTATTTGTTTATTTATTTTATTTTATTTATTTAAAATTGTTATTCAGCCCTTTCCTCAAAAAGGCTCAGGGTGGCTTACAAAATAAAATATAAACATACCATTTAAAAATGCATATTGGCCCGGGGAACAACAGTAGCCCGTGATGCATCGCCAGCCTTCTCCAGTGGATGCATTGCATAGCAGCCACCCACCCACCACGGGGTGGAAGTGAGCGAACATCTGGGGGGCCACCGGCCTGACAGCTGCATCGTGGGGTAAGGTCACCGTGTGTGGGTTAATGTCTTGTGTGACCTTACCCATAATAGATAATACAATTTTAAGACACATACATGATAATAAGGACATTATGATCTATTACAGCTAGGAGTTGCATCCTCTTTCCAGCCCTCCTCTTGTTGAAAGAGGACGAGGTCATTTGAAGAAGAGCCCAAACAGTGTGCAAGCAAGAGAACATGTATGGCTTTGGCAGGTCCCAGACCCATCATGGGTTCAGATTAGCAGAAATTTGTCCATGACCAATGCTGGCCCGCAGACCACTGGTTGAATTCTGCTGCTTTTTAGCAGTAGAGCTCTCTTGCTTCTAGGAACAACTTTGAGCCTCTGGTCCTCTGGTATTCCCCTGGATTGATGGCACGATTTGACCTCTAGCTTTGCTGGTTTTTCCAGATTGCCATCCTGCATGCTTTTCACTCCAAATCAGGATCAAAAGTTTGGACTAGGAAACTTCAAAATTGCTTGTAGAATTGAGGAATGGGGCTGTATTTTTCTATTGTGGAAGCTTTGAATACCTATGTGTTGGCTGCTGTTTTTCGCTAGAGGAATGATGAATTCAAAAGTGTTTTATCTTGTTCTTCCTCCACCAATAGCATGAACAGGTTAAACACGTTGCCTCGAGGATTTGGCTCCTTACCAGCTCTGGAGGTTCTTGACTTGACTTACAACAACTTAAATGAAAATTCCCTGCCTGGAAACTTCTTCTATCTGAGTAAGAAACTTTTTAAAAAAAACAAAAAAAACCATCTATAAATCTTCCTGAAAGGGTGCTTTGCTTTCTGAGGGTGAAATTTATTTGAGGGAGACCAAACTTCAACAGATTTTTTTTTAGAGATATGTGTTTCCTTCCTGGAGCCCTCTTGAATATTTCTACATAGCTCAGCAATATGTATCTTTGATATACAGTCACCTGACACTGTTGGGCATAAGTGGACTCGTTTAGAAATGGTGTATGAGCTTTCGTCTTGGTCATATTTTCAAGCTTTATTCAGTCAAATACTTGGCTAAAACTTCAGTAAATCCAACATCCTCCTGGGATAGTAAAGAATGTCATCCTGATGTATGTTGGCTACCTGAAAAACCAAGTTGCTGATTTCTCTTGTTGAAAACTGCTTTTCGTATAAATAACTTACGTATATTTTAAAGAATAATAAGTGTGGTGTTCTCCTTGCACCAAAAACTAAATGCATTACAAAGGTTCTGGTCCTGCAAGCTTTTCCAAATGGGTGGTCTCTTATGTCAGGCCAGGGGTGCTGATGTAGACATTAGGATGCATCAGTAATGCAGTGAAGGGAGGAGAAAGCTACAAGGGTCTATTTACATTTCTAGAGAGTTGGCAATTACCCAGAATGCCACTAACCTAGAAATCACCAAAAGAAAATACAATCGGTTGTTGAAGGGAACCTTCCTAGAATGTGAACTCCCTCTTCATTTTCTTTTTCTGGGACATACGCTACCTTCCCATAGTGTTGTATTAAAAGGATGCATTGTTCCTTCCGCTTTCCCTTCTTTCATCATCCCATTCTCTACTGCATTGAGGGAGCTTCATGTGAAAGTAAGTGATGAGACTGAGGTCGGTTATTTTAGCACAAGCGGATCCGGATTCCAGACACCTTGGGGGATACGGAGAATTTTGGAACTGCTGACATGTCTTCATGGCTGGGGCTGCTACAAAAGTTCTCTCTTGGAACTGTGGGCAGCTCCAATCCTGTCCAGAGAGAAAGAAATGCTCAATGAGCTCTCAGCACTAGTTTGATCACTAGCTTATATAGCATGGGTCCAAAGTCTTCTGAAAACTTGCAAGGTCCAGATTTATTGGTCATTACTATATTTTATCCTGTGTTAAAGACCATTCAGAGTTGCACTATGCTGTGTGTATATTGGCTTAAATATGTGTGGATTCCTTCCAAGAACTGCCTTTTTGTTTGGATGCAAATTGGGTCATAAACAGGAATCGGAAGTAATAAAGAGTTATAGCTCTTGTTCTGACAGCTTAGCATGGAAACGATGTGCCAGAATCTGCCAGGGTCCACTATTGTAGAATTTGTTAATTGTGTCACTCCTTTTGGATATAGATGTTTTCCTGAGGACACTAACAATACAATAGGCTAGTAAATCTAAGTTTGACCTGCTTGTTATTATTGTGAGCCCTGGTTATGTCAAAGGCTTTTCACCAAGTCAGGGTTATTAATCAAACCTGACTCTCCTTTATTGATCATACCTCAAATGGTTGGGTTATATGCCACCCTGTTTATATACTGCTGTTTAATTTGCAGCCACCCTGCGTGCACTCTATCTAAGTGACAACGATTTTGAAATCCTGCCGCCTGATATTGGGAAGCTCACAAAGTTGCAGATAGTAAGTAATTTATCTAAATTCTTAGAAAATCAATTCACTTTCACAGTCCTTGTAAGAGTAGAATCAAGTCAATTTGAGAAGTCGTACAGTTTGTTTTGCAGGAATAAACCACTACACCTGGTACTGTTTCTTTTTTATCAGCAGACACTTGTAAATAAATTGGAAGAATTGAGTGTTTGAGGTGGGAAGCGGGTGGGCAGAGTGTTAAGAGTTCTGCTTTAGACTGCTTTATTTGAATTGTTCTGACAGCTTTGTATTTTCTTTTAGCTCAGCCTTAGGGATAATGACCTGATATCGCTGCCTAAAGAAATTGGTGAATTCACTCAGCTTAAGGAACTTCATATCCAGGGAAACCGTCTTACTGTGCTGCCCCCAGAACTAGGTAAGATTATGGGTGCTCATTTGAGCAATGATGATTATGAAGGAATATGCTTCCTGCTGATAATCTCAAAATTGGTCATCAGTCTCGAAGTACTATTCATTTGGAAGTGGTCATTTTTGTTTTTTTCTATTTAAAACCAACCAGAAAAACCCATGCAAACTTTGAGTGTCCACATGTGTGTTAGAAGGCAAGGACCTATGCTTTGCTCATGTTTCATGTTTGGCTGCTACAGTTTCCATTGCATCTGTTCTTTGTGCATTAGTCAGTCAGATTGCAATATCGGCATACTGCATTCTGCTCTTTATCCCTTTCTAAAACATGTTGGGTTGGTCATGTTTTCTTGTCTACAGTTGGATTGGTTTAATATCTGTAGATGAGCTTGCTTTGAATGTTGCTGGATATTAGTGGATGTTTCTTGAGCTTGCCCTGTAGAAATGGAAGTTTGGTTGACAAAAGCAAGATGAGACTGCTTGTTTGTTTTTCAAATATATTTTAATATACTATCTTCTAGTATTTTCAGAAATCAAATTTATTGATAAGTGCATGGCACCTAGCCTTTGCACTATTTTATTCCTCTAAAATGATGAGCTGTGAACTTGTGATTTTTCTCTCCTTACATTTCTTCTTCCAAACAATGTAAGAAAATCCAATTTTCATACTAAAATAAAAACTTTTGGTCTATGGACCAAATTGTGTTTCATCACCCCATTATGAACTGAGGGCGTTGGCTACAGAGGAGCTATGCCAACTTGCATCAAATTGAATTTGGTGCCAAGTGTTTCCTGGTGCTCTTTAAAGCTGTCTTTTTTTTTTTTTTTTTTGCCTGCAATTATAAATCAGTAATCCATTACAGAGGTGTCTGTTTTGAGTCATGTATCTTTCTTTGTATTTTACACACTGTAGCTGATCTTTCCGTAAAAAGGGAAAAAAGAAATGGAAAGTCCTGTTTCTCTAGGAGTACAGTTTTTTGTTGTTGTTTTTTTAGTTTTAACTGCGTGTTCGCCAACTTTCTATCTTAACAGTATAACAGCATGAGTACATATTATGGGATGTGTCTGATTAATTTTAGTTTGTTTGGGATCAAGGTACTGAACTTTCTCTAGAAAGTGGAAGCTATGTAGTATGTACCATTATAAGTGTAACCAGTGTCTGATATTGCTTTTAGTGCTAAGCATGGTGTTGTCTTAACAGTTTAATAGCAAGCTTGGCTAAGTAATTTTTGCCATAAATCTGTTTAGTACGGGAAACTCTTAAAACAAAACTGTTCGTGAAATTGAACTGGGAATGAGATGCCCACAAGTAAACAATGGGATTGGGACGTGTTTTTCCTCCCAGTCTGCATCGTAGAAACCTGCCACACTGTGGTATTAAAACTCTGGGATAGCAAACGTGGTTCAGGTAAGGTCAGAATTCAGATGGCCTGACAGAGCTATAACAAGAATGGTAATGGAGTTCTCGCTCAATGTACATTCAAGTCAGTTTTTCTTATTCCATACGTTTTACCAGTGACTGTGTGTATCAATATCACAATATTTTGTATTGGTCTTACCCAGGATTCTTTTATGAAGAGTCCTAATCTGATGTAGTTAGCATAATATAAAAAGTGTATTTCTATTCTTGTACACAGTGGACCTTTTGTGCTTACTTTTAAGAGTTATGGTGTTTTTTTTTTGTTTTGTTTTTTAAAAATCCACTTAAAAGTATAAAGTGTTCTGAATAGTTCATAATGATTTTGTGAGGTTAATAAAATATTTATTTCTGTAGCATCACATGCATATGGTAGGTGCTAAACACAATAGAAAACTTGGACCCTGCTGGAGGATCTTCTAGTTGCATTTTAAAAGTACTGCACTTGGAGAGAGGAAATAATAGGGGTAGACATGGGCAAAGAATAGTTTGCAGACACTGTACTGCATTGTTTGTGCAAAGCGTTGATGCAGCCATTTCATGTAAAATGAATATACCCCTACGTTTATTTCTCTCATTTTTGAGGGAGGGGACACATTTGGCTAATGAAGGTTTAGTAGTTATAGTCCTTGCAGAATAAAGGTGTCTTTTACTTGGATAACACGCTGGTTGGCATGATGTGTAGTTAAGTGACATTTGAATGAAGAAACTGGGGAGGCCTGGTGCAATGGGATTAGGTATTTCCATTCATAGGCAGAATGTGGCAGCAGGCAGGAAGGAGAAAGTGGGAGGAGGGTCCAAAAGGGACACTGAGACTGGCATCATTGGTGATGTGAAGAGGATAAAATATTGATTTGGAAGAGGGAGATGCTTCAACAAAATAAGACTGCTCAAAATATTGATAAGAGCGTCCTTCAGTATTGCTGAGCATGGAGTGACTCAACATGTGAGTCAGAATTAAAACCAGCCTGTCCTCTTTTTTTATTTAGCAGTGAACACCTGTCATTAATTTAAAAGGGAGGGAAGAACAAGTAATTCTTGCCCAAAGAAGAATCCTGAAGGTGCTACTAACAGGGCATTGGTTCGCTTGATTAGGATGCTTATCTGTAAGTACGTATGGCTGAGTGATGAATGCAGGAAATAGCTGGGGGTGGATGGGTGGAATTCATAGCTTGTTTTTTTTATCAGTTGTCTCTCAAAACCCAGTTCATGAGGGATGGTGGTGGGCAGTCATATATAAACTTTAAAGAGGGACTGGGATTTTTTTCTAGCATTTAAAAGGTTATATGCTGCAATGTGAGACAAATAAATCATGATTCACTGCAACAACAGAGTTGCAGCCAGTTATATAAATTGCCAAGGAAGCACTAAATCTGTCACTTTGTGCATTCTGACCATTTAACAATTGGGATGGTGTTTGAAAAGAGAGCTGAATAAAAACAAGAAACCAAAGCAAAGTGGCAGGTGAAATTAGTAAGATCAATGGTTGGTGGTTGAAGTTCATTGTTTGGTCATCACAGTGGATTCTGTATTTGGGATGCTAACTAAAAAAAAATCAACCTTGGGGCAGTGGGGACACTTAGCCAAAGTACAGTGGTGTATCCCGCTCATGGAGTCACTGAGAACCTTACAGTGGTTTGCAACTGAATAGCGTATATAGGCAGGTTGACCAGTTTCACACATGCACAGTGATTATAACTCTTCTCTAAACCTGTCTTGTTTCAACAGTAATAGTGTGGTTTGAGGACATCCGTTCTTATGTTAATGGTAATACTCAATCAGACTGAAGTTTCCTAGGCTAACTTGTTTATGTTAATGGCAGAAGCAATGGATATTCAGTGAAGACACTACTATTCAGATGTATAATCTTGAAAATAAAAATGGACAATGAAAGTACAGTGCCTTGTCATAACATACATTGTTATAACATGAATTTTGTTTATAACTTGGTGTATACTGGCTCACAGTGTGTTTCCTCACAAACACACAGATGAATACTAATTTGTCCATGCAAATGAGAAGGCCTAGCTTTATAAACAGACTTGTTATCTCACTTTCAAAAAATTGGCTCTTAATTTAAATCTTAAATTTGAATTTAATTTTGAATTATTTCTTTGTCCTACAGATCTCTTTTGTGATTTGCGAGTGTTAAGCTCTTCTCATATTGTAGCCTAATTTTAAACTGTGATGGTCGGATCATTACCTTCTGCAGGCCTGATCCATGCTGTTCTGTGCCCCCATTGGGGTGTTGGACCACCTCCAGAGACTAATGAAGCCGATTGGATTCCAGAACTCTTTTGGGGGAACATTCCCACTGATTTTGAGGGCTGCTCTGTCAAAGGCCTGGTGGAACTGTGGAATGGTATGTTGACCAAGGCACTGACATGCTTGCATCCAGGTGTCCGCTTTCACCACACTGTCAGCACAGGTCCTCCTGGTATATGAGGGACCTGAGGTGGATGAAGTGAGGGGTAAAGCAGTTAAGAGCGCAGGTGACACTTGAGTCATGCTGAAGTTGACCGATTGCGCCATAGATTGGCTTTGAAGGACTATGGTGGTGGTGAGGGAAGCTTTCCTTCCCAGTATCCTAGCATCTGCAAAGTCTTGTCCAGCAGAGCTGTACTAGGTGGTGGATAGTCTGGTAAATTAGGGCTGCCTCCCGCCGGGGGTCAAATCATCTACTGCTCGCCGTGAAGAATTTATCATTCACTTTGCTCATATTCACCACAACTTGACTATCTAACTAGCAGCCCTCAGAGTTTGAGGTTGTGGAGGCTCAGCCCTCTCTGTCCTGTTTGTTTGGATCACTTTCAGATGGTGTCACCCACGGATGTAGGGGATGTCCTTGGGGCAGTGCAGGCAAAAATGTGTAAATTGTATCTATGCCTGTCCTGGCTGGTGAAAGCCAGTTGGGAGAGACTGGGGCCTCTACTGTCTGGGGTTGTCCATGCTTCCCTGCAGGAGAGCAGGGTACCAGATGCCCTTAAAATGGCAGTTGTCTGGCTCCTGCTAAAAAAAAAATAAAAATCACTTGATGCTGACTCCATGGACAGCTATTTCCCTGTCTCTAAGGTTCCCTTTGTAGGGAAGGTTATTGAAGGAGTGGTTACCTGGCAGTTTCAGGGGCATTTTGATACTGTCTGATTCCTGGACCCATGTCAGTCTGGCTTTCGTCCTCACAGAGACCATGCTTGTGGCTTTGGTGGTCAAATCTACTCCAAGCGATTTGTACCCTGCTGATCCTGTTATACCTTTCTGCAACCTTTGATACAGTTGATCATGAGGTATTGATGACATGACTGCCAGACTTGGCAAGGGTCCCTGAGACGCCTCTTGAGCAGTTCTGCTCCTTCCTTTTCGGGGAGGTTCTAGCAGGTGGGGATAGGTGATTGTAATCTACCTGCTCCCTCTCCTGTGAGATCTCACAGGGTTTCATCCTGCTTACTGTTCAATGTGTATCTCAAGCTGCTGGGCAAGATTGTGCGTAGATTAGGGGTGCGCTGCTATCAATATGCAGACAGTACCCAAATCTATTATCTTTTTCATCTGACCTGGGTCTTGTAGTCTCAGTGCTTACTCAGTGCCTGACTTCTGTTGGCAACTAGATGTGGGTGAGCCAATTGAAGCTGAATCCAGATAAGACTGAATTGATATTCGTTGGCCAGCCCTGTGACTGGGGGGAGGATTGGGATACCCACCATTGATGTGACACAGCTTCCCCTGGTTACATGAGTTTGTAGTCTTAGGGTGCTCCTGAATCTTGAGCTGCATCTGGTACATCAGGTTGCGCTGGTGGCTAGAAGTACTTTTCACCAGTTCCGTCGAGTGAGAAGGCTGCATCCCTTTCTCTCAGGTAGGGATGTGGGCACTGTCATCCATGCCTTCTGTACCCTGACACTAAACTACAGAAACGCACTCTATGTGGGGCTGCTCTTGAAGACTGTAGTGTCCAGTGGCTGCAGCTTGCACAAAATGCGGCGGCCCGCCTTTTGATTGGGAGGGGGGTTGCAGAGAGCACATAACACCTGTACTTCAGAATCTGCACTGGCTGCCAATAGCATTCCAGGCACGATTCAGGGTGCTGTTTTTGACCTATAAAGTCCTAAACTGTCTGGGCCCTACATATCTAAAGGACTGCCTTCCTCCTTATTTCCCTCCGTAGCCTCGAAAATCAGCCAACAGTGTTGTCTGATTCCTGTCTGAACTCTTTCAAGTTCCATCATTGGCCCTGTCCTGGGCATGCAGAGAGGCATTCTCGGGGGTTGTTCCATGGATTTGGAATTCCCTTTGCTTGGAAGTTCGCCTAAGTCCTAGTTGGAGCATCTTCTGGAGGCAATGCAAAACCTAGTTGTTCAGCCAGGCATTTAATTGGTAGGGTCGATATGGGGAGGAGGATTTTTTTTTTTTTTATAATGTGTTTTATTGTGTATTTTATAAAAATGTTTGAACTGAGCCTCTGGCTTACCTTCCTATGTGTAAGGTGTTGCAATTCTGCCACAGCATCACAACATGCTGCTTGTGTAGACAAGCAGTAATAAACTGTGTAAAGCAGCTTTTTGATACTAGTACAGAACAATGCTACCATTCTGGTGCTAGCCTCTGACTTGCTAGTTTGTGATGATTAAATTCAGTAATCTACTGTAGAAAACATCACTCTTTCATGCATGAGGGAATTATTAGTAACTGTTGGACAAGCTCTGCCTTTTTCTGTTATTGATCTTGGTTCAATTCTTAATGAGCAAGTGTTGTGGAAAAACAGGAGATGGGTGGAATGGTACGTTATAACAACCTCCTTAGATGACAATGACTGCCGCAGACAGAAACTGAGTCCTTTGAGATGTTCCTTGTAGTCAGGTGCAGCAGCACAAGAAGTTTAGGTGCCACAGTTAGTGCCATACCTTTTCTGCAGATAAATAGAAATACTTGTCCTCTTGAATGTCCATCTACCATTTGTTCATTATTTGTGTAATTGTGTAATAAAAATGGAAAAAATCAGCTTTGAATTTTTAGACTAGACATTTGGAGTGTGTGTGTGTGTGTGTGTGTGTGTGTATTCTGAAAAATAATTTCTAGAAATGACTAAGCTACATAAATGCTTTAATGCTATCCTGTTTCCTCATTTCAAGGGTAGTTGAAGGTGAAATAAGTGTTGACATTATTCAGCAAATGGTGTTTCTAACCGAAAACCAGGTTTTGATTGCCACAGCCTGGCTCATGAGATTTGTGATGGAGATAAAGCTAAGGGAAGCTGGGACCAAACTGAGCTACTGTGCAGTCACAGTGTTTTCTGTAGCACATAGTGTAAATTCCCACAACTAGCATACAATCCCTGAGGGCACTGTAGCATTTGCTAAAGCTTCCAAGATACAACCCTGTTTTTTTAATTAAAAAAGCAAACCTTTATTTTAATATGTAAGTTCTACTATTGTTGGTATTCAGTATGCGATAGCCCTCCTTCTTACCCCACTCCCAGAACGTTAACACGATTACTATAATTTATATTCATCAATAGTTGTTAGTTATATATTTATATTTTATATTGTTTATACCAACTGAAAAACAATATTTGTGTGTGAACATTTCACTTACATCTGTGTAACGTGTAAAAGGACTGAGAAACAATTAGATGGATATCCTGCTAAAATACTGTTCTGCATTTACTTTGAGCCTTTCAAAACACTTTCTAAAATGATCAGTTTGACTGTTTCTTCTGTATTTTCCTGTGGTTGTAGGGAAAGAAATTTTATAAATATAGGAAGTTCTGGTTATAAAAGCACAAATATTTTCAAGGAACGTCACAGGTGCAGTTTCTGAAACTATTTTTCAGTTTTTTAAATTTTTTTATTTTGTTTTTTAAGATTGACTAGATTTCAAGTTGATGGTGTTCCTTTAATGGGAGACCTTTCTGCAGGAATCTCTTGGAACTAGAATTCCATCAGGGTTGCTTGAAATACTTACTGAAGTATAGTAGTTTATATAATATAAAAATATTCCAAAGTTCCAAATATACAAATATTTTATTTTATAAAAATATTCCAAAGTCTGTTCATTTAGGTTGGTAGGCCCAGGAGGAAAACAAATTATGTCCTAGTTTTTACTATATGCTTAAAACTTTTTGATATGTCCCTTTTTCATGAGACTTTGTACCAAACGGCATTTTCCACAGTGGGTTTATGGCATGGTATCCTTTGTTGAATCCCAGCTGGTGTAAAGGAGGATGTGGGATTGCAGTAACCAGAGATGTTATGATCTCCAAAACCTGTGAGGAGAGGCAGGGGTAAACCTGTGTTGGGGAAGCAGGGGAAATTACCACCCGAATACCAGTTATATCAACAAAAAACAGACTCAATGAGAGAACAGTAAAGTTTAACCAGACTTTATCCCCCAACTACTTAATAAGTTTATAAATCTTTCTATGGCTTCGTTGTCTGGTTATTCGGACTCAGGGAGCGTTCTCCCTCGTGGCCACCAGGAGGCAGCACCGTCTTTCAACTGGGCATGAGCATGAAGAGAATGCCCTCAGTCCCCCAGTTGAAAGTCTGCCTCGGGACCAGCTAGGAGTGTAGTGTGGGTGCTTTGTGCCCAGCAAGACTTTCCAGCCCTTAGAGCTCTCCTGAGCCAGGGGGCTTAGTTAGATTTGGAAGGTTTCCTCTCCCAAACTTGAATTTAGCGCCTTCTGGTGCCTACTACTACAGAGGCCCATGTTGCACCAGACCTTCCCCCAGCGCCGACCCCAAGCAGAACAGGTGTGGGGGATTGACCCTCTGGGTATGCCCCCTCGCTTAGGGGTACCTGCTAGTATGGTGGAAACCGCCAGGCCGCTTCCCGCCAAGCCACAACTGATCCTCAAGCGACAGGAAGGAAAACAGAAATTTCTGTGACTCCCGCCGCCGAGCAGAGGCCTATGCCGAGGCCTGCATCCACGAGGAGGAGGAGGCCTCCCACAGCAAATCGGATGTGGAGGACGAGATGGAGGTAGCCTCATCTGCCTCCCATCAAGTAAGGGGGACCCTGGCCATAGACCCTTTCCAGCAGTTTCAGCTGGACGCTTTACAAAAAATGATGTGGGTCCTAAACAGAATAGAGGGGAACCAGGCCAGGATACAGCGGCCCCGTAAACTGACCCGCTGCTCCCGCACCCCCTCTCCAAAGCAAGTCTTCAAGGGCTCCTCCAAGCACTCAGAGGGTAAACAGCCCACCCCTAGAAAGCCCCACAAGCCTCAGAAGGGGATCCCTCAGGGAATTAATTGGCTCCTCCTCAGAAGAGGGGGAGGGTGACACACCCCTTATAGAGGGGGAACTGCCTCCCAAAGTGATTTAGACTCCAGTTCACCCCCCCCCCAACCAAAAGGAGAAAGGGCAGGCCTACCAGAGCTCCACTAGTAATGGAGGAAGACTCCCATGAGGAATCCAATGGGGCCTCACAAGATTGCTCCTCTCACTCCCCAGATAGATTACCCCACCCCCCACCCCTGCGTGGAAGGAGATCCTGACACAGGGTGCTAAGGAGCTGGACAGGGAGCTGCCCTCCGACCAAGGCCCTAAACTGGTGAAGTGAGCAGAGAGTGTCCTCAGGATCACACCCTGGTGTCAAAAGAAAAGGGAGTCTAACTCTTCCACAGAGGAGGAAGACTCAGATCGAGACTACATCCCCAAGTTTTATTTATTTATTTTATTTATTTAAAATTTATATCCCGCCCCTCCTGTCCACAGGGCAGCCTGGGGCGGCGAACAACATTCATTAAAACAATATAAAATTTTAAAACAATTTAAAAATACAATATGTGGGGAAAAAACCCACCCCACCCCTTGCCAAAAGCCTGACGGAACAGCCAGGTCTTACATATACAGTGAAACAGCAGGAGAGTGGGAGCCAGCCGAGCCTCCGGGAGCGAATTCCACAGCACAGGGGCGGCCACCGAAAAAGATCTAGCATCGGTGACCACCCGCCTCGCCCGGGGAACCTCCAAAAAGGCTCCCACGGACAATCTCAAGGGTCGCACGGGCACATGGGGAGTGAGGCGGTCCCGCAGATAAGCAGGGCCCAGGCCGTGAAGGGCTTTAAAGGTTAAAACCAGCACCTTGAACCTGGCCC
>QEPC01008893.1:1691341-1724428 GCA_003113815.1 Sphenodon punctatus | reverse complement strand
GGTGAAATTGTAAGACCTGGCTGTTCGCCCAGGCCTTTGAGAGGGAGGGTGGGTAGGGAGGGGTGTTTTAGTTCCCCCACCTACGTGGGTTTTTATATTGTATCTTAGTCCTGTTTTAATGTTTTATAATATTTATGATAATTTTAATTGATTTTATTGTATTTTAATGCTTTGGAAGCCGCCCCGAGCTGCATGGCAGGAGGGGCGGGGTAAAAATCTATGAAAATAAATAATAAATAAAATAAATAAATAAATGCCAATCCACCATCATCTTAACTCCTGTACATTTGTAAATGCAGCAGGGTGGGATGAGGAGATTTACAGTGAATTAGGAGGTACTTTTATGTATGATAACTTGCCCTAAGCCTTATTGGGAAGGATGGGATAAAAATGTGAATAAAAATAATAAATCCTAAAAAGGACTCATGAGAACAAGTCCCAAATAAGAGTATATATACAGTTCTTTAAGTATGCACAGCACTTTAAACTAATTTCCTCATTAATCTTAAACATCCTTGTAAAGCAGCTAGGTCAGCATTATTATCATCATATTCTTACTCAGTAGGTGGGGAATTGAGACCTAGAGCTAATGACTTGCATAATGCCGTTCAGTTAGTTTGTGGCCAAACCAGACCGAGCACCAGGTCTTCTAGCGCTAAGTCTCGCACTTTGTCTGCTGGTCCACACCAGCTCCCAACATTGATGTGCTCCAAAATGTCACAGCATTTGAACACTCAAACAAATCTGTGAATAAGGTTTAAAGGATCGGTTTCTTTTTCTTCATTTATCGCAGATACTTTGAATTTAGCCTTCAGCTTTCTTGAGATACTTCTTTAAAAAGCAAGCTTCAGAAAAATTTCTTGGATTCTTGTCAGATTGTTGTTTCTTATTCTCTTTCCCTTATCTTCCCACTCAGTGGCTTCAGCATGGTTGCCTTGGTACCTGCTTTTGAAAGATGTGTGCGATGGAGTTTGGCTGTTTAAATAGCACGATTTGTCATCTGAAAGTACAAGTCATTAGCACGAAGCTGTTTGGCTAGTTGTACCTTATGTACTGTATTGAAGTTCCTGTTTCATGGCTTTTATCTGTGAATGTTATTGTTTACAGATTCTTCTAGTCATACCTCTATCAGACTTCTTGTGTTGATTGTGTGCTGGAAAAAGTCAGGAGCCTTCCCCTTCTCCCAGAAACCTTAGATAATAGAATTTGAGTGGCTAATTTTCCAGTGACTTGGAGTGTATGGAATTCTGAGTCTTTCTAGCTGGCGCTGTTCCATATATTTTTTTTCTACTGTGCCTAGTGCCTGAAATATTGTATTCTGGAGAAAATCAACGTTCTCTCCAGTCACTGTTTTTCTAATCCTCATTTTTAAGGTTTGCATGTCAAGTCAATTATTCCTGGCATTCATATTGCTTTTTGGAACAATGACTCCATCTCTGACCTTCACTTTGATGCTAGAATTTCATATAAACATCTCCATAAAGCAGGTTTTAAATAAAGTGAGTCTAGATCTATGGCCGTTTTTACGCAGACAGGGGTGGGTGTGCGGCCACGGGGCCTCATCCAGTTTTCCGGATGGCCCTGTTGGTGAAGGTGGTTGAGTGATGGGTGGGGGTGCGTCGGGGGCACGCACGCACAAAGACCCACTGCCCGTGGTGTTCACACGGGTGCACACCCATCCTTCGCTGGCCCGTTTCCATAGACGCCCCCCCACTGCACATCTGCTGGAACACCCAACAGTGGGTGGGGCCATCTGTGTGAAAATGGCCTATGAAAGCTTCGGATGGGATCGCCCAGGAGAATGAAGTCTGACCATAGTGCAAGAACAACACTGGCAACAGTACTGCAGGTGGTTCTTCTACTCTGTTTGAAGACTACTTGGGTTCAGTTCACTTTCCATACCCATTCATTCATTGGCCTCATGGCTGAGTGTTGCAGGAAGGAGAATTCTGTGTTAGGAAGGCAGATAGGTAATTGCCCGCTATTGTCTCATTTCAAGCTTCATAAAACACTTCAAAGTGTAAACTGCTTTGTTTGTTTGTTTTTCAGTTGCAGGTAAATGGAAAATACAGATGAGTCGCTTGAATTAAAATCAGATTATCAGACTGGCCATTCATCTTTGTCTTTTGAAAATCCTCTCCCAGTCTTGCAGTCCTGGGATGGCCCTCAAGCAACAGTGCAATGTGGTGGCGGTAGCGGCGGCGTTTGTTTTAGATTATACTCAAGTTGAACTCAAAAATGGCTTGGGGACATGCAATAATAATTTTAAAAAACACAATAACAATACATATAAAACAAAATCCTACCCCTCCTCATGACCAACCATCCACCATCTCTCACCCAGAAGAGTCCCTTCCCACCCACCCTCTCTCTCCCCTGGGGAAGAAAACCTAGCTTTCCCACCCACGCCTCAGCCTCCCTCCAAATCCTCACAAACTTAAGATAAATCCTCCTTCTCTCCCTCAGGGGAAGTGGCAGTCCTACCCCATATGCCCCTTACAGACATTAAAAACATGTTTTTGTAAAATCTAAACTAAGCCAGTCCCCAACCCTTCAGCCACCTGCAAAGGCAGTAGGCTAAATGAGGGAGCCAGATCCTGTTAGGAATGGTTTCCTTCTGTTCCCAGTTTAGCAGGATGCTTAGGTATGTGTTTAAGGAAAACACCTGTAGTTCCTTTAATATCAGCAAGACTACCTACATGCTTAAAGCCATGCCTATGCTTAAAATACGTACCGTACTCTGTTCTGGCCTCTGGGGACAGGGGAGGTGGTAGACGAAGCACACCTACCTGTTGTTTTTCATCTCACTAGATAGCATGAAATATTTTTTTTGCTAGCCTACTGTAATATTTCAGGTGAGGGGGTATGTTTCAAATTCGAATAATTTTCTGATGAGCTGGTTTGTTTTCCGTAGTTTAAAATAAATTTGGAGAACTTTGAACCCAAGCAAAAACAGGCTCAGAAGTTCTGGAACTGTTACTGTTGCAAGAGATCCAAAGATTGGCAAACCCAAATGCTACTTTTACAGCTTCTGAAACAAGGGATTTTGCGGGGGGGAAATGCTAAAACTTTAATAATAAAATGCAATGTATTCGCATCTGACGCTTTGCTGGCACCTCTTTGTTCCTTGATAATTAGTAGTGGAATTTTTTTTAATGATTTAAAAGCTCGTTAAACAGCAATGTGCATATCAGACACGTGCCGTGAAGATATAAGCTTATTTATCATATAGAATAACTTTTTATTAGGTGCCATCAAAAAATCTGAGTCACATTTTCACAATGTAGCAGGAGTCTTTTCTCTAATCTGGAGCTAATGTTACCACTTGCTTTGCAATAACCCTTTTCTGTTCTGTTCTATTATTAAACCTTAAAAGCACTTGGGTGGTCCAAAATAGAGGTTTTCTTACCCTTCATAAAGCATCATGTGAAATATAAATTCACCATCTACACATTTTCTGACTTGTTTAAAAATTGCATTTGATTAAACTTTCTGAAATACAGCACCCAGTTTAAAATATTTTTGTTTGTTGAATAGAATTTAAGGTCCATATATCTGGCAATTAATTATTTTGTACCTATCTTATGACTTAGTACACGCAACATTCCTTCCGCCGCCGTACCCAAACCAATCCATCTCTCTGGATAAAAAGCACATGGCACAAAAGTAATAAAAATGTAAGCCCTAAAGTGTAAAGCAAAGCTGAATTAAGCCAAGACAGACACCTTTTTACGTATAACCTGAGTTTAAGTTTTGAATAGTAGGTTCATTCCTTACTTAGCTTTTAATAAAATAGGATTCAAAGGTATTTATATCTAAATAAAATTAACTTCTTTCCTCACCTCCTTATGCGTGTGTGAGAGAGCAAGTCTTCTGAGTTGTAATGGAAAGGAACACTTCACTCTTAGTGCTGTCTAGGAGAAAAATTTGTAAGGACTTTTTTTTAGGTCAGTGGAATAAAATATTCCACTGGGGGCAGGGAGAAAAGGGTGATTAAAGGGAGTAGTTACTGAGATTATGCTATAAGACCACATTCGCCACATCTAGCTCCATTGACCTTAACAATGTATCGCTGGGGATGAATTTGGCCCATTATGCAGGAATGGTGAGCTGTCATTTTGCAGACCGGGTAATGGTGGTTCTCTCCTGAATGTAAACTTTGTTTTCTTGCATCGTTCTTTTTAAATCGTCTAAATGGTTCTTGAAACAAAGACTTGGCTGTTAGACCGCTGTTCTGTGTTCTGAAACCAAGGTGCTTTGGGCTATACTTTGTAATCATTACCTGCTTTTGTGGGCTGCTTAGTTGACTTTGCAGGCAGCTGAGGAGAAAGGGAGGGCTTATAGTACTTGGTTCCATAACATCATATTTTTAAAATAAAAATTATTAAATATTTGTTAATATTGTTTGGTTTCACTTAAATGATCAATTGTCGCATTAACTATTTAAGTTGTTTTACTGTGTTGCAGTGACGAAGAAGCCTCAGAAGAAAGTGTAAGAATACTGGTTGTGTGTGTGTGTGTGTGTGTGTGTGTGTGTGGTGGAATATATTCTATATAAAGTCCATTTATTTACTTGTAGCTTCAGATTTCTATTGGTAAACCACGAAGTTGTGTAGGTTGGTGAGTGATATTCATGGTAGCACATGATACAAGGCATAGTAGTAAACTGCCTTTGAAGCTGGTTAAATATAAACCCTGAAACCCACTAATTGGGGCAAACCACCTGGTCCAGGTAGAGATGAGTAAAGTCATTGATCTCAAAACATGAGGACACCAGCTAATTCTTTAAAAATGAACAAACTTATAAACAAAATGGGAAAGATAGCCAAAGATGGAATCCTGAGTTTGTACCAGACAAACTCAGGGCAATATGTAATCTACTTGGACCTGGGAAGCCAGGTTCAAATCCTGCCTTAGCCACGAACTCACTGAGTGGCCTTGGGCAAGTCTCTCACACTCTCAGCCTCAGTTCCCCATCTGTGAAATGGGAATATCTATCTATCTGTCCCTGTGTTCCCCTCACCCGTGTCCATGTTAGATTGTATGCCCACTGGGCGTCTGGGACCTGTCTCCAAAATCTGAGACTGTAAAGTGCTCAGTACGCCTAGTAGTGCTATAGAAATTATTATTAGTAGTAGTAGTAGTAGTAATTAAGTCTTTTTTCAGACTATTAAGAGAGCTACTCAAAATAAGAACATAAGTGCCTTGCTCAATGCAAGGTCAGTGGCTGATAAAACATTTATCATCCATTATCTGATTCAGGTAGAGGCCACTGACCTTGTATGCGTTACCCAAGACCGGGCTGAACAAGGTTTCTGGGCCTGTGTTGGCCCAGAGGGTGCTAGCCGGGTACTCGGTGCAGCATTAGCTTTGGATTGGGGCTCCAGGTGTTGTGGTGGTGGTGATCTGTAAAGACAGTCTGGTCTTTCAAAGGTATCCAGTGTCTGACTTGCCCAACCCATTCTGGGGATCTTATGTTCGGGCACTGGGATAGATTGGGGATTCTGCTAGTGTACTGACCACCTCACTGCATGGCAGAGTGGCTGAGCTGGTTTCAGCAGTGGTGGTGAGGTCACCCAGACTTATTGTCTTGGGTGATTTCAACATACACACTTGAGACTGGCGTTTTGGGGGCGGAGCAGGAGTTCATGGCCACCATGACAACCATGGGCCTATCCCAGGTAATATCTGGCCAACACATGAAACTGAACACACATTGGATCTTACGTTTTGCACTGGCGTGGAAATGGGTTCCAGTTATCTGGAGTGTTGTTACGACACCATTGTCATGGTCAGACTATTACCTTCTTAAGGCCCAGATCGCCACCATCCTTTGCCCCCATCAGGTGATGGACCTGTTTGCATGGTCCACCCCCAGAGACTAATAGATCCAATAGAATTCCAGAACATTCTGGTGGATTTTCCCACTGACCTAGACGGCCTCCCTGTTGATACCTTCGGGACCTCAACTGTGGTATAACATTTTGACCCAGGCTATTGACATGGTCACATCCAGGCATCTACTGCCTCCCTGGTGACAGCATTGGTCTCCCTGGTATATGGAGGACCTGAGGCTGCTAAAGTGAGAGGGTAGGCAGTTGGACTGCAGGTGGCACTTGACAAGCACCAAAGCTGGCTGGCTGACTGTTTTTAAGGGACTATGCTGTGGCAGCAGTGACAAAAGCTTTCTTTGCTGCCGCCATAGCGACTGCAAAGTGCTGTCCAGCGGAGCTCTTCCAGATGGTGAATCGCTTATTAAATCCTCGCTGTCTCTGCCTGGAGTTAAAGGTGTTGGCTGCCTGCTGTGATGAGTTTGACACCTAATTTGCAGATAGTCGCTTGTGTTCAGCTTGACTTGGGTGCTGCTACTTTGGGTGCAGGGTCAGAGTTTGGGGAGGCCCAATCTTGTCGGTTTACTTGGATCAGCATTGATTAATCTTGCCCACTGCTGCAGAAGATGTACTTGGAGGAGGTTGGCTGACCAGTTGTAAATTAGATCCATGTCTGTCCTGGCTGGTGAAAGCCAGCCAGGAGACACTGGGGACGTTGCTGGGCAGGGTTGTCAGTGCCTCCCTCCAGGAGCATGTCGATGTGACTAGATTCGTGGATTCATGTCGGTCAGGTTTTCATCCTGGGCATGCATGGAGACTGTGCTTGTGGCCGTGATTGATGATCTCCGCTTGGAAATAACAGGGGGATATTGTACCCTGTTGGTTTTGTTAGCTCTGTTGGCGACCTTTTGATACTGTTGATTATGGGATGTTGTTGACACAGCTGCCGGACCTGGCAGGGGTGTGTGGGACCACTCTTGAATGGTTGTGCTCGTTCCTGGCTGGGAGAACCCAGAGGGTGGTGACAGGCAGTGGCTTGTCGTCGCCTCAGGAGCTCCTTTATGGAGTCCCGCAGAGTTCCAACTTGTCTCCACTCCTGTTCAATGTGTATCTGAGGCCTCAGGGCAAGATTGTTCAGAGATTTGGAGTGAAGTGCCATCAATATGCCAGCTCTCTCTCTCTCTCTCTCTCTCCTTTTCATCTGACCCAGGTCCTGCAGTTTCAGTTCTTCCACTGGGGGGATCCCAGATGGAATTCTGTATTTATTTGTATTTATTGATTTATAAAGCAATTTATATACTGCCCCCGCCTGCCCATTGGCAGCCCAGAGCAGTGAACAACATCATAAAAATATAAAATGTCATACATAATAAAATAATAACCCATCAAAAGCCCAAGATAGAAATACCCTTGACATTGATAGAAAACCCCACTCCCACTACCCGTCCCTCTCACCAAATACCTGGCGAAACAGCCAGGTTTTACATTGTCTGCAAAAGGAGGGGAGATTCGGAGAGAGGCAAATATCTACCGCGAGAGAGTTCCACGGTTGCGGTGCAGCCACCGAGAACGCCCTCTCGAATGTTGCCCCCCAGGCGACCTCTAAGAAGGCACCCCCAGCCGACCACAGTGGCTGATCCAGGACATGGTGTGAAGCGATCCCACAGGTAAGTGGGGCCCACGCCTCTCTTTATGTAGAGAGCTAAAACAAACACAGCATTTCCAAAGGGAACTGGATTCTGCCACACAGATGGCACAGTTAAATTTCTTCCACTCTGATTTCTGGGAATACAGCTGATTGGTGGGGATGCCAGTGCCCTTGAAGATAGGGGACATGTTGTCTGCCCTGCACACCTGAGTGACCAAAGGAGGTTGGATCCTAACAAGGTGGTGATGGTTGGCCGTCCATGTGACCTGGGAGACGTAGGGACCCCTGTTGTTGTTAGGATCCAACCTCCTTTGGTCACTCAGATGTGCAGCCTTGAGGTGCTCTTGGATCCACTGCTGAGTTTGCATTGTCAGGTTGCGGCAGTGGCTAGGAGTGCCTTTCACCAATTAAATCCTGGTGAGAAGGCTGCAATCATTGTTATCAAATTCAGATCTGGACACCGTCATCCATGCCTTCGTAACCTCGAGGCTGGACTATTGCAGTGAGCTCTACATGGGATTGCCCTGGAGGACTGTTCGGAACCTGGCAGCTTGCCTTCTCTCAGAGATGGGTCGCCATGAGCACATTACACTGGTGCTCCAGAGTCTGCACAATTCAAGATGCTGGTTTTAACCTATAAAGCTAACAGCTTGGGCCCCAGGTACCTGAAAGACTGCCTCTTCCCTCATTTCCTCTCGCGGATCATGAGGTCAGCCAAGGGCACCCTCTTGCAGATGCCATCTCTCCAAGATGTTTTTACAGCTATGCCGCGCAGGGAGGCCTTATCGCTGGCTGCCCCATGACTATGAATCTCCCTCTCCCTGGAGTCAACCCAAGCCAGAGCCTGTTCATCTTCTGGAAACAGTGGACCCTAGGAGACACTCCATGAAACTAACAAGCAGCAGATTTAAAACAAATAAAAGAAAATATTTTTTCATTCAACACAGGATTAAGTTGTGGAATTTGTTGCCAGAAGATGTGGTCAAGGCCAGTAATATAGCTGGGTTTAAAACAGGATTGGACAAGTTTCTGGAGGACAGGTCTATTAGCCAGGTAGGTTTGGGGAATATAACCTCTTACTGTTGGGAGCTGGGAGTGAACAGGGAATGGATCTCCCCACTGTGACCTGTTGGGTACGTCTTCTAAGTGACCGAGATTGGCCACTGTCAGAGACAGGTGCTGGCCACTGTCGGATATGTAAATATTATTATTTATTATTATAAGCATTTATATAGCGCCACCAATGTACCTGGTGCTTTACAGAGAATAAAATAGACACGGTCCCTGCCTGAGAGCTCACAATCTAAAGAAGATGGGGGAGGGGAGACAGGGAAGGGGGAACAGAGGGAGAGACAAGGGATGCGATAATCATGAGGATGCGAGAAATAGTTAATGGACCTTTCTGTTTGGCCAGGCATTCATCAGGCAGGGATAGGGTTGGAGGGGATTGGGTGTGGGGGGAAGGCTGGGTGGGGCATCCTGTTTCTGAGAGTGGCCAGCTTTGATAGCTCAAGAGAAATACATGTACAGATCGTGGAGGTGTGACCCAGCTCCTGCTGACTGCTCCCAAATTCTGGTAGCCAGGGGTTTAAGCCCCAACTAGTTTATGGCTCTATCCTCTAAGAATGTATCCAGTTTCTGTTTGAAGCTTGTTATGGTGCTGGCTTTCAGAAACTCCTCTGTCCATGAGTTCCACAGCTGTATTGTGCACTGTGTGAAAAGCCTTTGGTTTTTTAAAAAATCAGCTGCCATTTAACATCAGAGAGTGTCCCCTTTCTCTCTCATTGTGGGAAAGGGCCAACAACAGTTCCCTATTTATTTTTCCTATGTCACTCATAATTTTATAAACTAATATCATGTTCCACATTAATTGCCTCTTCTCCAAACTAAAATACATCTTTGCTTTATTTTAAAGTAGTTCTATGGCTTATTGGAGAAAATTAAAAGAATTTTGTGTTTTTTTAAATTACAAAAATATAAACACTTCATAGCACAGAACTATAAATGGATGATCAGCAACCTGGAGTTTAACAGTTCATAAACTCAAATGGCTGTCACTGCACTGAACAACTTTGAGCTTACAGTCGGGCTGCCCCTTGTTGGTTACTATAAAGTAACTCTTAACAGCAAATGTATCAAATTAATTGCAGTAAACCAATGAATAGCAAAAATCAAAGGCTATATAAAACCCAGAACAGCATATGATTGCAAGAGTAACCTGAAGAAAGAACTACTGTTACGATTTTAATAGGCAAAGCTAGGGGTTTGAAATTCCAGAGGGACAGGTGGCTGGCTGGCTCAAGTTTGTAATGCGGGCTGAAGATAACTTCAGAAGTACATAGGTGCTTGTAACTTGGAAAAGAAACCCTGCTTTCTTATGCATCAAGACAGTTCAGTCTACAGTTAAATTATATTCTCTCTCTCTAGCTCTTGCCTCCACGACCTTCTCTCAGGTCTTCAGCTAGGGGTGTTATATGTAACACTCAACTCAATTTCAGCAATAAACCTGTTTTGTTGTTGTTTCTATGTGCAAACATGCATCTGGCTACATGCTAAACACACACTTGCTCTAGACCAGGGATGGCGAACCTTTTTCTTCCCAGGGAACACTTTGAAAATGAGAAAAAAGTTCCAAGGGCTACATAGGAGTTCGGCCGCTTTTAGATGAGCGCCTTGGAAGTATGTTCTTTATATGTGGGGTGCATTTACACGCATCAGAAGTGGCTGCCCACCGTAGGAATCGGAGGTACGCCCATAGCGACTCGGGGTGGCAAACAGTATAAAACAATACTATACATTTTAAAACCTCAACATCAATCTGGTCTGCAGTGAAACAGCTACCCATCCTTCCATCCCACCCTCTCCCACTAAATGCCTGGTGGAATAGCCAAGTTTTACGTTACCGCCAGTAAGCGAGGAGATCCAGGCTAAGGCAGATCTCTGCCGGGAGCGCATTCCACAGTGATGGTGCGACCGCCGAGAACACCCACCTGTCTGTACAGACCCGTTGATACCACAAGATCTTCAGGAGGGCACCCCCGGACGAGCACAGGGGCCACCCAGGGAGTAAGGCAGTCCCTCAGATAAGCAGGATCCAGACTATGTAAGGCTTTAAAGGTCAAAACCAGCACCTAGGCAGCCACTGCAGTACCCGAAGCACAGAATGAATGTGCTCCCTGCGGCCTGTCCCAGTTAACATGCAGGCTGCTGCATTTTGCACCAGCTGCAGTCTCCAAACCATCACCATGGGCAGCCTCACATAGACCGCATTCCAGTAGTCTAGACTCGAGGTGACAAATGCCTGGATGATGGTGGTGGTATCAGAGTTCCAGTATTTATTTATTTATTTATTTTCAACATTTATATCCTCTCTCTCCTGCCTAGGGAGCTCGAGGCCGCTTACAAAAATTAAAATATTTTAAAATCTACATAAAGTATGTAAAATACATAAAAGAAAGAAAGAAAAGAAATAACCCATCCTCCTCACGCCCTTCACTCATCTTTCTCACCAAAGGCCTGGCAGAATAGCCAGGTCTTGAACTGTCGCCAAAACGAGGCAAGGTTCGGGGCCACCCAGGCCTCCACCAGAAGGGAGTTCCACATCCTGGGTGCCGCCACCGAGAACACCCTCTCCATTGTAGCCCTCTGTGCCACCTGGGGGACATCAAGAAAGGCACTCCTGGCGGACTGCAGGGGGTGATCCAAGGCACAGAGAGTGAGGCGGTCTCGCAGATAGGAGGGACCCAGACCGTATAGGGCTTTATAGGTAAGCACCAACACTTTGAATCGGGCCCTGAAGTCTACAGGTAGCCAGGGCAGAGCTTGGAGCACTGGTGTGATGTGCTCATGGGGACCCGTCCCTGTAAGGAGAAGGGCCGCTGCGTTCTGTACCAGCTGCGGTCTCCGGACCATCACCAAAGGTAGCCTCACGTAGAGTGCATTACAGTAGTCTAATCTTGAGGTGATGAAGGCATGGATGACAGTGGCCAGGTCGGAGTCTGAGACGTACGTCCGAAGCCGTCGCACCAGATGTAATTGGAGGAAAGCACTCCTCGCCACAGCCCCCACCTGGAGATCCAGGTGAAGCAGCAAATCAAGGAGTACCCCCAGACTCTGGACCTGAGAGACCAGTGGGGGACAAACTCCATCAATGATAGGGGATGTCGTACCCACCGCCCTCCCCACCCGCATCACCTCCGTCTTGTCAGGATTTAGTCTCAGACCGCTCGCTCTCATCCACTCGCCCTCATGAAAAAGAGAGGTAGAGCTGGGTGTTATCAGCATACAGTTGAATTTCAGACTGAGAGAAGAATGCCTCTGCTAGAACATCATTAATTGTCCAGGATGTTCATTTTCAGAGGGGACTCTACATAAATACAGAGAGCTAAAACAAACAGGGCATTTCCAAAGGGAACTGGATTCTGCTACACAGACAGCGTAGTCGAATTTCAGCACCACCTTGTTCTCTGATTTCTGGGAATACAACTGATTGGTGGGGATGCCAGTGTCCTTGGAGACAGTGGACACATCGTCTTCCTCCTCCATTTCCAGATGCCCCCCTTCCTCTGGCCAATCTGAGGGTTGGTGAGAGACTGTAAAGAGAGGAGCAGTATCCCCTGGTCCTCGGTGCCTCTACTGGCTGCGGTGTGGGCAGCTGTGAGGCTCTCTCCTCCTAACATCCTTGCTGTGCCTATGTCACTTGCTGACATGGGTCCCTAGAGCGCTGGGTGTGATGGATTCACTCCGCTGGAGGGTCAAATTGGATTAGGGGGCAGCACGAGGAGCAGCTTGTCACAGACTTCTCTGTTGTAAATCCCTAACCCTGATATTTTGCCACCAGAGACTGCAGAATACCATAGAGATGTTGGGTAGAGGGGAGGTAAACTCTACCTGCAATTCTCTATGGTTGGGGGGGGGGGGGACTTCATTGCGGGATAAGCATCTGTACGAGCACTATCTTGGTATTATTTTATCCCGGAATAAATAAACCCTCGAAAATGAGGCTTTATCATTCCAGAATAAAACCAGGAATTGGAATTATCTATAAGAACATAAGAAGCGCTACCCACCATCTGGCCGCTTGTTCCCGCTGGGCTGGCTCCGTTCCCTTGCTGCTGCTTCGGGAGGCTCTAGGACACCTGCGGGGAGAAAAGAAGAGGAAGGATTGTGAGTGGGGAATTTTCCACCTGGGCACCCTCCCCCCTCAGCCAGGCCACCCGAAGCCGGGGCGGGGCCATTTAAGGACTCCACCTGCGGCTGTGCTGCAGGCCACAAGCCGGCAGCTGCAAGCCGAAAGGCCGCGTCCAAAGGGTGTGGTCCTTTGGGGTCCTATGGGGTATATGGTGTCAGAAGTCCTGTTGGGTCCAGTAGGTGTATGCAATCTAGGCTGGCGGCGTTAGGTATTAGGGTGGGCTGCTTGAATGTGGATTAGGGGTATTGGGAATTTGTTGGTTAGCATTTAATATGGGGGGAAGAAGAGCTGCCAAGAAAACTGCCCGTCAAGCAGAATCCCTTGCTGTGAATTTGCCTCAAGAATCGCAACAGCAGTTGGAAAGGTATTAGTCCCTTCCTTTCCACCATGTGGTTCCTACAGAGGGTGTATCGACTCTCCCCACTGAATTGGCCACGACTCGGGGCCCTCATGTCTCACCAAAGTTTGATGAGGACCACCTGAAGGTTGGCCATTGTGACCCAGAGCTGTGCTGTTTGGACCCTTTACTCACCCATGGGCCTGACTCATCTGCTACATCCAGCTCTGTGCACTTATCGGACTGTCACCGCTTTGATCAAATTGAGAAGTCTTGTTCGGTGATGGGGGAGTTGGTTAATTCCTTATGGAGTAAAATTAGTGATTTAGTTATTTTGGTCCAGGGGCAGCAGGACCAAAGTTTGCTAAATTCAGTTCTGCAGCATTTGACTAGTAGGGAGTGGGCTGAGTCTGAGGAAATCCATAATGGTTTGGATATCTCAAGCTCCGACCTTCCCCAGCTGACACCCTTGGTGGCCCCTGCCAGCATGATGGCCCTGAGGGTGAGTTGAGTGCTGAGGAGTCGCGCCCTCGGGCACAAATTGGGGGGAATTTGGGTTTCTGCAGGTCTAAACCAGTCCCTGATTTGGGGGCGGTGGCATTTAGGATCCATCCCTTGCCTAATGGCCACCTTCCTTCTTGAAACACCAAACACACAGTGGCCTATCATTTGTAAACCATCTTAGGTTGAGTTCCATTAGGGGTAATTGACTCAGTGCAGGTTTTCCCCTCCTACGGGTGTATGCACAGATTAGTGGTGCATTTCTATTGCCCCTCATTTGCCTATAGGGTTCTGGACCAGGCCCATTTGTTGGCTACCTGGGGCATATATGTGGGGGAGGTATTTAAAGATTTGCGGATTTACCCCCCTGCTCCTCCTCTTGCTGGAGCGTGGGGGGGAGCTCAGCACTTGGGTACCAGTGGTACTGGAGGCTCGGCGGTTGGGGTAGTGGGGGGGCCCGAAGACTGGATTGTCAAAGGAAGCTCGGAGCACATTAATAAACAGCTACAAAATTCTGCTGGAGATGGGCCTTTGGTGGGGGCCAAAGAGGGGGGTTTGTTAGTGACCCCCTCCGAGGAAGGGTTGAGCCCCGTGATGGATGGTGGGGCTGTGGTGTGCGCGTCTGTGGGAACTGAGGATCAAGTCAAGCTCCCAGTTGTGAGGCGGAAACAGATCGCACCCATTCTCCTTGATCGGCTGTCTCACTTCAGGCCAGTTCCCGCTGCAGGAATAGTTCATACTGCCGGCTTTCTGGGGTTATCCCAGCAGCCAGGGGGACTTGTGCCGGGTGAGACCTGAGAGCCGGCGAAGCCTGAATCTGATTGGAGGTGCTGGTGCTGGCTCCTGGATCCCACCATAAATTCTATTACTGAGTATATAGGTGGGTTTCCTAGGTAGTAGTGGGTAGGTTATCCTTGCAACCCAAGTTTCGTGATGTAACTCAGAATACAGCTTTAGGATCGAGGATTTTGGGGACAGGGTTGCTATTGGGTTATTGCGAGTCTCGGGGCTTTTAGCTATTAGTGTAGTGTCTTCACTATTTAAGGCCCATCCTTCTAGGTTTCTATAGGATGGGTTGAAATCAGTGGGAAGGATTTATTTGTTTATTTATTTTCTTGAATATTCCAATGAATGGGTAGGAGTTTTACTGATAAATGGATTAATGTTTCTGAATTGAGTTCGCTGAGAAGGAGGGCCTTAGAATTGTATGGTGGCTCTATGTCAGGAATTTTTGGGCAATATTTTGATACTTTGGTATAGAATTTGGTACGGATCTTCTAGGGGTAAATTATGGGGTTACTGACAAAGATGCTTTTGTGGGGGAAGTGCTCTTTAGGTCCCCAGTTGTTAACCTACCCATTGGATAATAGGAGATAGTTGGAATTTTTTTAAAAATTTGTTGCATTGTTTGTTTTATGTAAATGCTATGGTCGATGACTACGCAATAAAGTATACTGATGATGATAAGAACATAAGTGCCATACTGAGTCAAACCAGTGGTCCATCAGGCCAACAGCATCTGTCTCTGACAGTGGCCAATCTTGGTCACTTGGAAGATGTACCCAGCAGGTCACATTGGGGCGATCCGTTCCCTTTTGTTCGCTCACATCTCCTGACAATAAGAGGCTATGTTTCCCAACCCTACCTGGCTAATAGCTGCTAATGAACCTATCCTCCAGAAACTTTTCTTAAACCCAGGTATACTTCAGGCCTTGACCACATGTTTTGGCAACATATTTCACAACTTCATTGTGTCCTGAGTAAAAAAACAAAACAAAACTTCCTTGTATTTGTTTTAAATCTGCTATCTCTTAGTTTCATGGAATGTCCCCTAGTTCTAGTACTATTTGAGAGGGTAAATAGCCATTCCTCATTAACATGTTCCACACCACTCATGATTTTATAAACTTCTCTCATATCCCCTCTAGGTGGTTATACCAGAATATCTGTCTACACGAACACTTAATCACAAGATTTAAGGCGTTTATCCCATGTTAATGCTCGTGTACGCTCCTGGATCTAGAGACCCGGTCTGGGAACTGGAAAAGGGCCAAATAAAAACTAGCCTGGATTTGGCCACTGGCCCGAGGTTCCCCACCCTTCCTGTAAACAGATCCTGGGTGCTGTAAATACATCTGTCCTACATGCTAGTAGGACATACCTGATGGTGATGACATTCAGGAGACATAACCACAGGCATTGCCAAATGCCATGGCACACAGGTGACTGTTCTCACACTGAACAACTTTGAGCTTGCAGGTTGGCTGACTGCATTGGTTTGCAAGAGCGTGGAGAAGTGTGAGCTGGGCACCAGAGGCCTGATGCGATGGAGAAGGCAGAGTGGACTCAGTAGAGGCAGCTTGAGGGGAGTCACCAGGGCCAAACCACAGCACAGTGCACAGTCTAATGGGGGCAGTGGACACCAGGAAAGGTTCAGTGAACCTGGCAAGACTAGGCCCAAACAATGCCATGTCAGAGCTACCAAAGCCATGCTGTGATGGGCACCAAGTATAATGTGTGCAGAGAAGGCTGGCAAAGGTGCAGTGGAGCAGAGGCCTGAGAGAGCGCCAAAAAAAAGAGAGTAACAACTTGAATATTGACCATTTCCTTTAAAAAAAAAAAAAAAATAAATGCTGGGATTGGTTTCAGTAAAGACTTCCACAAAGGTTGTTTTTAAATGAGAGCTGTGGGGGGTCCATGGCCACAGAGTGGCCTAGCTGCAGGGCTTCCACGCACACAATGTGTGTGGGCAGCATTTCAAACAAGCGTCTCCCAGCATGGCTGCCCTGTCCACAGGGGCAGCCACACGGGGTACTCAGGATTTTTCAGACTTGCTCCATACATGGTCATGAGTGGCCACTGTGTGGGTCACGGGAGTGTGGCTCCCTATGCACCATCATCACGAAAGCAGTTGGATATGTGGCTGGTGGGGGGCCATGCGTGGATGTGTCTTCTTTAAAAGCACCTAAAACAGCATCACCATCCATCCTGATACCCTCATTTTGCAATAAATGTCTTGTTTATTTGCAGATGTTTTGGGGGTGTTCTGTGGAAAGATGGGGGGGCATGTTCCAGTGAAAAGGGAAGCAGCCATGATAATTGGGCTGAGATGGGCAACGGGGAGGCTATGATATGGGTGGGGTCTGCCCATAGCAGCTCTAGTCCCCCACCACCTCGCATCAGGGTGGATTTAAAACATGTTTTTATTATTCCTTTGCTGTGGCTTTATGCACATTTTTGGACACAAAGTAAAAACCTTATTTCTATTTCATTCTCTAAAAGTGCAAGAGAATGATTTAATGCATGGAGTCTGGGATTGCGGGAGGAGTGGATCTGGGAGAGGAGATATCAAAGAGAGGATCAGCAGAGAGGAGCAACATTTTAAGCAGAAATNAATTTTATAAACTAATATCATGTTCCACATTAATTGCCTCTTCTCCAAACTAAAATACATCTTTGCTTTATTTTAAAGTAGTTCTATGGCTTATTGGAGAAAATTAAAAGAATTTTGTTTGTTTTTTAAATTACAAAAATATAAACACTTCATAGCACAGAACTATAAATGGATGATCAGCAACCTGGAGTTTAACAGTTCATAAACTCAAATGGCTGTCACTGCACTGAACAACTTTGAGCTTACAGTCGGGCTGCCCCTTGTTGGTTACTATAAAGTAACTCTTAACAGCAAATGTATCAAATTAATTTGCAGTAAACCAATGAATAGCAAAAATCAAAGGCTATATAAAACCCAGAACAGCATATGATTGCAAGAGTAACCTGAAGAAAGAACTACTGTTACGATTTTAATAGGCAAAGCTAGGGGTTTGAAATTCCAGAGGGACAGGTGGCTGGCTGGCTCAAGTTTGTAATGCGGGCTGAAGATAACTTCAGAAGTACATAGGTGCTTGTAACTTGGAAAAGAAACCCTGCTTTCTTATGCATCAAGACAGTTCAGTCTACAGTTAAATTATATTCTCTCTCTCTAGCTCTTGCCTCCACGACCTTCTCTCAGGTCTTCAGCTAGGGGTGTTATATGTAACACTCAACTCAATTTCAGCAATAAACCTGTTTTGTTGTTGTTTCTATGTGCAAACATGCATCTGGCTACATGCTAAACACACACTTGCTCTAGACCAGGGATGGCGAACCTTTTTCTTCCCAGGGAACACTTTGAAAATGAGAAAAAAGTTCCAAGGGCTACATAGGAGTTCGGCCGCTTTTAGATGAGCGCCTTGGAAGTATGTTCTTTATATGTGGGGTGCATTTACACGCATCTGAAGTGGCTGCCCACCGTAGGAATCGGAGGTACGCCCATAGCGACTCGGGGTGGCAAACAGTATAAAACAATACTATACATTTTAAAACCTAAACATCAATCTGGTCTGCAGTGAAACAGCTACCCATCCTTCCATCCCACCCTCTCTCACTAAATGCCTGGTGGAATAGCCAAGTTTTACGTTACCGCCAGTAAGCGAGGAGATCCAGGCTAAGGCAGATCTCTGCCGGGAGCGCATTCTACAGTGATGGTGCTTCCGCCGAGAACACCCACCTGTCTGTACAGACCCGTTGATACCACAAGATCTTCAGGAGGGCACCCCCGGACGAGCACAGGGGCCACCCAGGGAGTAAGGCAGTCCCTCAGATAAGCAGGATCCAGACTATGTAAGGCTTTAAAGGTCAAAACCAGCACCTAGGCAGCCACTGCAGTACCCGAAGCACAGAATGAATGTGCTCCCTGCGGCCTGTCCCAGTTAACATGCAGGCTGCTGCATTTTGCACCAGCTGCAGTCTCCAAACCATCACCATGGGCAGCCTCACATAGACCGCATTCCAGTAGTCTAGACTCGAGGTGACAAATGCCTGGATGATGGTGGTGGTATCAGAGTTCCAGTATTTATTTATTTATTTATTTTCAACATTTATATCCTCTCTCTCCTGCCTAGGGAGCTCGAGGCCGCTTACAAAAATTAAAATATTTTAAAATCTACATAAAGTATGTAAAATACATAAAAGAAAGAAAGAAAAGAAATAACCCATCCTCCTCACGCCCTTCACTCATCTTTCTCACCAAAGGCCTGGCAGAATAGCCAGGTCTTGAACTGTCGCCAAAACGAGGCAAGGTTCGGGGCCACCCAGGCCTCCACCAGAAGGGAGTTCCACATCCTGGGTGCCGCCACCGAGAACACCCTCTCCATTGTAGCCCTCTGTGCCACCTGGGGGACATCAAGAAAGGCACTCCTGGCGGACTGCAGGGGGTGATCCAAGGCACAGAGAGTGAGGCGGTCTCGCAGATAGGAGGGACCCAGACCGTATAGGGCTTTATAGGTAAGCACCAACACTTTGAATCGGGCCCTGAAGTCTACAGGTAGCCAGGGCAGAGCTTGGAGCACTGGTGTGATGTGCTCATGGGGACCCGTCCCTGTAAGGAGAAGGGCCGCTGCGTTCTGTACCAGCTGCGGTCTCCGGACCATCACCAAAGGTAGCCTCACGTAGAGTGCATTACAGTAGTCTAATCTTGAGGTGATGAAGGCATGGATGACAGTGGCCAGGTCGGAGTCTGAGACGTACGTCCGAAGCCGTCGCACCAGATGTAATTGGAGGAAAGCACTCCTCGCCACAGCCCCCACCTGGAGATCCAGGTGAAGCAGCAAATCGAGGAGTACCCCCAGACTCTGGACCTGAGAGACCAGTGGGGGACAAACTCCATCAATGATAGGGGATGTCGTACCCACCGCCCTCCCCACCCGCATCACCTCCGTCTTGTCAGGATTTAGTCTCAGACCGCTCGCTCTCATCCACTCGCCCTCATGAAAAAGAGAGGTAGAGCTGGGTGTTATCAGCATACAGTTGAATTTCAGACTGAGAGAAGAATGCCTCTGCTAGAACATCATTAATTGTCCAGGATGTTCATTTTCAGAGGGGACTCTACATAAATACAGAGAGCTAAAACAAACAGGGCATTTCCAAAGGGAACTGGATTCTGCTACACAGACAGCGTAGTCGAATTTCAGCACCACCTTGTTCTCTGATTTCTGGGAATACAACTGATTGGTGGGGATGCCAGTGTCCTTGGAGACAGTGGACACATCGTCTTCCTCCTCCATTTCCAGATGCCCCCCTTCCCCTGGCCAATCTGAGGGTTGGTGAGAGACCGTAAAGAGAGGAGCAGTATCCCCTGGTCCTCGGTGCCTCTACTGGCTGCGGTGTGGGCATCTGTGAGCCTCTCTCCTCCTAACATCCTTGCTGTGCCTATGTCACTTGCTGACATGGGTCCCTAGAGCGCTGGGTGTGATGGATTCACTCCGCTGGAGGGTCAGATTGGATTAGGGGGCAGCACGAGGAGCAGCTTGTCACAGACTTCTCTGTTGTAAATCCCTAACCCTGATATTTTGCCACCAGAGACTGCAGAATACCATAGAGGTGTTGGGTAGAGGGGAGGTAAACTCTACCTGCAATTCTCTATGGTTGGGGGGTGGTGACTTCATTGCGGGATAAGCATCTGTACGAGCACTATCTTGGTATTATTTTATCCCGGAATAAATAAAACCTCGAAAATGAGGCTTTATCATTCCAGAATAAAACCAGGAATTGGAATTATCTATAAGAACATAAGGAGCGCTACCCACCATCTGGCCGCTTGTTCCCGCTGGGCTGCTGCTTCGGGAGGCTCTAGGACACCTGCGGGGAGAAAAGAAGAGGAAGGATTGTGAGTGGGGAATTTTCCACCTGGGCACCCTCCCCCCTCAGCCAGGCCACCCGAAGCCGGGGCGGGGCCATTTAAGGACTCCACCTGCGGCTGTGCTGCAGGCCACAAGCCGGCAGCTGCAAGCCGAAAGGCCGCGTCCAAAGGGTGTGGTCCTTTGGGGTCCTATGGGGTATATGGTGTCAGAAGTCCTGTTGGGTCCAGTAGGTGTATGCAATCTAGGCTGGTGGCGTTAGGTATTAGGGTGGGCTGCTTGAATGTGGATTAGGGGTATTGGGGAATTTGTTGGTTAGCATTTAATATGGGGGGAAGAAGAGCTGCCAAGAAAACTGCCCGTCAAGCAGAATCCCTTGCTGTGAATTTGCCTCAAGAATCGCAACAGCAGTTGGAAAGGTATTAGTCCCTTCCTTTCCACCATGTGGTTCCTACAGAGGGTGTATCGACTCTCCCCACTGAATTGGCCACGACTCGGGGCCCTTATGTCTCACCAAAGTTTGATGAGGACCACCTGAAGGTTGGCCATTGTGACCCAGAGCTGTGCTGTTTGGACCCTTTACTCACCCATGGGCCTGACTCATCTGCTACATCCAGCTCTGTGCACTTATCGGACTGTCACCGCTTTGATCAAATTGAGAAGTCTTGTTCGGTGATGGGGGAGTTGGTTAATTCCTTATGGAGTAAAATTAGTGATTTAGTTATTTTGGTCCAGGGGCAGCAGGACCAAAGTTTGCTAAATTCAGTTCTGCAGCATTTGACTAGTAGGGAGTGGGCTGAGCCTGGGGAAATCCATAATGGTTTGGATATCTCAAGCTCTGACCTTCCCTAGCTGACACCCTTGGTGGCCCCTGCCAGCATGATGGCCCTGAGGGTGGGTTGAGTGCTGAGGAGTCGCGCCCTTGGGCACAAATTGGGGGGAATTTGGGTTTCTGCAGGTCTAAACCAGTCCCTGATTTGGGGGCGGTGGCATTTAGGATCCATCCCTTGCCTAATGGCCACCTTCCTTCTTGAAACACCAAACACACAGTGGCCTATCATTTGTAAACCATCTTAGGTTGAGTTCCATTAGGGGTAATTGACTCAGTGCAGGTTTTCCCCTCCTACGGGTGTATGCACAGATTAGTGGTGCATTTCTATTGCCCCTCATTTGCCTATAGGGTTCTGGACCAGGCCCATTTGTTGGCTACCTGGGGCATATATGTGGGGGAGGTATTTAAAGATTTGCGGATTTACCCCCCTGCTCCTCCTCTTGCTGGAGCGTGGGGGGGAGCTCAGCACTTGGGTACCAGTGGTACTGGAGGCTCGGCGGTTGGGGTAGTGGGGGGGCCCGAAGACTGGATTGTCAAAGGAAGCTCGGAGCACATTAATAAACAGCTACAAAATTCTGCTGGAGATGGGCCTTTGGTGGGGGCCAAAGAGGGGGGTTTGTTAGTGACCCCCTCCGAGGAAGGGTTGAGCCCCGTGATGGATGGTGGGGCTGTGGTGTGCGCGTCTGTGGGAACTGAGGATCAAGTCAAGCTCCCAGTTGTGAGGCGGAAACAGATCGCACCCATTCTCCTTGATCGGCTGTCTCACTTCAGGCCAGTTCCCGCTGCAGGAATAGTTCATACTGCCGGCTTTCTGGGGTTATCCCAGCAGCCAGGGGGACTTGTGCCGGGTGAGACCTGAGAGCCGGCGAAGCCTGAATCTGATTGGAGGTGCTGGTGCTGGCTCCTGGATCCCACCATAAATTCTATTACTGAGTATATAGGTGGGTTTCCTAGGTAGTAGTGGGTAGGTTATCCTTGCAACCCAAGTTTCGTGATGTAACTCAGAATACAGCTTTAGGATCGAGGATTTTGGGGACAGGGTTGCTATTGGGTTATTGCGAGTCTCGGGGCTTTTAGCTATTAGTGTAGTGTCTTCACTATTTAAGGCCCATCCTTCTAGGTTTCTATAGGATGGGTTGAAATCAGTGGGAAGGATTTATTTGTTTATTTATTTTCTTGAATATTCCAATGAATGGGTAGGAGTTTTACTGATAAATGGATTAATGTTTCTGAATTGAGTTCGCTGAGAAGGAGGGCCTTAGAATTGTATGGTGGCTCTATGTCAGGAATTTTTGGGCAATATTTTGATACTTTGGTATAGAATTTGGTACGGATCTTCTAGGGGTAAATTATGGGGTTACTGACAAAGATGCTTTTGTGGGGGAAGTGCTCTTTAGGTCCCCAGTTGTTAACCTACCCATTGGATAATAGGAGATAGTTGGAATTTTTTTAAAAATTTGTTGCATTGTTTGTTTTATGTAAATGCTATGGTCGATGACTACGCAATAAAGTATACTGATGATGATAAGAACATAAGTGCCATACTGAGTCAAACCAGTGGTCCATCAGGCCAACAGCATCTGTCTCTGACAGTGGCCAATCTTGGTCACTTGGAAGATGTACCCAGCAGGTCACATTGGGGCGATCCGTTCCCTTTTGTTCGCTCACATCTCCTGACAATAAGAGGCTATGTTTCCCAACCCTACCTGGCTAATAGCTGCTAATGAACCTATCCTCCAGAAACTTTTCTTAAACCCAGGTATACTTCAGGCCTTGACCACATGTTTTGGCAACATATTTCACAACTTCATTGTGTCCTGAGTAAAAAAACAAAACAAAACTTCCTTGTATTTGTTTTAAATCTGCTATCTCTTAGTTTCATGGAATGTCCCCTAGTTCTAGTACTATTTGAGAGGGTAAATAGCCATTCCTCATTAACATGTTCCACACCACTCATGATTTTATAAACTTCTCTCATATCCCCTCTAGGTGGTTATACCAGAATATCTGTCTACACGAACACTTAATCACAAGATTTAAGGCGTTTATCCCATGTTAATGCTCGTGTACGCTCCTGGATCTAGAGACCCGGTCTGGGAACTGGAAAAGGGCCAAATAAAAACTAGCCTGGATTTGGCCACTGGCCCGAGGTTCCCCACCCTTCCTGTAAACAGATCCTGGGTGCTGTAAATACATCTGTCCTACATGCTAGTAGGACATACCTGATGGTGATGACATTCAGGAGACATAACCACAGGCATTGCCAAATGCCATGGCACACAGGTGACTGTTCTCACACTGAACAACTTTGAGCTTGCAGGTTGGCTGACTGCATTGGTTTGCAAGAGCGTGGAGAAGTGTGAGCTGGGCACCAGAGGCCTGATGCGATGGAGAAGGCAGAGTGGACTCAGCAGAGGCAGCTTGAGGGGAGTCACCAGGGCCAAACCACAGCACAGTGCACAGTCTAATGGGGGCAGTGGACACCAGGAAAGGTTCAGTGGACCTGGCAAGACTAGGCCCAAACAATGCCATGTCAGAGCTACCAAAGCCATGCTGTGATGGGCACCAAGTATAATGTGTGCAGAGAAGGCTGGCAAAGGTGCAGTGGAGCAGAGGCCTGAGAGAGCGCCAAAAAAAAGAGAGTAACAACTTGAATATTGACCATTTCCTTTAAAAAAAAAAAAAAAATAAATGCTGGGATTGGTTTCAGTAAAGACTTCCACAAAGGTTGTTTTTAAATGAGAGCTGTGGGGGGTCCATGGCCACAGAGTGGCCTAGCTGCAGGGCTTCCACGCACACAATGTGCGTGGGCAGCATTTCAAACAAGCGTCTCCCAGCATGGCTGCCCTGTCCACAGGGGCAGCCACACGGGGTACTCAGGATTTTTCAGACTTGCTCCATACATGGTCATGAGTGGCCACTGTGTGGGTCACGGGAGTGTGGCTCCCTATGCACCATCATCACGAAAGCAGTTGGATATGTGGCTGGTGGGGGGCCATGCGTGGATGTGTCTTCTTTAAAAGCACCTAAAACAGCATCACCATCCATCCTGATACCCTCATTTTGCAATAAATGTCTTGTTTATTTGCAGATGTTTTGGGGGTGTTCTGTGGAAAGATGGGGGGGCATGTTCCAGTGAAAGGGGAAGCAGCCATGATAATTGGGCTGAGATGGGCAACGGGGAGGCTATGATATGGGTGGGGTCTGCCCATAGCAGCTCTAGTCCCCCACCACCTCGCATCAGGGTGGATTTAAAACATGTTTTTATTATTCCTTTGCTGTGGCTTTATGCACATTTTTGGACACAAAGTAAAAACCTTATTTCTATTTCATTCTCTAAAAGTGCAAGAGAATGAATTAATGCATGGAGTCTGGGATTGCGGGAGGAGTGGATCTGGGAGAGGAGATATCAAAGAGAGGATCAGCAGAGAGGAGCAACATTTTAAGCAGAAATAGATATTTGAGGGATACTTTTCTTCTAGCGAGGGAACTAGATGGGCGGGGGTGGAATCTAGTATGGCAGCAGATTATAAAGGAAACCTTGTTTGGGAGTACTTTCAAGAAATCCCTATACCTCTAGGTAAAACAGGCATGCGTACAAAATGTAAACAGTGGAACAAAGAGATGCAAGGCCTGGCTGTCTGAATGAAACAGCATTATGAAATGTACTCCTGCTCCTCTTCAGAAGGCAACTACTTTGAAGATAATGACCTGAACATATCTGAACTCTCAGAATCTACTTTCCATATCCTTGAACAAAGTGCAGGAAAATCACTGCTGTATTGCCAATGCTGGTGAAATTTGGAAAGAACTAAGAGGCATCAAAGAAAGAAATATCCAATAACAAAGTTAAATTACAGGCAGTAAAAAAAAAAAAACCCAAATAGGTCAAGCACTGACTCCAGCTCATTTCCTTGCCAGTATTCTGAATGCTGAATGTACCGAGGTCAGTGCTTAACTGCTGAAAGGAGGTTGTTATGACATGGACAACCACTCATCACCCCTCAATCATGCCAGCTATAGTACATTCCAGTGGTAGGGGGAAACCATTCAAGAAATATGTCTGTTGCTGATGATTTTTAAAGTGTCATACCAGTGAACTGGTGGAAGTCACTCAAGCACCAAGGTCCACCAGAGACTATTGAAGTAATAATTCAACTTTTGACGGCAGTAGCCTCTGCAAGCTCAGAAAGGATATTTTCTTCATTTGGACTAGTTCATTTAAAATTGAGAAATCGATTGGGATTTGAAAAAGCAGGAAAGCTTTCTTTTACCAGTCTGCGTACAAGTGAGGATGGAGGGGATGAAAATTAAAATTTGATGCATACCCGGACATATTTTTTAGTTTCTCATGTTGACCTGGCTGAAATAATCCATTTAGCTTTTTCAGTTGTAAATGTGAAATACGTTTTGATGATTTTTTCCCCCAAAATACATAAGCTCGTTTTGTTAAATGAAATTTAAATGTGTTTTTGTTGTTGTTGTGTTTGATTAAATCCCAAGTACCATCTTGATACAGTTTGGCACATATTCCCCAAAGATCCATGATTAATCTATGCCTTGACCATGATCCGCTGAAGTCAATTGGCGTTGTTGTTGTTTTTAATTGACTTCACAAGTATCTGTATCAATAAGTTTTGGTAAATAAAATAATCAAATTAGCATTCAGTTTTCTGATGTAGCTGTAAAATTAATCTGAAAATATCAAGCTACATCATTGCTTTAAAATGTATGGTGTGTACCTTCCAAGACTGAAACCGTACATCTATCTTTCAGTTGACTAACATTAAAAAGGTGCCCTCTCATTGATACCTTTTTAATTTTAAAAAATGTTTAAAAGTTTATTAAAATTAATAATTAAATAGAGGATCTCTGCACAGTGATAGAAATAATGATTTAAATCCACCCTGCCTCAGATGCATCCCTGCATACTGGAGGAGAGTGTTGTAACATGTAGTTTCAAACTCCTCCCATTTTCACCAACAGTAGTTGGTCCAATAAAAGATCCCATTCGAACCACTTTCTTCTCTGCCTGCACACACAAGCAGTCTTGGGGCTGATACAGGTGGCTTGGGGTGGGTTTGACTGAACATGAAGCACTGACAAAAAAGAGAGGGTTAGGGGTGCGGACAAGAACAAATTATAATTGGGGGTTTACAGCCATAAACTTCGTAGGGATGATACAGAACTTTGTGGGGTGAGGGAGAGATGACAGGGTGGGAGAAAAAAACCACTCTTGTATCATGTGGTTACACCAAACATACAAGGAGGAGGAGCAAATGGACACCAGCAAGAAGAGTGGGTTTTTACGGAATAAAAAATGTTGAATGGCCATGATTGCATCAGATAAATGAAACAAGCACTTCATTTGACCCCACCCTGTAAAACAATGCGCACAGATGCCCAGGATGCATTGTGTGCCAGGCAAAAAAGTCTGTTATACATTTCATGTCAACCAGGAACATTGCACCAAATGTCAACTTTGGGGAACAGCTCATGGGAAGAGAGTGTTGGGGTAGCTGTGCAAACAACTCAGCAGTATAAGTGTCAGCAGTTGGCTACATGATCACAATAACGTCATTGAGTTCAACATGTGATGGCACACATAGCTCTTTCAGTGTTCAAAGTGCATTACAGTCTTTATGTAGTTCACTCTTGCAACAACCCTGTGAGGTGTGTCCTTATAATTCCCATTTTGCATACTGGGGACTGAAGCTGAGACATAGTGACTTGCACAAGGCCATCCAGAGTGTTCATGGCTAAGATGGGATTTGAACCTTGGTCTCTTATGTTCAACCCTTTACCCTCCAGGCTACACTGGCTTGGCACATGTTTCTGTTTTTATTGTTGACCACCTTGAGCTGCTGGGAGCAGAAGAGGTGGGATATAAATATTTTAATAAATTAATAAAATATTTGTTGTTGCATCTGGTAACGGTGAATTAAAATGAAGAAGAGTATATATGAGAGAGTCTGGTTGCCATGTTGGTTCCAATGTAAGAGATGAAAACAAGATAGTTCAGATGATGGTTTTTATTGAATCAACTTCTCTTGGTGAGGATGAGGTAATTTCATTCCAGAAAGAAGTGGTCACATGAATGTCTTTACCCCCTGATAAATTATGCTGAGCAGCAGTGTGTTGTTTCAGTGTTACCAGTGTCAAGTAGTGCCCTTGATTGTTTTAGGAACCCGGGCTATAGACCAAGGCCTGTGAGCGGGGCTGTGCATTTGGCTTTAGTGAGCCATTTTTCGGCACTGGTGTGAAGGTTCCTGGGAGTGCTGGGAGTTCATTTAGTTTTTCAGTCTACGCATACAATAGATTTGTGGTTAGTGATTGTATTTAATATTTTTGTTCTAAATTCCATATCTGGAAATTGTGATTGCTTATATATTTTATATTGTATGGTATTATGTTTAATTTTATTTACCTATATTTACTTTCATTGTTTGTTTGTTTGTTCCTGCAATAGCCATGTGCTAAGCATAATAAATGTATTATGTTTCAGTGTGGAAGCAATGTGGGCAACCATTCGACATTATTGGAATTATCCCTGATTTACTTCATAAGCAAGATCAGAATTGTAAGCCTAATTCTTTTGTTGTGCCTTTTGTGCAGATCTTCAGTGTCTGCCAAATCTGTGTAAAGTATTACCAATCTGCTTTGGTAGTGTTTTACATTCATACATACTCCTTTTTGCTGAGTGCAGTGGAGAACTGATCATCACGGCCTTCATCACCAGTGCAGAAATGTACTGGGGTTGCAAAACCTGAAGAGCTTAATATTTAAGAAGGATTAAGAGTCATCATTTTAATAATTTGAATAGTACTGATGGAGTTCTGTAGGGAAATTGCTGTGTTTTTAAGACAAATTTATCCTAATTCTCCTACACCAGATGCACAAGAAGGTAGTAAGGTCATAAATGGACTTGATTACTTATTCCTGATAATCATTGGGGGAAATGAGTGGAGAATTGCAGACCCATTGCGCTATGCTGAAGGAGAATTACATGTTTGCATACCAATTTATTTTAAAGAATAGATGGATTCTGGAAATAACAAACCAAAAATATCTTTGCAATCTCCAACACTTTTATATGGATTCTATCTGCACGACAAGATTTTTACCTGAGGCACCTTTGTGTTATACTTGCTAAGTATCTACCAGAACGATTTGATATGATTTGTTCAGCTCAGCAATAACACAAACGTCCTGAAGGGCTTGAGCTAATATTATTCTACTTTCAGTGTGATGTTTTGATATAGGAAAAGGGGTGCCCTTGTTATAGGCAACTCTTCCCTTGCAGTGGCCCCTGTGGGGGATCTCCAGAAAGAGGCATGGTAGCTCTATACCACCCAAGTATCCCCCTGTTTAGCCAGCCAGATCTGCTGGGTTTTGTAGCTAGTTGGTACTCCCACAGCTTTTGTTTCTAAACAATTTTAATGTTTTCAGTGGAGCCCCATTTGTTTTAGTAACTAAAGACCTGAAAACAAATGAATAAGCAAACAAAGTTTGTTTGCTTTCATTAGTGTTTGTTTTTGTATTAAAATCAATTAAAAATAATAAAAAATAATTGTGCATGCGCAAAATGGCCACTGCACATGTGCAGACTGGCTGCCCTTTTCCAAAATGGCTGCAACACTGTCTTGGAAAAGGGCATGACTGCGCAGAACAGTCCAGTGGCCATTTTGCACATGTGCATTAACTTTTTATATATATTAAGATAAAATAGATTTTAATACAAACCTTGTTACAAAAATAAATGGGTTTTTAAATCAAAAAAATAAATATAAAACAAAAATGAATGTGGTCCCCTTCAGCACATGCCTACTGGTGAAATGTTTATCTGGATGCCCCTTTCATAATGCCACTCTTGTCCATGTTTGCCAGAGTCAAACTTCACAGGCTTCTTCCATGCAGACTTGTTGGTCTGTTGTGATTAACATGTTCTAGGTCTAGCCCTTGTTCAAAGAAGAGACTGGATGGCGTATTGGAGACCCAGCTCTGCTCAGCTACCACTTTCTTCTGCCTGGTAGAATATATAGAACATCAGCACCTGGGATGGCTACGGCTTTCTCTCTCCTACAGATTCGGTAGCTGTGGTATTTTAAGTAGTGGTTTTTCGTTCCTGTCATCATCTCCCTTGACTGTCTTCTCTTGTCAGAGTGCCTTGATTCTCATGATCTCTTGCTGCTACGTTCCATTTCCCATTGTAATTCCAGTATCCTTTTAATAAAAAGTTTTGGGAGTGTGAGTAGATCTTCACTAGCTAGCTGTGGAGAGTGTCCCCCAGCAGAACAATGGCTGTCGTGCTGATATGAGGAGGAAGCCTCAGCTCCTAAGTACTTTAAGTAAGGCCCTGTGTATTCTGCAAACTTTTCCCCCCAAAATTCTGAGAGTATAGAATCCAAATTCTGTGTTCCGACTAAATTGTGCAAATTACCCAAGTTGTGTGATGAACAAATCTTTGAATGCAGATGAGTTTCCCTATATGGGATTCATCGATTTTGGACATCTCGTATCAGTCACCCAGACTTCTCAACTGGCAGCTTTCCTTTCTAGCAGGATGTCATAGACACCTGTTCCTTGGCTGCTCACCATGTTGGCTTCTTGCTAGAGCTGTAATTCTGCTCTGCTGAAGGCAATATTTGTGAAAATTTGGCTGAAGTGCTAAAACCCCGAAAATTGCTATAATTACAGCAGTGCAGTTTACAGCACTCTGTCCTTCACTTCCACCAAATGAAGGTGAAGGGTTTTGTTTTTGTGCAGACACACCCCTTAACCCCCCTCCACCCCCCCAAAAAAAAGTAAGTAGTGAATTCTGTCATCCTGTTCTTGGTAAGGAAAAATTGAGTGGTGCCCTGGCTTCAGCACCTTGATCAACTACTCATTTTAGGCAATCCTTGCTTTTGCAGTAACAGCAAAGTGGCATTTCTTTAAACTGATTAAATTTAAATGATCTGTATTCTACTTGGAAGCTACAAGGGGAATATTACACGGAGGAGGTGAGACAGTTAAGGTGGTATTCCCCAGGCTATTTAGTATGGACTGTAAATAACTGAACCAATTCAGAATTGGAGTGCTCAGCTAAGAACCTTCCTGGTGAGCTTTTGGAAATGTATAACCTATCCCATAAGAGAAATTGCCCTTGCCATGTAATGGGACCAAATTTGTCTAGTTGAATTTTACAATTTGTGTTAGCTATAGCCGATTTGATCATTTTTATCTTGATACAATGCTTACAGAATTATAATTGTAAGTGAGCACTTACTGTGTTGGTGGCTTTAGAGGCAAGTGTATATGCTTCTGCAGGTAATAAAATGAAAAATCCAATTTGCAATTGCAGAATAAGCTTCTGAGTGATATATGATTTTCATAGCAGCATCGGTCAGAGGGTTACTGCTAATCACAGTGCTGGCTTGCTTCCCTAGTGGCTTATGCCTTGAAACTGAATAGTGAACAGTGTGAATCTATGTCTTTGAGGCAGCTAGCATAGATTTAGACGCACCAGCTTCTAGCTTATTAGGTCCTCTTTGTCACAGTGCTTAATCCTGTTGCCTGATCCTTGTTAGAACACCAGTGTTGCTGAGTCCTTTAATAAAGGAGATGGGTGTAAGGCTCCTAACTAGAAGCACTGAAGCGTAAGGCAGTTAGGGCAATTGCTGCCTGACTGACAGAGGGGTGAAATGCTTCCTGCATGTTGTTACTTAAAAAGAGAACAGACCTCAAGACAGCTGACAGATGAGCTTTGCTGAGGTAATAGTAACTTGTTGATAGGCCAATATGAGACAAGTGTCATCTTTTCACACAGTATAATGGTCTAGCTTTGCTATAATTATGTTAACCCTTTTTCATAGAGAGCTGTGCTTAAGGATTAAACATAATTCAGAACATGGTGGGGTACAACTGAGAGAGCCTGGAGACAATCAGCTTGCAGAGCTTTTACAGCCACATGCACAAACTTGCTTTTCATGTGCCACCAGCATTAATGTGAAATGTAGCCATATCGTACATACCTTGCATAGAAACAACTCCTCAGTTGTGCAGACCTTCTGTTAATTTTCAGCGATTTAATTTTGTCCGTTTTTTTTTTTTTAAATCCACTTTTACCACTATTACCTCCAAAGCTGCGTTACACCTAAAATTCATCACAACTGTTTTTATTTTCCCTGAATCCTGAATGTTTTTGTTGTGTAGCAGAAATCCAAGACACAATAGAGTAACTATTTACAAGGTTTATTCACCAGTAAGCAGCAGGGCATGCAGCAGTTGCAGCCACATGGCAGAGAGAGACTGCCCCTTCTTATCTCTCGCACTCTGAATTCCACTTCCTTTTCCTGTTAATTCTGTTAACCTGTAAACTACAACTCCCAGCATGCAATATGTCATGCTACAATACCACATTTCCCCCTTGTTTTAGAAGGAACAATACCTCTGCCTATGATATAGGAACAAGATGATAATCTGACTAGTTACCACCTAAATACGTAAAGCAGAAAAATCACCCCCACTAACAAGCCAAGCTCCATAGTATTTTAAACAGAAAGTTAACATGAAGTAGTCTCTAGTTCATGCTGGTAGTTGTGTGTCTCTTACAGGACGGTGGTCAAGCACTGGTTCTTGTTGGGAATTACTGGGAGCCTCACCGCATCCGTTGGGGCCAGCCCTTGACTTATGCCTTCTGTGCATGGGGCCAGGGACAGCTCTGCTGTGACCCGGCGTCCCACGTCCTCAACTCCGGTGTTTGTCCCTGCCTGCCTCTTCGCAGGGGCAATGCCAGGACTCCCCTTCCACTGTGCAAGGCATGCCCCAAACCCGATCTCCCAGGGAAGCCCCTTGCTCGCCCCCCATCCTCCCCTGCAGGTAAGTGACAACCACACATTTGCAGTTTAATTTCAGTTAATCTGTAATCTGTTTATTTTTGAATCTGCCTTGATGTGACGGTTGGCTGTCATGTTGCAGTTTGGGTATAATTTGGAGTGCCGCCTTGACCAGTTTCTTAAACTGCAGTTTTTTTGCTTAGGTAATTTCCCCTTCTGTTGAAATGTAAAAGTTACTAGTGTACTGTGTGTGTCCCTTCCCTTCTGGGCAGGCACCAATCCACCCCAAACACTCTCACACTTTCTCTCTATCACAGACACACACACACAGTTTTTTTCTCCCGTGCATATTCAGTCACACACACATTCACTCATTCTCTCTCACACACACACATTCATTCACACACACGCATTCCCGGACCTTTGATTTTACTATGCCTCTAACACACACATTTTTAAATGCAGATTTTTTTGCTTGAGGGACAGGGATGGAGGAGGCGGTATCCAATCTGAAACATATTAAACCTGGTTTTCAGAAGCATTTGCAAATCTCCTGAACTTTATTAACTAATGCTAGAGGTAAAAATTCACTCCAAAGGGGTAACTGCATTGTGCATTTTTCCTTATTTGGGAGCCAGCTCTCCCCCACCCCCACCCTCCCTCAAGTCCAGGAGCAGGGGCATAGCAAGGATTGGAAGAGCCCAGGCTCAGCCCAGAATTATGCCCCTCTTCCATTTTCTCTCTCTCTCTCTCCACACACACAGCTCACACACACAGCTAGCACACACACACCCTAACCAGTTCTCACACACAGCTCTCACACACATTCACCAGCTCTCACACCAGCCAGATCACGCACGCACGCACGCACGCACGCACGCACGCACGCACGCACGCACGCACGCACACACACACAGAGCCAGATCTCTCTCTCACACACACACAGAGCCAGATCTCTCTCTCACACACACACAGAGCCAGATCTCTCTCTCACACACACGCGCACACACACAGAGCCAGATCTCTCTCTCACACACGCGCACACACACCAGCCAGATCTCTCTCTCTCACACACGCACACACACCAGCCAGATCTCTCTCTCTCTCACACACGCACACACACCAGCCAGATCTCTCTCTCTCACACACGCACACACACCAGCCAGATCTCTCTCTCTCTCACACACGCACACACACCAGCCAGATCTCTCTCTCTCACACACGCACACACACCAGCCAGATCTCTCTCTCTC
>QEPC01008893.1:1587242-1684425 GCA_003113815.1 Sphenodon punctatus | reverse complement strand
CGGATAGCCCCCAATAACTCCCTCAGTCTCAGCAACTTATCCTTAGGAAGCCGACAGACTCCTGTCACTGTGTTTATCTCAATTCCAAGATAAATTTTGGCCTAAAAGGTCAATTCATTCAACCTTTGTGCCAGCCCTTCAATTTTCTACTCTACCAAAGACACCCCTAAGCAGCCAGCTACATCCCTAAAAACTTCCAACAACACTTGACATTCATCCATACCAGCCCTGCCAATAAACAGGTAGCCAACAAGGTATTTTGTAATAAATGATGACCCGTCTGCCTCTTCACTGCCCACTCAAGCAACGAACTAAACCGCTCAAATGCTGAAATGGAGCACCCCATGCACATTTCTTGTGCATCTCAAATTAAAAGGCTTCCCCAAAGTGAAAGCCCAGCAAGTCAAAGTCTTCATGGGTTGAACTGGAAGCAGTCTAAATGCTGACTTAACATCACTATTAGCTTGCATGGAACCTTACCCTTTAGATCTGACTAGCTCCACCGCGGAGTCAAAAGATGCATATTGAACTGAGCATAAACTCCGATCAATCCCATCATTGACTGAGCTTTCTCTCGGATACGAGAGGTGATAGATAAGTCTGAAATAGCCTGGGGCTTTCTTGGGCACTATTCCAAGTGGAGATATTCTGAAGTTTGGCATCAGGAGGTCCCTGAATGTGCCTGCAACCCTACCAACACCTACTTCTTGCGTTATCTTGTCCCTTAGAACCACCTCAGGACCCTTCACCGATCTCAAATTATCCGACACTGGATGAACTCTCTTGCCTCCAAAGGAATTTGAAATCAGATTTAAAATGATTCAACAAATACTCCTTTTCAGGAACTACAGGGTAATTGACTTATAAATCTTGCAAAAAAAAACAGATTAATTGGCAAAGGTGTCTTACTAAAAGTTACCGGATCCTCACTGACCTTGCTAGGCCTGTTATCTGTCATTACCCTTCTTCCCTTTCTGACAGTTACAGTTAACCCCCCACCCCCCATGGTGGGGGTTTAATACAGTGTTTGCACTCATGCCTGTATTAACAGTTGGCATGAAAACACCTCCTGTCACTAAATCCTTAACACACCCTTTTCGCTGCATCCTGTCTCCATGTAGAAGCGGAGAAACTGTCCACTCTCCATCCTCAGACTAGCCAAAGGCCGCAACGGACACATGCGTTCAAGCCACAGCTCGTGGTCAGTCACCTCCCATCTAAGAAATGGGTTCAGTACTGCCCTGACCTGGAACTCCTCTTCATACAACAACCAGGCCTCACTCCATACAAGTTTTTGCACTGTGTATAATGTCCTGGTATTTAACCAGGGATGCCGATGCCCTCCCAGGGCATGCATCTACCACCACCCCCATAAAGACAGTGTACAAGGAAAGCTTACACGAAACTTCTGACCTCTTTTGGCTTCCCCTGCTCCTTCTCATCCTTTTTTTCCTTCTCCAGTGCCTCCTTAACTGTTCCCTATTAAGCAGAGGGAAAATATCTGTGTACTCGTCCTTAAGGATCTTTTCTCTGGTGGATGGCAAGAAGTGAGACCCCAGAGGCCTAGACATGCTTGCACAAGACTGCCTGACCGGATGAAAGGACTCGTTCACCGTCACCACCGCCCGTGGCTGTACAGTCCCAGGTACCATCTGCTGCTCAACCAAAGACAATTCCTCCATTCCTGTGCTCTGCACAACTGATTGAGCCTCACCATGCCCTTGCATCTGATGCCATACTTGTAGGGGGTTCTCTCCTCCTGGAAAGCTGTAATTTTCAGTATGATCCCACCACCATCCCCGCTTTACCTGGAGTCACAGTGCCAGATGCTGAAACAGAACTCCCTGTGGCTGCAGGGGCTGCGGTGGAACTTTGCCTCCCAGAACTGGCAACTGTCTTGACCCAAGTTGATCCTGAAGCTGTGAAGAAGCTGAGGTTGCACTAGATAATGCAGAAGCCATATTCCCTGTGGGTTCAGGGATCTGTTTTGACACCCCCACTCATGAAGGTGGCAGTTGATCCTGAACCACTGACACAGGAATCTCTGGAGAAACTAAAGAAAAAGAAACCTGAGACACCAGAATCCCTGAAGAGGGCGCAGAACTGCCCAAAGTCTGGGGACCCAGCACCATGGTACCCTGCTGGGGATTGGACACCAAGGAATTAGGCGGAGGGAGCCCCACCCCCCGCCTGGGAATCAGACTTGGGAGTAAATGGGCAACCGAAATGCAGATGCAGAGGCCTGCAGCTGAGTTTGACTCCCCGCATCCACGTGATTCTGCGCAGGCAACAGCCTAGAAGTTGCAGGCCTCAACAATGCAACATCCTGTCCTGCCCAAGAGGGATGGAAGGCACAAACTGAGGAGCAACAGAGCCCAAGTCAGCCCCAGAAAAGGGGAGCCACTCGCTGCTGCAGCCTGACCAAAGAATTCCCACCAGGTGGGGCTTGACTCATGGGTCCCAAGGGCCCAGGCTGCATTGCTGACCCAACACAACAGGCCCAGTTGACACACGTTCCCCCACCCCCCAGCAGTACCAAACGGGTAGTGGAGCTGGAACAGCTACATTCTGACAGGTTTATTATTATTATTTTCCTCCATAGATTTTGATGGCTGTACAAAAAAGCTACTGCACTGAGGAAGGGGGGTTCCCCGAAACGCATATGCATATGCTCTCAATGTGAGCATGACCTTTTGCCATTGTTAATCATTCACATAACATTGTTCTTTGCGTTTCATGCATTGTGTGTCTGTATGCTCTAGTTGTCAACACACCAGGAAATTCTTGCATTGTAGACATACATGTGATAATTATTGTATTGTAGGTTTATGTGTACGCATGGCTACATGAATTAGTTGTGTACATCTGGCACTGACAGATCCAGGGATAATTTCATAAGAATTTTGTACCTTTATAACATGAATTCAAGGATTTTTATCTGTTAGCCATTGGGTGTCTTGTGGCATATTTAGAGATAATTCAGTCTTGGAGTCCTTTGGCCTCTGTCAGGTTTTAGTTTTGGTATTAGTGGCCAATTTGGGCACAAGACTACTATAGGAAACCCATAGTTTGGGGGTTTAGCCACCCCACCCCATAATAGCGGGTTGAATGCCCCTAATTGCCTCGGTACTGGGCTGGAGTGGATGCCACAGAGTGCATCAGTGCCATCAATTCCTTCCCAGGTACAACCAGCTGTGTTTGCTGGGAGTGAGAACACCCACTCCTTTCCCCTGCACTGCCCTCCCCTATGGCGTGAGTACCAGCCTGCTGAGCTGCAGCACCAGAAACCACCTGCTTCCCTGGCCCCTTCCTTCCCCTTCTGCCGAACATAGCAGTGTTCCTCTGCCTAATTCCCCCCAAATCCCAGAGGAATTGATGGAATTCCTGTGCTGCTTGAAGGAAGCTCCTACACCTGGCTGCATGCAACCTGCCCTGAGGAGATTCCTCTGACCACCAACAGCCTCACCAGACGCGACGCATTCCAAGTGCCACCAGAAATCGCTATTTACCACTTACCATTCCTGTTTACAGCAATTTACTGTTTACTATATACTGATTTACAGTGTACTGCTTACCGTGCACCATGTTCATCCCAGTAATGTGCATGCACAAAGTGGCATTTTGCACATGTGGGCAGTATACGGTAAATTGCGGTTAATGGTAAACGGTATTTTGAGAAATTTCTCAACCAAGATCTCACTGTTGAGATTGTATCTTGGTGACAATTCTCTATTTTTGCAATATTTTTGTGAGAAAAAAATTGCTTCTCGTTTCAGCCCTAGTTTTGACCCTCCTTTTTGCTGCTTTGTTAGAAAGAGGGACCTAATGTTGGAATTAGATTTAAATGCAGTTATGCACTTCATCAGGTGAAAGAAACACAATCGTTAGACAGCCAGTAACTTGCTAAGAGGATGAGATTTTCTTCTCATGTGCACTTCTGTTGAATCATTTTAGGTAATTTGGATTTGACTGGCCAAAAACAAGATAATGATGATTTTTGTCATGTGTGTTATCCCCACCATCCCTTCAAAAGTAACAGCTAAGTATGGTAGTCCTTCTTGACAACTGCTGTCAAGAGCTAGCGAAAACATATTTGCCCCCAATTATTTACGTTGTGTTATGATTAAAGGTGCTCGGAGCATTTGACTGACAAGCTTGGTTTCTCCATGCAACTCTATCCTGAATGCTATCATTTCATACTCTTCTGTAATTTACAGAATTTCAGATGAATGAGGTCAGAGACAAGGGTATATTGACCACATATTATGTCCCATTTAAGCAATAATATACTTATTAACGTTTTGTAATCTCTTGGTGAGAATTGTGTAACTTCTGTCAAAAAGCTGGATAAAGAATTTCAAATGCATTAGTGGTAGGAATAATCACGAATGTTCTTCAGATTACAGTGGATTTCCAAGGATTTAAGTAAGTTTTCTTTTGTCTAACATAAAAAATTAAATGGAGGGGAATTCCTAGTAAAATTGTGGAACGGATTTTTGTCAGTTACTCTTACACAGTTATTAGTTACTGTTACACAGTTGAGAGCCAGTGTGGTGTAGTGGATAGGGATGTGCGAACGTGGTTCGGAAGTTCGGGGTTTGGCCCAAACTCAGCCAGTTTGGACGGCCGAATCGAACGTCAAAACCCCCTGAACAGTTTGGGCGCATTCAGATGAGTTTGGGTGAGAAAAACATAGCTGGCAGGCCCGGGGGGGGGCGAGGTCTGCTGAGGAGGGGTGGAGAGGCTTGGATTAGCAGCCAGCCTGCCCAATCACCATCCCGCTTTTCCTCAGACCACTGGCTTGGCAGTCTACGATTGACCACAAGCTAGGCTGCACAGAGCCAATGGGGCCTTGTGGTAAGGCAGGCGCAAGTAACAAAAGTCATTGCCCTCCCCCACTTCCATATCATTCTGAGCTGCTACTCCTGTCCCAGGGCCCACCATCAGGGTTCTGGGGCCGTCACTCCGCTCACAGGGAGCTGTCATTCCACAGCATCAAGAAACAGGCAGCCACTCCAGTCCCAGGACCCACCACCAAGGTTCTGGGGCCGTCATTCTGCTCACAGAGAGCTGTCATTCCGTGGCATCAAGAAACAGCCAGCCACTCCAGCCCTAGAACCCAGGGTTCTGGGGCCTACGTTCCAGGCAGGGAGGGCTGTCCATCCACGTCATCAAGAAGCTTCCACTCCTGTCCCAGGACCCACCATCAGGGTTCTGAGGCCATAATTCCATTCAATGGGAGCTATCATTCTACCACATCAAGTAATAGCCACTCCAGCCCCAGGATAAGACTGCACTGGAAATGTCCCAACTCAAAATGTATTTGTGTATAAACTCATGGGCCATTCTGAACTGACTCTTTGGGCCCCCAATTGGAAATAAGATCATTGATTAATTCATGATAAGTCATTGTGGGGAGGTGATTCGTGGAAACAGCTGACTGAAATTATCAGGAAAATCCCTGTGACAATGTATAATGTCTATGCCAGGATCCCTCCCCATTACCCAATACAACAGTGTTGTGGATCAAATGATCCAGCCCTGAGGGGTGGAAACCCCTAATGACATCTTGGGGAGATGAAGAAAGATCCCCATATTTTATGCTAATGAGCTACAGCCAGAGGCATTCCTTGTCTTGAGAACACTGGAAAAACTGTGGTAACACACTGCTCAATTAGTGAATGAGACAGTTTACCCCTGCGGGTACTTTGCAGGGGTGGACTGAGGTGGTGGCAATTAAGGCACCTGATTGTGGTGGAAATGAGATCACCTTTACAAGCTCAGGTTCCCATTTTACCCTGTATTGAAATAAACAAGGTTGTAAGTGGGGCAAACCTTCATATCCTAGCTTGCTTTAATTCTTACACAACTTTGTCAATTTANGCTGCTCCACCAATGCCTGGCAGTCTGTAATGCCTGGGCAACCTGGGGTGCCAAGCGCCAAGCCTTCCCAGTCTCTGCTGCTGCTGTGTCTCCGATGGCCTGCCATGCCCCCACTGGCCCCCCTGGAGTGCCCCAAGCCTCTGCCACGACCAAACTTTCCGAACGTTCCGGGGGGCTCCAAACTCCATGGGACCAAACCCACGGACCCGAACTAAGTTTTTAGTATGACCATCCGAACATCCCTAGTAGTGGATAAGGTGTTGATTTGGACTTTGGAAGTCAGGGTTGAAATCCCACCCTAGCCATGAACTCACTGGGTGGCCTTGGGCAAATTACAGTCTTTCAGCCTCCGTTTCTTACTGGTAAAATGGGAATGTGTGTCTGCCTTTTCCTGTGTTCCCCCTCATCCTTGTCCATCTTAACAGTGTAAGCCCATTGGGCCGGGACCTGTCTCGAAAAAAAATCTGTGACAAAAATGCTGCGTATGCCTAGTAGTGCTATAGAAATAAGTAGTAGTAATAAAGCAAGGATTCACATAAACAATACCATTAGAATGGTGCCAGTATTAAGCTGCACCAGCGCTGGTGAGACATTCTCCCAGACACAACCAAAATTAAAAGAAAATAGTTTTCAATTTGTCACCTTTCTGTCCTTACATTTTTTTAAAAAGAAAAAAAGCCATATTACATTTGCTGACTGGCTCTACTAAGTAGTAAATACACATCTGGTTAGATAAAGAATTGGTTTTATTTGTTAGAGTAAATGAACACTCTCCTTTTATACTCGTGCAAGTAAGACAGGACTCTGTCCATTTCCCAGTTAACGGTATGAGAAGTCAGCCACAGAATGTTTTCCAAAATGGGGCCGTTCCTAAACCTCCACATGTGCACTGTGCATGGCTTAAGTGTGGCTTATGCATTCACATGTCCCTATAGCGGGGAGCACTGCATTAGCTCGGCCCTGCTGTGTTTATCTAGAAAGCTATGTAGCTAATTTATATTAAAATGTACAGGTATTTCTAATGATAGCAAAATGTTATACATATGAAAACCAGAGAATTTATTTTAAATGTGCATGAGTGAATTATTTTTCTTACGTTGAAATGTATTGAATCTAACTTTGTTAGGGTTCTAAAATAACTGCCATACATTTTGCGGTGTATATATTCCTGTATTGTGGACATTAAAAATCTTTGGGGAGTATTTTATACATCACTTCTTTTTTTTTTTTATTATAAAGCTTTTTGTGATTCTGCAGTCTAAATGCATCATAAAGAGTAGGGTTGTCCTGAACTACCTGCCAGTAGCATTCTGGACATAATTCAAGGTGGTGGTTTTGACCTATAAAATCCTGAACAACCTTGGGCCCTAACTTATCTAAAGGACAACCTTCCTCCTTCTGTCCCTTCATGATCAGAGCACCCTCTTGCAAGTTCCATCATTGACCCAGGTTTATATGACCTGGGCTCGGTGGCTGCTCGATGGCTTTGAAACTCCCTTCCATTGGATGTTCGTTTCAACCTCGCTGCTTTCCCAGTGTCTGGAGGCCGTGGCAGATTGGATGAGGCCGAGCAGACTGAAGCTGAATCCAGACAAGACGGAGGTGATGGTAGTGGAGAGGGCGAAGGAGGTGTCGGCTCCCCCTATTGGGGGAGGTCTGCCCTCCGGTTATCCAGCAGGCTTGGAGTCTGGGGGTGATTTTTGGATGCGGACCTCCACCTGGATCAGCAAGTGGAGGCGGTGGTTAAAGCCACCTTCCGCCAGCCTATCTGGTGCGGAGGCTGCGCCCGTACATCTCCAGACCCGACCTGGCCACTCTCAAGGCTCGACTACCGCAACGCACTCTACGTGGGGCTTCCCTTGATATTGGTTCGGAGGCTGCAGCTGGTGCAGAATGCGGCGGCCCGTCTCCTTACGGGGACGGGTCACCGTGAGCACATTACATCAGTGCTCCGCTCTCTGCGCTGGCTGCCTATAACGTACTGAGCCAAGTTCAAGGTGTTAGTATTGGTATACAAAGCCATATACGGTATCAGCCCCTCTTATCTCGGGGACCGCCTCGCCTTCCGAGACTCAGGACGAACCCTCCGATCCACTGGGGGCACTCATCTGGAGGTCCCTCATGTAAGGCAGGGGGCCATGGAGAGGGCGTTCTTGGTGATCGGGCCACGGTTGTGGAACTCCCTACCGAAGGAAGCCCGCCTGGCCCCAGGTCTGCTCGCCTTTCGGCGGGCATGCAAGACTTGGCTGTTCGCCCAGGTCTTTGGAGGGCGGGGAGGGAGGGGTAAATGGGGGAGATTGGTGGGGTGGGGTAGGGGATTTGGGGGAATTGGAGGGGAGGGTTAGGGTTGGTTTTTTAAAATTATTTTAAAATTGATGTTGATTTTAATGTATTTTATTGTTTTATTGTATTGTTAGCCACCCTGAGATGCCGTGGGCATGAGGGGGCGGCATAGAAATGTTAAGAAAGAAACCTTACCGTATGCATCTTCTGAAGACAGTGTAAAGATCTATTTATTTGGCCAGGCTTTCAGCAGATGGGTAGATTTTTGGTTTGGGGTGGAGTTGGGTGGGTGTGTCTTATCGTTTTATGGGGTTTACATTTAAGCAGTGCTTTTATGTAAGCCACCTTCAGGGATAGGGCAGGGTAGAAAAACAAATAAATAAAATAATAAATGATGTGCTCTTTTGACATGATCTGTCACAAACATTTGGTTTTGCATGGTGTAATTTGTGAGTTGGTGTAATCAGATTAGCCAGTCAGGTAGAACTTTGTATCCTGAAGCAAACTAACTCAACATTAATACATGAAGAACAATCTTGTGTCTGATACGGATTCTCCCCTGCACTCTTCTTACAGGTGTTTGCTTCCCACCATCTCCATCCTTGCCTCTTTTTTAGCTGATCTCCAGTTACGGTACCTTTTTTCTCGCTAAGCAAATCACCAGGCTGAGAAGTGGGTGTAGTAATCTCCTTTGTAGATGTCTGTAACCTTATGCAAAATTGCGTTCATCGTTTCCACTGGATCATTCAACCAAGAGAAAACTTTAAAAAGTAACGTACAGTATTTGATAGAGCCAGAAAGCTTAACATTTACACTTTTACAAAGTAGCATTGTTAAATGGACAATTGGATAGAAAAGAAGTTACGCTGTTTTAGCTCATGTCAGTCACAGTATTAAGGGAAGAGAACGAACTATATGTATTGGCACTCTCAGATCTATTGTATATTTATTTTGAGATATTAGGTGATTTGGACTTGCAATAAAATTACTAAATATAGGAATTATACAGCTTTATATAGACAGTGATTCCTTTCCAGAAACAAATAATGGCCTTGCCATGTTCCCTAATTTTGCTGTCTTGCCAAAGCAAAATGAATGTTAGCAACTCTAATACTGTCTCTAATACACTAAAGTTGCCCTTTGTCTATACAACTTGAGAGGCATGATATTTGTCCACACAAGAAAGATGTTTGTCTAGGTGAGGGTTCTGGTATAAGCTGAATACTTGATTGACACAGCACAGACATACTTTACATCCTCCACAAAAGTGGCAGGGACATAAAGCAGAATAAGGGTGCTTTCACATGTGACGGGTCCTGATACTGACCCAGGCTGTGGCAGGACCCATCACTCCAGCCAAGAGTTGGCCCAGCTGATGAACAAATTTTACTGTGGCAGGGCTGGGGAGGGGGCAGAGAGACTCACGGACATGCGTCTGCACATCCACACCCCCACGCTACATGGAGCGGTCCTCCCCTGACAGACAGCTGTGACATTCTGGTCCAGGGTAAAGGCCATCATCCATGACAGCCCTTTTTACCCCTGGTCAGACAGCCCTTGCCCAGTCAGTGGTAGCAGTTAACCCAGGCTCTGAGTTGGAGATGGTCCCAACTCACAGCCTGGACTAACGCCACCACCGACCAGGTAACGGCTCAGGCTACCATCTCACAGGAGCATTTAGGCATGATGGTGGCACCCAGTTTAATCTGTGCTAAAGCGGATTAAACCGTGCCTTCGTCGTATCGGAAAACACCCTAAGAGAGGATTCAGATTGCACAGAAACGTGGGTCATGCATCGTGCTTGCATAATGGCCAGTCTTATGTCTGCCTCAGAATGCAAAGCTCATCTACCTGCCACAGGACTGCTCTTTCTTAATTTCTACGAAGCTTGGAGAACTCACATGGAATTATTTTCTTAGTGGGTCACAAATGGAAATTTGGTTGCCAAGCAACAACCCTATACATCCTTTAATTATTAGGAGCAGAGTTAAGACTGCTTTTGACTGTTGAGTTAGCAGCTGGATTTGGGCCTGTTGCTGTTTACGGACAGATGTTTGGAAACTTATTTAGTTTCAAAAGGGTTTTAGTAAAGCTTATGTAAGTAATGTTAGCTAAAGCATTAAATGTATAAGAGGAGTGTTTACCAAGCACCCAGTAGAGGGAGCTTTTGTATTGTTGCTTGTCTTGACTCATACTGAGCATGCTTCACTCTGACGCCTAGCGAAAGCTACCAGAAAGGGGGAGTTGTCCTATATTTCCCTCTTGAACTCACTGACCATGTTTCATTCCTGGTGGGGCTAAAACCTACCACCAGCAGTAGTGGGGAAGAACGATATAGAGGGTTTGCTTAGCATGTAGGTAGATGCCTAGCAAGGAAGAATCCAGGCTGATGGGAAGCTCGAAAGAGTGGCTCTGAAGGAACAGACCTTAAAGTTCAGGAAGTAGACCCAGAGGTGGTGGAGTGATGAAGAGTAGAGAGGTCGAGAGGTGGTGGAGTCAGTGTGAATCTCTCCCAAGGACCTGAAAGACTTGTGGAATTTGTTGCCAGAGGATGTGGTCAAAGCCAGTAGTATAGCTGGGTTTAAAAAAGGATTTGATATGTTCTTGGAGGATAGGTCGTTAATGGCTGTTAGCCAAATACATTGAGGGATGCAACGTGTGACTGTCAGGAGTGAACAACAGGCAGTGGATCGGCAAACAAGTTTGACCACTGTTGGAAACAAGGTGATGGGCTCAATGGACCATTGGTCTGACCCAGTATGGCACTCTTATGTGACCCAACAGTTGAGGAGACTAGGCACAGTCTGCCTCAGCTGAGGGCTATGATGGATTCCATGAGCTTGAACTAGACTTTAGCAGTAATTTGGCCTGCCTGAATTACAAAGCTCTTTGTCTGCAGAAGTAAGGGATCCTGAAAGAACAGCAAGAGCTGGAGAAAGATTGACCCACTTTGAGTACCAAATATTAGGAGAGATTCTCCCACCGCCCCTTTTTATTTCTTGTTCTGTTTCAGACAATAGCTCCCTCAGTGTCTACAGCTTCCTGAAAAGTTTGCCAGCTTGTGCTTGTCATGTTTCATTGTACATAAAATCTTTCTTTGATGGATTAGTGGGTCGATTTGACATTTTCCTTGTGCTTTGGCGGACTTGGGCCCCTGTCATTTCCTGTACTCGCCATTAAAACTACCCTGGGTAGTCTTATTGCGCCAAAGTAGAGTTGCCAGATCAAAATTTTAAAAAACAAGGTGGTGGTGGTTATTTATTTATTTATTAATTTATTCATTCATTTTATATAGCACCAGTAGTATAATAATAATAATAATAATAATAATAATAATAATAATAATAATAATAATAATAATAATAATAAACTATTATTATTATTTGTTTAGCCTATAGGCCATAACAAAAATAAATAACACACATGTGTACATCACAAAAATATTAACACAATAAAAAAAAATAATTAAAAATTTAAAATACAATATAATACCGCTTTGCTTCTGAAAACTTTCCCATCTCATTGCCAAAATCATTAGACAATAACCATATCGAGTGTGTGGCCCGGCAGTATTATTCTCAAAGGTTTGTAACACCGGCCTACTACCCAGTTAAACAATGCCTTCCCCTTCTCGGGGTTTATAGTGGCACACTTGGCCCCTGTATCTCATCCCTCTGGCACTAAATTCATCAGCAGTACACGGAGACAGGTCGCCATAAATTAAGACTACTAGCGGTATCCCCCCTAAGTACCTTCCAGGTCACATGGCACCTGCAGTGTCTCGATGTCTCCACTGGTCCGGGCAGGGGTTTCCATCAGTTTTTTCCAGAATAGCTCCAGATGAAAAAACTCCCTGCTGCGGCTCGTCGCACTACTGTTGTGTTCCTATTGGCTAAGATATATTGTATCTGCCTTTGGTGATCCCAGTAATCTTTTCCCTCAAACCATGGGGCAAAAAACCTATCCCGGATCCATCTGGTCTTGGGACAACACAACAAGTCGTGTGGAAGGTCTTCAACTTCAGCCTGTCCACAGTGGCAGAGTCTAAGGGCTGCCGGAATGCCTCTAACTCTACCTTCGCTCACTGAGGTTGGCATCATATTTAGTCGGGCAAGGGTCAAAGCCCTTCTAACTCTAAAGTTTTTTATGCCTGACAAATATTTCTCGCATCCCCTTTCTGTCTTAAGTAGGGGGTACCATGGAGCGATAGGTTGCTCGCGCATTCCCACACATTCCTTTTGGTGACTGACATCCCTGATTCGAGTTGAAATTTGGGATTTAGCCTGGCCTAAAGTGGTATATACAAAACTTGGTGGAGAAAAGCCCAGACTTCTCAAGCTCTGTATGATAGAGTTGTACCATCTATAGGAGGCCAGACAGTTCTCTTGTTCCCTCAGACAAAGACTGGGGAGGCGATCAGCTGGCATATCCCGGATCTTAAGCCAGTAACCCAAATGGGCCATCCTGATCATATCTCCGAGGGGGTCTATACCACATTCTGCCCTCAGCAGTACAATGGGGGTACTCCTGGGCACCCCAAGTCCTACTCTCAAGATTTTATTTTGGAGGGACTCCAGGGGGAACTGTCTAGCCACGCCCCAAACTTCTGCGCCAAACAACAACTGGGGAATCAATTTCCCCTTGAGAAGTTTGAGCAGAGGCTCCATCTGCCTCCCTCCCTTGGAACTCCAGAATTTTAACAGACCAACTACCGTTTGGGCTCCTCTTATCTTTGCTGCCTCCAGATGTCTTTTCCAGCTGCCACTACTACGAAATAGAATTCCCAGGTACCTGTACAAGGTAACCTGTCTTATACCGTGAGGGCCCAAAGTCCAAACATGTTCCCTTGGCCTTCTAGAGAAGACCATGATCTTAGTCTTATCTCTGTTAATTGTTAGGTGGTTATCTTTACAATAATCATTTACTCTAACTAGCTGACGTCTCATGCCCACCCTTGATGTTGCCAGGATGATCATATCATCCGCATATAAAAGGATGTGCACTGGGCGGCCACTAACAGCAGGTGGATGCCCCTCCTGCCCCGCCAAATATCCCACTATATCATTAATAAAAAGGGCAAAAAGCAGGGGAGCTAGCACACATCCCTGCTTGACCCCATTCGTTGCAAGAATGGGACCAGTCGTATCTCCCTGTATGCTCACTCGCACCCTTAATGAAGTGTCAGTGTATAAGAGACGAATCAGGTAAAGCAGCTGTGGGTCTATATTGTTAGCCAGCAGTTTCCGCCATAGGATGGTTCGGTCGATGGTATCAAACGCCGCTTTGAGGTCTACAAAAACGGCATATACCGTTCCTCTCCTCAGGTAAGTATACTTAGCAACAATATGATCCAAGGTGAAACAATGGTCCAACACTGACCTAGTGGGCCTAAAACCTAGCACCAGTAGTGCACCTGGCACTTTATAATTGTTGTTATTAGAGACCGGTCCCTGCCCAATGGTGGTATGATCCAAGATGGACACGGGTGAGGGGAACACAGGGAGACAGACACACACATTCCCATTTGTTACAAGCTAGCTGTTGGCTTTCTCTGTGCTTAGATTTCAAACAGTGGCATCGGCAGTAGTAGATGGAAGATATAGGGGTATACCCTAAGCTGACTGGAAATGTATTTTCTGTAAAGACTATGTAGAGGATCTACCCCATTATCTTTTAAAATGTCCTTTATATGCTTGCCTTCGGAATAGACTATTGAGGAGGATAAAGTTAGATCCTGTGTTTTCCACGCTTCAGAAATTAATATAGCTGTTGACAGATAAAAAGGAAGAGGTGACATCTGATGTAGCCTTCTTTGCTTATAAGGCTATAAAGCTAAGAAATCAGGCAGTAAGGAATTTGTGTAAGAGTGATCCCTGACTATTGTATCTTTTTAAAAGGTTATATCCCTGTAAGGATGGAAGTAGAGAGATCTCTTAAATGTTTACTGTGTTTTTCTTCTTCTTCTGTAGTTGTATGTTTGTTTGCAACCATTAACAGGTGTGTAATTGTCATGGCTAAGGCCAGTACAATAAATTAAAAGAAACTAGCTGTTAACCTGCAGTACTTTGCAGAATAATTTTATATTAATTAAAATTAAGCGTGTTGTTAACTGCCAACATGCATGGGAGCTATCCCAGCCAACTGGGGCAGTGAGTTATCACTTTCCCAGAGTGGCCGCCATTGACCATCACCCGGGTAGACAAGCCACCAGGCGTAGGGTGCGGGCGTCCACGTGCATGTCTGTGTGTCTTTCCAGATTCATGTCTCTGCATCTTCCCTATCTCTTGGAGAACATTAGCTAGCTACGTTCCGACGTTGGGTGATCTTACCTTCGGACCTGGTCATCGGGTCTTGTAACCTTCAGTCATTAAAGATTTTGAGACCTCCATGATTTAATTCTATACCTATCTGCCCTGTTTGATCCCCAACTACGCTTACCCCCTCTGATTGATCCCTACTGTGCCAACCCTAGTGCTAACTCCTCCAATTTGGCTGTAGTCAGAACAGCCTATTGTGACATCAACACAACCTCTACAGCAGCTGCAGCAGCAGCAACTGCTATTCTTTTTGCTTTACCTATGGGCTAATGTTGGGTGGACGTGACTTTGTCCCCGGCCACCAGTCATGGCTCTGTAATGGTCAGACAGTAAAGGGTTTGATGATCCTTTATTTAAGATCTCAATAGTCTCTCTATGACTTAAAGGATCAACCCCTGAGGTCAGCTGGGAGCACCCTCCTCTAAGTCCCCTGTGTATGCCAGATGGTGACGATGGGGTGGGCGTTCTCGGTGGCCGCACTGAGGCTTTGGAACTCTCTCCCCAGCGGATGTTTATCTGTCTCGGGATCTTCCCTCCTTTCATAAGAGATGTAAGACCTGACTGTTTCGGCAGGCATTTGGAGAGGGAACGGCGTGAAGGGGGTGGGGGTTGGAGTGTATGGGGGTTCTTTTCCTTGGACTGTTCTGTTCTGTTTTTATGTTTTACAGGATGTAAAATATTATTGTGTTGTTTTTTTACTGAATTCTGTAAGCCACCCTGAGCCGCCGTAGGCAGGAGAGGGCGGGGTAATAAGTTTTAAAAATAAATTTAAATTAAATAATCCTTATGCTAGACCAGTTGGCCAGCCAATAGGCAGATATCAGAATTTTATATAGATAGATGGGGAACTGAGGCGAAGAGATTGACTTGCCCAAGGCCACCCACTGAGTTTATGGTTAGGGCAGGATTCAAACCCTGGATTCTCAGGTCCCAGTCCAGCACGTTATCCACTATACCTGAATAAGGGATGTCCATTATATTTCATGGAGCTGTGGTGTTCAGAAAAGGGGACATCCTTTATGTGAACAAGGGTTGTCCATTATGTTCAGTAGAACTGTAGGGTTCTGAAATAAGGGGTACTCTTCTAAAATAAGAAATAACTGGCAATCCTACACCTGAGAAGCAGCTGAAATTTTTTCCCAGCTAGTAAAAGTTAATGGTAGCATCATCTCTTCGAAGAACTAACCTAAATGTTTTAGTTTTCAGGCCTGTCTCTAGTCAACTTTCAAAGTGACCTTTATATTGTAAGCACATTCTCAGAGGATCCTGTATGTCTAGAATAGTGACAGTAATGGATTGTATGATTTAATGGCTATAATATACTTGAGCAAGTACCGGCAAAAACAAATGTTTGAAACGAAACAGCAAATTAAATTCCTATGACAAATTGTAATCCTGAAATGTTAAAGTTAGGGTGAGATAATTAATGACTTGATGAAGATGTGGTAAAAGCCCAGTAACAGTAACTTGATGGTGTGGTAAAGCCCAGAAAAAGAGGGTAGTGGCTGGGGGTGGAGTTAGTTGCTAGCATTCACAGAATAGTCTCTTCAGGACACTGTGCAAAGAGTACATTTTTGGCATTAATCATGTTCTCCTGATCGGCTCTTGTGTGTATTGTTCTTTGTCCATTTATTCTTCAGAAAGGAGAATGATTTTGCTGTTGTCATTGCAGTGTCCGTTAAAGTTGTTACCTGATGGCATAATCTGTTAAAGCTAAATAAATTCCTAGGTCTGACTACTTAGAGTAACATTCAGAATTCTAACATCTTTCAGGCTTTTGTTTAGCCAAATAATCACCTTTTAACACTTGCTTTAATGGTGGTTGTCTCCTTGTTTGACCTCTTATTTCACTGAGGCAGAATTATGATAGAATAGTCACCATTTATTAAGTTTTTACAAGGTAGGTTTTCCTCAGGGGGCAGTCAGCTTGGAGTCAAGAATTTTGACAAGATATTTTGTGAAAGGAAGCAAATCACACTTCTTGTATTTCTATCAGGAAAGGTGGTTGGAGAGCAAGTCATTTTAAAACCAGCCACGTTAACTCTTAGCAGAGGAAGAGGTTTCACAAATGTTATGCTGAGAATATATATATCACTTAGAGGCATTTGGAGTGCAAGACTTCTTGCTAAGCTTTGCAGTTCTCATTTCCAGTGGCAGCAACATGCAAAGTGAAACCACTCTGTATCATCCCTGCAGCATGAGGCTGCTTTTCAGATACCATATGAATAAACCAGTCTCCTAGCTCTTTTTTTATGGCTAAAGAAAATATCAGGAGGCCCCAAATTTGTGAACAGAGTTGATGAAATTATATTTTTCTTGGTCATATTACAGTACTACAATAACTGATCTTTATTAGGTAGATGCCAAATTTAAAATGATTTACAGGACAGTGGTGGGAAACCTCAGGCCCAGGTCTCAAATGCAGCCTATGGATAGTTTTCATGTGACCCCTTTCCAGTTCCTGGATCTGGCCCCTGGATACATTTCTTACCCCCAAGCATTGATAAAGTGAGGTCAGGGTAAGGGAGCAGAGATGACTGCATGCGCAGGGAACAGAACCGTGCCACAGATCTGTGATCTGGATCCTTCTCTTCCGAGCACACACACCTCGTACGCACTCCTACCCCAAACTTCTATGTGGCTCTAGATGTGTATAAGAGACAGGAATAAGTGAATGCTAACAGAGATGAGGGCATGTACACAAGGATAGCGACAAATCCATGCCACAGATCTGTGATCTGGATCCTTCTCTATTATGGACATATATTCCATGTCCCCCATTATCTGTCTCTTATACACATCTAGATGTGTATAAGAGACAGGAGATATACAAATCACCTAAAATCACCTAAAAGCGGACATGTTTTATTGCTAATGTGCTTGGTATTGTACAAAACACCAATGAAAAAGGGTCTGCTTTACAATCTAAATAGTGGTACATGCTTGGAAATGAGAGAGGTTTTCAAACAGCTTAACAGGAGTTATTCTCGCATGATGGGTAAAAGACTTCATCTGTTACTTAACATAATAAATGCTGCATTTAGCATCATACACAACTTATTTTGTACTTTCTACTGTTGCCGTTTATCAGAGATTTGGCATCCAAATGTTTGAGTATACATTCATCAGAGAAAAGTTTTCTAAAGATTACTCTTGACACAGTTTATGTATCTTGGCTAATTACTCTGAAACTTCATCGTTAAAATAGTCTTTAAACCGATTCCGGGATTGTTGTCTTTTTGTTTGATTTTTAATGTAAGACTTTGGAACTCTCTGCCCCTGGAGTTTTGCTGAGCCCAAGTCTGAGCATTTTCAGAAGGAAATGTAGAACCTATTTATTTGGACAGGCTTTTCTGACTCTGATCGGGCCGCCATCATCCATGCTTTCATTAACTCGAGGTGAGACTACTTGAAGCGAGATGCGCTCTACTTGGGGCTGCCCTTGGTGACTGTTCGGACAGAATGTGACGGACCCGCTCCTCTGTGGGGTGGGGTCACAGTGAGCACATTACACCTGTATTGTATAATCTGCACTGGCTTCCTTTAGCTTTCCAGGCACAATTCAGGGTGCTGGATTTGACCTTTTAAAGCCCTAAACAGCTTGGGCCACGCACATCTGAAAGACTGCCTTTCCTTCCATGTTTCATTGCGGCCCTTGCAGTCAGTCGGAAGCATCCTCTTGCACGTACCACCAGCCAATTTTGTCTGCACAGCAAACGCCTGCAGAGAGGCGTTCTCGGTTGCCAGCCCCGTACTTTGGAACTCCCTTTGCCTGGAGTTCCACCAGAGCTCGAGCTTGTGTGTATTTCGGAGCCGGTGTAAACAATTTTTTGTTTGGCAGAGCTTTTGGTTGGCGAGACTAGAGGGGGCAGTGGCGTTGTGGTGAGGGGGGAGGGATTTTTAGTTTCTTGTTTTTTTTAAAGTTATATCTTATATTTTTGCTGTTTTGTGTTCTGCTTTTGTAAACCAGCCTGAGCCTTTGGGGAAGGGCGGAATATACATAAATACAAACTCAAATAAATGACAGAAGCAGTCATACTTCAGGTCTTTCAGTGCCTGCTCATCTCCATTGATGGGGTAATCTGCAGAACTTCACTCTGGGATTCTTCTGCCCCACCAGTCAGAATCTCCATGTCTCCCTGTGCAATTGGGGAGCTATGTAGACTTTCATGTGTGTTTGGCAAATCTCAAGAATAGAATCCAGACTGAGCATTAAATGGGTGGAGTTGAGGATGTTTGGGAGTATCTGAAGACATTTCCTCCCAGAGCTTCCAGTGTGACTCCTTTTGTAGCCTGCCAGTCCCAGATTGGAGATCCTTTTGGATATGAGAATATGCCGCCTTAGATGAGGTGGTCTACTTCATTGGTAGAGAACTGTGAACCCTTAATGTCTGATTATTATTATTATTTATGTATTTATTTATTTATTTATTTATATAGTGCCAGCAGTGTACCTGGCACTGTACAATCCACAGTGAGAAGTCCCTACCCCTAAGGGGCTTACAATCTGAGAGACAAGGGAGGGGAATACATGGGAGAGGTAAACATCTAGAAAGACAAGAGTACATTCATGAAGTTGAGAAGTTGCAGACTCATGTGCTTCACTTAGTTACAGGGAATTAGGTTCTGAGTGAGGGGGAAAGGATGCACTATCGCTCATGACAGGCTAGGTAAAGCCTGATGGAAGAAGTGGGGTTTTCAGGTTGGGAAGGAGCGGAGCAATTGTATCTAGGAAGGGAGTTCCAGGCATGAGGGGCAGCAAGGGAGAAGGGGCGGAGACGTTTAGAGGAGCAAGTGGTTCGCAAGCAGGCGAGGGTTGGAGCAGAGGAGGAGTGAAGCTCCCGGGCAGGAACATGGCAGAATACAAGATCAGAGAGATACAGAGGAGCAAGGCCATCAAGAGCCTTGAAGGTGAAGACCGGGAGCTTGTGCTGAAAGCATTCCCATAGAGGGAGCCAGTGCAGGATGGAGAGGAGGGGCTGTACATGGTCAAAGCAACGGGTGGATGATTTTGGCTGTGAAGCATTGAATGGAGATGGGAGGGGCGGAGGGAGGGCAGATCAGAGTAAGGGAGGCCAGTAAGGAGGAAACTGCAGTAGTCAAGGTGAGAGATGACTAGAGTATGGACTACGAGCAATATTGTACAGAGCAAAGCAACGGATTTATCAACAGCCTGGAGGCTTAAAGCCGATTTGAGGCTTAAATGAGAGGGAGGAGCCAAAAATGAATCCCAGGCTACGGGCCTGAGGGACTGGCTGGATGGTGACTCCCTCAGTGGAAATTGAGAGGGAAGTAGAAGGGGAGCATTTGGGGGGAAAGATGAGTTCAGTCTTGGCCATATTAAGCTTAGTTGGCGACAAGACATCCAGGCAGAGATGTCGGCAAGACAGTCAGTAATACGAGTCTGGATGGAGACGGAGAGCGTGGGAGTGGAGAGATGGAGTTGCGTGTCATCAGCATACAGGTGATACTGGAAGCCGTGGGTTTCAGTGAGTTTACCTAGAGAGAGAGTGTAAAGGGAGAAGAGAAGGGGGCCCAAGACAGAGCGTTGGGGAACTCCCACAGAGAGGGGAAGCTATATAGAGGAGGTACCAGCAAGAGAAACATTGAAGGAGCAGTTCGAGAGATAGAAAGAGAACCAGTTGAGAACAGTGTCCTAGAAACCAAGGGAATGTAGCGAATCCAGGAGGAGGCCATGATCGACCGTGTCAAAGGCAGCAGAAAGACCGAGGAGGACAGGAACAGAGTAGAGGCCCTTAGACTTAGCTAAGAGACGGTCCAATGCCTCTTTGAAATAATTGAAAGGACACTCATTGGCTTCATTGGAGTTTGTAGTAGACCTTGGAGAGGCTGCGTTTCTTGCAAGGAAAAATCAATAGAAGTTAGGTTGCTCGACATCTTGCAGTATTAAGCCAACTGTAACAGGAAAGATGAGACTTCCTTTTTAATGACTGTTCTTATACATTCCATTCCTATGGCAGTAAGAGGCTTAATTTAATTAACAAAATCCCCCTCTTTATTGTAAACAACAGTAGACTTGAGGTTGGGAAGTCACTTCTTTTTTTAGAAATACTTTTACCTTGGGTTTTCAAAAGCTCAGTACTGTGTTTTATTTAAACACACTGATTTGTATTCTGACTCAAGAATTATATTTATTGACTCTATCTTAAAAATTGATAAATATGCTAGCACATTATTTCCAACAAAGGCTATAGATGTTTCAAACTCTTGACATCTTTAGACTACATTTACATGCAAATTTGTCTAACATTTTCCTAACATTGCTGAGCGAACATGCTAAAAGATAAACAGGAAAATCTTTTTTATTATCTTTAAAGTTATGTATTTGTGTGTGGGTAAACAGAGAGACAATTTTATTGTTGATGTAGAAGACAGATGTAGATATTTCATGTGTAAATGTTGGTTTGGGAACTAAAGCTAACATTGTCTCCCTTTTTAAAAAAAACCAAAAAAAACCCCTAACACCTGCAAACCTTTGTTTACATGTTAAAATACTGTGCAGAATTGCTGCACTGTTACGGTCACCTGCTGTAGGCTCGGGTCAGGTAAGCTCAACAGATGCAGCTGGATGACTTGGTAGGCACAATTCTCAGCTCCAATTTGTTTCTCTGGTTAGGGACATTATCTGGATAGCCTTGGCCCCCCTTACTCACGGTCTCCCTCAGACTGTGTACCGATGGCTGTGTAACCACCTTGCCATGCTGTTGCAGATGCTGGTTCTGGCCTCAAGAGAAGCCATGACAGAGAGAAAAAAGGAACATTTATTATTTATTATTGTACCTGGCGCTTTACAGATTAATTGAATAGACACGGTCCCTGACCTAGGGCTTACAATCTGAGAGACGGGGGTGTGTGTGTGTGAGACGAAGGGGAACAGAGGGAGAGCCGAGTGTAACATTCACGAAGATGTGAGGTCCCAGGTGTATGCACTTGACTTGGTTACATAAAAAATTATGGCTGGTTGGTCCATGTGGTGAGGATATAGTACACAGACCTCAGGTAACAGATTGGGTAAGGCTGTTGTCTCTACATGCGGAATCCCTCCCTAGGTTATGCCTATATGAATAATTAGTATTCTCTGGTCCACGAGGGTACCCATGGCTAAGATATTTGGGTTACCTCATTCAGTCCCACGGGTTCTCCTTTGCTTATTTTTTCAACAAATCCATAAAAGCTATTATTAGCGAAATTCAGATCAGACTTAAAGACATGACTCGCCAGGAGGATATGGCAGCTTTAGGGAGTTGGAGGGTTGCTCCAGGGTTTGGGTCAGTCAAATTTAAGTGGGGATTAGAGGATTATTTGGATGTCCTCTTAAATCGCACATTACGAAGGAGTTATTCTCTCCTCTGGTTTCATCTTGTGTAGACGGCAGTGGTAGAGGGGAGATATAGAAGGACTCCTTATGCCGAACGACTGTATTTGCCACCTGGAAAAGGTGGAAATGGTTGAGCACTTTTTGCTCGTTTGTCCCCACTATCGAGAGCTCAGAGCCGTTTGGCTGTATCCCCTGGTTAGTGACTGGGAGTATACAGATCTGGGTAATGGATATAGGAGGCTTCTCCTCCTATCTAAAAAGGAGGACCTAGTTGCACTTGCAACCTTTGTACGGCTGGCCTCCCTCAAGCGCAAACAACTGACTGAAGGATAGGATTACCATGATCTTCCCCAATGGGGTTCATATATGGATGGGTTGGAGCTGTATTAAATTGGAACCACATGAGTAATAATTAATACGGGTAGGGAAGATTTAGATAAATTGTTCTATATCATGTTGATTATGAATTGAGCTTGGCCATAATGGAATTATGCTAAATAAATAGTTATTGATTTTAACTACTTCACCACTGTTAAGATGGCTTATGCCAAACGGGGTGTATTTTGAGTATTTTGTCACTTGATTAATGTGTATTGTTTGTATTTACATGTTTGCCAAATTGTCAATTTTTGGCAACATGTTTTGATACACAATTGAGGTTGTTAGGTATGTTTGTTTGTTTGTATGTCTTTGGGTGCTAGCCATGGTGAAAGCCCGTGCTAATAAACTATTATTATTATTATTATTATTATTATTATTATTAGGTAACAGATTGTACTGGATGGAGGGTATCAGCTGGAGTTAGGTGAGGGGAGCGAGGAGTCGGGGAGGGCAGAGCGGAAGAGGTGGGTCTTGAGGATGGATTTGAAAGTACGAAGGGAGGGGACGAGGCATATGTGGACAGGGAGGGAGTTCTATGCATGGGGGGCAGCTAGGGAGAAGGGACAAAGATGGTTAGGGGAGGCGAGGGAGGGCGAGAGAGGGGACAGAGGAGGAGTGGAGTTCATGGACTGGAGTACGGAGGGAAATTAGCACAGAGAGGTAGGGGGGAGCAAGGTTATGAAGTGCTTTATAGGTGAAGACTAGGAGCTTGTGCAGGATTTGTTCAGGAAGGGGGAGCCAGTGAAGAGAAGAGAGGAGAGGAGGGGCTGCACGTGGTCGAAGCGACGGGCGAGGTGGATGACCCTGGCAGCAGAGATTTGGACAGAGATAAGGGGAGAAAGGTGAGAGCAGGGGAGGCCAGTGAGAAGGACGTTACTGTAATTGAGGCGAGATGATCAGGGCACGAACAAGGGTTTTGGCAGAGGAGACAGAGAAAAGGGCAAATCTTAGCAATGTTATGGAAGGAGAAGTGACAGGATTTGGCAACAGAGTCGATGTAGGGTTTAAAAGAAAGGGGTGAGTCAAAGATGAAGCCTAAGCTACGGGCTTGGGGGACAGGATGGATGGTGACCCCATTGATGAGGATCGATAGGGAAGAGGGAGAGGAAGGATGAGGAGGAGGATGGAGGAGGCTTGAGGAAGCGGGTGACCAGAAACAGAATTCTCGCATGTTGTCTCAAACGTTGATGGTCTGCTGCTCCCCAAAGGTTTCCAAAGATCATAGATGGTAGTGTGGTCAGAGCAAATGTCCCTGGGCCTCGCAACAGTGTCCAGGCATGAGTTCTCTCTAGCACAGTCCCCAAAAGTCCAGAACCTAAAACATTTCATAAGGTAGAATAGGCTTGCCTTTTTATTAATTAGTGGGCAAAATAGCCTAAGTTCCATCACTCAGATTTGCCCATTCATTTTCCATTTTAACATTCCCTTTTCTTTGCAAAAGGTGACTTCAACGTCGTCTTTGAATCATATCGGAAATTCTTTTCTGTTTAAATCAGTTGGTTTGTTGCCTTACAACGTTTGTTACTTTTAACAATCCCTCTCATGAGAACACACTGCTGAATGACTTCCTTGCTGTCAACTAAGACTCGAGGTAGGTGGAGTAGGCTGCTAGTCCCAATTAAAGCAATAGTGGCTCATTCTTTTGAAACTTCATTTATGTTTGCTCTTCAGGTAAGGGTCCCAAGTACCATCAAGCTTTAATGAAAATTGGTATGGTGTTTGTGGCAGCTCCATAGGATCTATTGTTTCAAAGGAGTCTAGGAGGCCATTATCTGTCCACCTGGCCACCCAGAGAGAACGCAGTCCATTCATCAGAAGAGGAAAAGTCCAAAGTTGTGCAATAACTGATTAGGGTCTTTTTATTAGGCACTAAAAGATATCCTTTTAACATTCCTTTGTCAGAATGATTCCTTTGATCATTATAATTAAACATCTAAGACCATGTTCACACTTACATGTCTGGGCCGGTCCACGCAGATTTTGGCTCCGGGACAGAATCCGGAAGCCAAAACGTGCATGGGGTTTGGCCAGTGTGACACCCACCCCCCGCCAGTTCAGCTTTACCAGCAAACACTTGGAAAAGTGCAGAGCTGGATTTCCCTAATCTGTACTCTTCTAGGTGTTTGCCAGCAAAGCCGTGCCCGGGGGTGGGGGACTGCTTTCACACTGCCTGAATCCCAGGCATGTTTTGGCTTCTGGATTTATTCCCGAAGCCAAAATCTGCATGGAGCAGCCCAGACACAAAGATGTGAATACTGCGGTCTCTGGTGAGTAACCTACTTTGTGGGAGAATGGGGAATGAGAAAACCTTCAGGAAACTACCCGCATGGAGAGAGCCATGTATAATGGGTGAAGTAAACAAAAGCAGAAGAGCAAATAGTGAAAGTATTACTCTTTAGAGACTGAGGAGCATTCCAGGAAAGCTTGTAGAGGCAGCAGTAAAATATTGATAAAATATTAACCCCTTGTAAACTTCAGAACCCAGTTCACTCACTCTCTGGCTGCTCATTTTGGATAAGTTCTTTACAACTATATGAAATGAGTTACTTCACGCATTTGCTGTTTTTATTTGAGAGATAAATTAAAAAGTGGCGTTTTTATAATCAAACGGAACTGTCTGCAATTTCTAGTCTCTACACAGTAATATCTTGTTTTATTACATGATGGCTTTTTATTGCGGTCCAGTTTCTTATTCTGTCCTGGCATTGTCTGAGGCTTTCATCTGATCCTCAGCAATTTTTTAGTGTACTGTTGAGGGCTATCAGGTAGCCAAAGAAGTTCCTCTAATTTTATAGGAGGTTTTATCAACTTTTTATCCAGTGAATAGAAGAAGTGGAAATGATTTCAGTGTAATTTGTTAATTCACTTGTAGTTCAACTTTCAGTGCAATGTATGTAATTTAAAAGGCCTTATTTTTATTTTAGATGGCATTACCACAGCCACTTTCATGTATTCTCTTACATGCTTTCAATGATACCAAAAGTACAACACTAAAAAATTTTGTGACAAGAATTATATTAAAATTTGCGTGGTGTATATTTCATCTGAAAATCGTATAACATGAACTTGAACAATTGATTTATCTGAACTTAACAGAACGTTACAGAAGATGCAGTTTTTTCACCTCCACCCACTATGTTCCTCTGGCTTAAAAAAATGGAACACTTTTCCATTCAGAGCTATGTTAGTCATATATAGTTCCTGATCACTTGGATCTTTTTGACACTAGCTACAAAATACAATTTTTCACCTCCGTACTCAATTTTTCACATGAAATTTTTAATGCTGTAGATCTAGTCTGAGAGCATCAGTTGGACTCAAACAACCCTGGAAGAAATAATCCAGTGTTTTCTGTTCGTTTGCTTTTATTATTACACAATGGGAGAGAAATGATGGTCTGAGGTGAAGTGCACAGGGCTGTAAACAGTAAATGGAATTATTTAGTGCAGTAACTTCTTCAATTGTTCCAACTTTACAAAAATAATGATAAATGGAAAAATATTGTCCCTCTTTTGCCAGTGGCTATAAATCTAACTGCAGATTAAATGATTGATGAAACTAGTTTACTTGATACTTCGGGTTGGGAATAGTGATTCCCCAGAACCTTTTTATTCTGGATTTTCAACACTACCACCATATAGCACCAGACAACTACTGAAAGACAATACTGTGTTATGGAGACAAAAGTAATGAGGCCAAATCCTACATCCGCTCTTAAAATGCTAATGCTGCAGTTGAATTCCAGAGAAGGCAAAGACAACTTCAACCTCCTTGCATGTCACTAAACATATTTTTGTGGGGTTTGTACCTTCCTGTGTACAGATATACTTGGAATGAGTCCAGGAGAAATCTTAACATTAATTCTTTTCCCAGTTGTCTTCCTCATTTGTCTGTGGGTGGAAGGCAGGGAATATCACATGTCAAGCCGGCCGCAACTGTAGACTACAGTAGCGGTTGCAGGGGCTTCATGTCTCAGGGAGACAATTTGCTTGGATTATAATATGGGATGTGGCTTCTAGACAAGACTGTTCTTAAACCTGATTACTGAATGCTGCAAAGACCACTTTTTGCATCCTCTTAAATGAACTTGATTTCCAGACTAATTTCTAAATGTCATTTTTTAATTATAGATTTTAATGTCTTATTCTTCCATTCATTTCCTGGCTGTCCCAAATCCGGATTTACTCTAATGTTGATTGTTTTTTAAAAAAGGAAAGGTATGCAAGGTTGACAAGGATGATCCTGAATATAAATTATATCAAGCAAATTGAGGCAAGATAAAATTACCAAATCAACCTTTTTTATTCTACATTTTATGGAATATCTAATATATGTTTGGCAGTAATTTAATCTTGCACATGAATTCCTGACAGTTTCGATTCTTCAGACTTATTAATCAATGTAGTCGGCACCAGAGCAATTTTATGAGAGTTACTAGTCATCAAAAATTTATTATCAGATAAATCAAAGAAACAACTAGCATCTTAATAGGGCGACAAAGTGACATGTAAAGGATCGTTCAAGACTATATGCTTTTGTCAGTTGTGTATTGTATTTACTGCTACCGTCAGAGGCTTTCTTTGTAACTTCGTGAAAATAATCATCATAGTGACAAAACTATTTTCCTTGTTCCCTCCCTCTTGGAGCTTGATTTAATCAAATGGAGAATCATTTCCCAAAATGTTCATGCTCTCTTCTGTAAATACCCCACATAATAAAACTTCATCCTTTAATCTAACATAGAACTTTAAAAACCTAACCCATGATTTTTCAGGGTTAGCTTACACAAGATTTTCTGCACTTCCTGAGTGAGATGGGATACATAAGAAATTCCATACTGAGTTAGACCAATGGTCCGGCTAACCCAGCATCCTGTCTCTGACAGTGGCCAACTTTGGTCATATGAGAGAAGTATCGGCAGTCACAATGGGCAATCCATTCCCTGTTAATCCCTCCCTGCTGCCAACAGTAAGAAGCTCCCATCTTGTAATCAACTTGACTAACAGCCATTAATGGACCTATTCTTCAAGAACTTATTCAGTCACTTTTTAAACACACTATACTATTGGCCCTGACAATCTCCTCTGGCAACAAATTCCACAATTTAACTGTGCATTGAGTGAAAAAATACTTCCTTTTATTTGTTTTAATTTCTCCACCATTTAATTTCATGTAGTGTCCCCAAGTTGTAGTGCTACTTGAGAGGATAAACGTTCCCTATCTACCTCTGTCAGATCCCCTCTCAGTCTTCTCCAAGTTGAAGAGCCCTGACCTATCAAGCCTCTCTTCATACAGAAGCCGTTCCAAAACCTTGATCATTTTTGTAGCCCTTCTCTGCACCTTTTCAAGTTCTGCTATATCCTTTTTGAGATGAGGTGACCAGAATTGCATACAGTACTCAAGATGTGGTTGCACCATCAATTATGATACTTTCTGTTTTATTCTGTGACTACAAGTGGTGGTCTGGTCACAATAAACAGACAGTAGCATCCCTTGGATACATTTCATCTTTTGCTCTGACTATCTGCATAGTTCCAGTGTTCATTACAATACTGTCTGGAGTATCTTATCACAGTAATTGTTTGAACTTTCTTTCCCCAATTGTAAACCATGGGTACAGTTTTTAGAAGCACTTAACATTGATCTAATTGTGCTTGCAGTGATTTAAGTGGGAGTTTTTACCCTTGATTTCAGTGGGAGCAGAATTAGAGCAGCGCTGATGTATGATTTTTCAAAAGCCACAAGCTTTATTTCTGTAATTAACTTGGATCACTTATTTGTATCAAAATTTTCTTCAATACAAAATAATTTGATTCCTTGTCCCTGAAGCTTCATATGTACAGGGAACATGTACATGCATGTAGGCAAAGTTCCCAAACCCAAGGAACGCATGACCAAGAACGGCAAAGGCACACAAACGTGCACATGCACACATCCCTCTCCTGCATTGTGATTGACTGGTGGAGCTCTGTGGTCCTAACTGCTAAGATTCTGAGCAGCAACTGCAGTTCAGCTGCTGAGAGTCAAATGCAGTGAAGTCAGACACAGGACCATTAAGGCAGCACGGGGTCCAGGATCAGCCTCGACTGAGAATGCACTGGAACTGCCCAAGAGCTGCAGGTGGATCTGAGCCTCAATTTGCCTACCCTTGGTATCTCCAGCGCTTGTGTGTGTACAACCTAATCGTTTCACTCGCTAAAGAGCTGGAGAGTTTCTGTGTATTTAATTCCTAGGTTTGTGATTCCAAACATGAACTGGGACTTAGATTTCCATGGCTACAGCTTAAATCTGTGGGGAAAGATTTAGAAGTTGGGTTGGGGTTGGTTTTTGGGTTGGTTTTTTTTTTTTGTGGTTTTAAGTAAGAGTTGGCCAAGTGGAGAATGTGTGGTGGAGTTGGGGCTATTGACCCTCTTTGAACTTACCTGATGATTCAGTCATGATACCCTTTGCTTTCCATTCACACTACCATCCTTCAGACTGTGATACATGTACTAAACTCTTGTAGGCAATTTACATATTTCTTCTACCTGACTGAGCATATCAGTTGGTCATTGTGTCAGAAACCATTAATTTGTACAAGGAAAAGGTAAAATGTCAACTTGGAAGATCCCTAAGCAGGTATCGGTTGATGACGAATCCTGAATCTGTTGATATCTTTACATTATGGGGAACATGCAATACTTGCCAAGAACCTACAAGGGTTGACTTTTTATCAACATTTATAAACTAATGTAAAGTGCCAACAATTCCTGTGATATTAGAAATATTAGGAGGGAAACTGATCTTTCTCTTTCTTATCTTTCAGTTAAGTGGTAATAAAGGCATAGGCCATACTACTTGTGGAGTTCTGGCAGCTGGCCTAATTACATATTTTTTCACTGGTCAGAATCTGCTGAAATGCAGAACTTGATTTTAGACAAGTGCTAATAAGTACAAATTTATACTATATTTCTTTCAAGCAATACTGCAATGTTGCACTTCAGAAGTATAAATTGTATTTAAAATGGAATATCATTGTTTACAGGGAGTATAAGGATTTACAAGGAGCAAAATGTTTTATTTATTTCTTCATATTTTTATGCCTCCCCGTCCTGCTTATGCATCTCGGGGTGGCTTACATAATAAAAACACATACAATCCCACAATATAAAACATTAAAATAAGCCAAGCAGAGGGGAAACAACAGCCCCCACCCATCTACCTCTATCACAGGCCCAGCCGAACACCAAGGTCTTGCACTGTCCACTGAAAGAGGGGAGGTCAAAGGCCAGGCGGACCTCCAACAGAAGGCCACAGAGAACACCCTCCTCATAGTCCACACCTGGAGGACCTCAAGGAGGGCACCCCTGACCGGCTGCAGAGGCTGATCCAGGATATGGGGGGTGAGGTGGTCCTTCAGATAAGTGGGGCCCAGGTCGTTCAGGGCTTTAATGGTCGAACACCTTGAATTGGGCCTGGAAGACTATCGGCAGCGAGTGCAGAGAACAGCACCGGAATAATGTGCTCGCGACAACTCGTCCCCCTAAGCAGATGAGCCGCCGCATTCTGCACCAGATGCAGTCTCCGGAGCATCACCAGGGGATAGCCCCACATAGAGCGCATTACAGTAGTTAGTCTCAAAGTACTAAAAGCATGGATGATCATAGCAAGGTTCGTGTCCAAGACATACAACTTAAGCCGTCGCACCAGATGTAATTGGCAAAATGCGCCCTTCACCACAGCTACCACCTGGACATCCAGGCGGTGCTGCGGGTCTAGGAGTTCCCCCAGACTATGGACCTGGGATACCAGGGGAGGACAGACCCCATCATTGATGGAGGTCATGACTCCTCCGGCTTTTCCCACAACCATCTTGTCTGGATTCAACTTCAGGTGGCTTACCCTCATCCAGTCCCCCACAGCTGACAAACACCAGATGAGCACCGAGACTGCCAGGCCTGGGTCTGATGAAAAAGTGAGGTACAGTTGGGTGTTATCAGAATATTGATGATACCTTACACCAAACCCTCTGACGACCTCCCCCAAAGGCTGCATATAGACATTGAACAAGAGAGGGGATAAGATGGAACCTTGCGGGACTCCACACGTGAGGTCCGGGGGAGAAGATGAATAATCTTCTCCCCGGCTTCATTCACGGACCATCCCGCCCACTCCGGCTCGGTCCCACAACCAAGTCACCAACAACTCATGATTAGAGCTAAGATTCTGTCTTGGTATTTTTTCTAAAAAGTCATGACTAGGTCATGGTAGAAAAGTAAAAAAGTTATGGAAAAATCATAGGTCAAAAAAAGTTACATTTTACTTCAATGTTTCTTAACATAACATATTAGATTGTAAGCTCAGGGCAGGAGGAAAGGGATCCCCACCCCCCTTTTCCCTTATCTAACTTAGAATGAAAGCCCCAGGAAGGAGGAAAGGGAACCCCCACCCCTTTTCCCTTATCACTCTGTGAATGAAACTCCCAGGCAGGGGGAAAGGGAACCTGCTCTCTCTCTAGAATGAAACTCCGTAGAGCAAGACGTGAGGAAAGGCAGAGGAAATGCTGCTGTCTCCTCCACGATGCCTTTTCTAGCTCTGACCCTGCCCTCTGCCTCTAGTCACACCGCTCTCAGAAGGGGAGGGGTTTGGAGCAACATGTGAGTGCAGCAGCTAGCACAGAGTGCGGTATCCACGCTGCTCTTCTCGGCGGAACTTCTCAAGCTCTGCCCTCCACCTCTTAACCATGTCGTGCTCTGAAGGGGCAGGATTTGGAGCAACACATGAGACATCGGTGCGGCAGCCAGTGCTGACTACAGGGTCACGAGGTCATTGAGTGAACGGCCATCAAGATCAGAGGGGACATCCCTCAGGGCATTCCGAAACCTCTCTGGTTCCAAAAGTCTCCTGGGGCATACCAACCAAACTGGCTCTGCTCCACTCCGGATTCCAACGTGCACCAGCATACTGGCCTGGAGGAGATAATGATCCATCCATGACAAGGGCACTGCTGAAATGCACCCCACCCACTAATGGATCCCCCATTTCAAGGCCTGTGCAAAATATCATGTTCAGGGTATGTTCCCCAACATGGGTAGGGCCGGCAACTATCTGAGACAGGCCCATGGTTGCCATGGCGACCATGAACTCATGCTCCGCCCCTCCAAGACTGGCATCAGCATGAATATTGAAGTCCACCAGGACCACTGTCCTGGGGGACTGCAAGACCACCCCCTCTACCAGTTCAGTCGGAGCAGGCAGGGAAGCTGCTATACAGGTAGGTGCATAGTATGTTAGCAGCAACCCCACTCTTCACTGGCCAAATCCATCACCAGGTAGAGGTCCTCAGTTTCTATGATAGGTTGCACAGGAAATCTCACAGACCATGTCTCCTTAAATGGCTACACAGCACCCCCTCTCCCCGTCCCTCCAACCACCGTCCAACTGATGCTGGACGGAGTACCCAGCCGGAACACGGTCAGCCAGTATAGGTCCCGACTCACTGTCCAGCCCAGTCTCCGTAATACGCGCAAAGTTGGTTGCCTGGTCCAGGATCAACTCCATAGTTGACTTATTACCAACCGACCTCACGTTAACCAGCATCAAGCCAAGACCAGGAACCATCTGATTAACAATTACTACACCAACTATCTGGGGACCATTGAGAGGGACAGGTATCAAACACCTGTCCCTTATCACAGATCTAATATGCCTCCCGGAAGGATCATAATTAATTTCTTTATTTCTTTATTTGTTTTTAGAGTTTTGCTACCCCACCCCTCCTGCCACAGGCAGCTCGGGGCAGCTTACAATTTGCAGACAAATTAAAACAATTTCAATACAACTAAAAGGAGGACAGAAATAAAAATAACCCCTACCCAACAGCCACCCCCTCACCCATCTCCCCAACCAAATGCCTGGCAGAACAGCCAGGTCTTACAACTTCTCTGAAAAGAGGTGAGATCCGGGGTGAAGCGGTCTGCCACCGGAAGAGAGTTCCACAGCTGTGGTGCGGCCACCAAGAGTGCCCTCCCCTGCGTGGCCCCCCGGAAGACTCGGGGGACCTCAAGCAGAGCACCCCCAGATGACCAAGAGGGTTGGTCCAGCACCCCAGGAGTCAGGCGGTCCCGCAGATAGCCAGGGCCTAGGCCATTTAGGGCTTTATAGGCCAAACCCAACACCTTGAATCGGGCCTGGAAAACCACCGGCAGCCAGTGCAGAGAGCGGAGCACTGCTGTGGTATGCTCCCAGCGGCCCAGTACTACCAGAAGACGGACCGCCGCATTCTGCACCATCTGCAGTTTCCGAGCCGTCACCATGGGTAGCCCCATGTAGAGCACGTTGCAATAGTCCACTCTGGAGGTGATGAAAGCATGGATGATGGTGGCCAGATCACAGCTTGAGACAAACAGCCGTCGCACAAGATGTAATTGGCGAAAGGTACTCCTCGCCACAGCTTCCACCTGGGCATCCAGCCTTCCCAAGAACCACTTGCTGCATTCTACCAGTCAGGAAAGAGCGGAACCATTTGAGAACAGTCCCGCCCACCCCTGCACAGTCCCACAGGCGCGTCACCAACATCCTGTGCTCAACTGTATCAAATGCAGCCGAAAGATCTAATAAAACTAACAGGGTCGAACAACCCCAGTCCATTTCCCGGTGCAGCTCATCCACCAAAGTCACAAGCGCAGTCTTGGTGCCATACCCCGGACGAAATCCCGACTAAAAGGGTCCGGATAACCGATGCGGTCAAGATGTCCCTGGAGCTGCTGAGCCACTACCCGTTCAATAACCTTCCCTAAAAAGGGAAGGCTAGAGACAGGCTGATATCTGGCAAGGGAGTCAACATCAAGCGATGGTTTCTTGAGCAGAGGCTGAACCACTGCCTCTTTGAGACAGCCTGGCACTCTGCCCTCCCGAACGGAGGCATTGACCACCCAGCCAGCAACGGCCCCAGTGTCTCCTGGCAAGATAATCAGCCAGGATGGGCAAAGATCTAATTCGCAAAATGTGGTCCTAACAGCCCCAAGAACACCAACCGCATCAGCGGGTGTCACCGACTGAAATTGATCCCACAAAACCGGACAAGACGAGGCTTCCATAACCTCCAGTTCCCTATATGTATTAATTGCGGTATCGAAGTCGTGGTGAATCCAAGCGATTTTATCCACAAAGTAATCCACAAACATGTCACAGCAAGCAGTAGACTCCACTCCAAGGTGGAGGGAGGCCGAACTGACCAGCCCCCGCACTACCCAGAAAAGCTCCACTGGAAGGGATTTAGCGGATGCTAGGAGGGTAGCAAAAAAACTCCTTTTTTTGCTGCCCGCATAGCTACGGCAAAGGCTCGTAATCTGACTCTGATGCAATCTGTCGGTTTCAGCACACCGACACCACCGTCGCTCCAGCCACCGCCCTTCTCACTTCAGCTCCCACAGTTCCTTGGAGAACTAAGGAAACCTGTAGAGCTGTTGCCTGGGCAGCGGACGCCTAGGAGCTGTCTGATCAATGGCCTCCGTCAGCAAGGTATTCCATGACAAGACGAGGTCATCGATGGAACAGTCGTCAAGGTCAGAGGGAAACTCAGCCAGAGCCTTCCGAAACCGATCTGATTCCATCAGCCTCCGGGGATGAACCATCCAAGTTGGTTATGCACCTTTCCAGGGGCAGACATGCCCCAGCCTGTCACGACCCCAATGGCTGTGGACACACGCACCCGTCTCCACCCCCTGAGCCCTGGGGACTGTCTCACTAGGCTCCCCATGGAGACATCCACCCCCTGAATGCTCCATCCTCCCCTCTCACAGGAAGATACCACTCCCAAAGGGGTCGTACTCCTCCCTCACAGTGTGGTGGCCAAACCCCCCTTACTAATCTAGTCCTACTGCCCCTCCCCTCACTAAGAGGGTAGCTCATCCTGAAACCTCTCCACTTAAAAACAACCCCACCCCCCCACCCCCTCTGCCACTAGAAACACATGGTCTCATCTCTTCCACAAGCAGCTCTGGCTCCCTTGAACCAGGTGCAGGGAAAACCCTGCCCTGAATCGTTGCTCCGGCCCTACCCCCACCTCAGCGTCCTCAGCTGCAGTAGGAATCCCGCGGCGATCTCCAGCCATCGGGAGAGACACGCTGGTCAAGTTCCCAACTTGAAAAGGACAAGCCACTTTGCTTTCGTCTGCTAATGGCCCACCAACAGGCTGCACCCTTTGGCAACACCCAAAGGATGTTGCCTTTAGGGCAGGAAGCCCAATATAAAAGGGAGATACCTGGGGAGGGACAAAATGGAAGCCCAGGTGAGCAGAGGCCAGCAACCACAGGCAACAGCAACACAGCCATCTGGTCCCCTTCCAACAATTCCTTCAGGGCAGCTAGCCCAATATGAAAGGGAGGTACCTGGGGGAGGGGCAAGATGGAAGCCCAGATGAGCAGAGGCCAGCAATCCTAGGCAACAGTAATGTTACAATTGATGACAGAAAGTCATTGCTTTCTATTGTATTTAACATTAGGGCTGGAATAAAGTTGTGAGGCTCAGGGAGGAATGAATGCTTTACAGAAACTTTGGCAGGGATATAAAGCCTTTCATGTTTAGCATTCTGATCAAAATCTTAGTGACCTGAACATGGATACTAATTTTTAGTTTCCAGCATTAAGTAAAACACTATTGTATATTTTATTGGCCGCCCCCCATGCCTACGGCATCCCGGGGCGGCTCACAACAGGTAAAACAATAACACACATAAAAACATCAAATATAAAGGATTAACCCCTGCCCCCAACCCACCCTTCCCCTCCGAAGGCCTGGGCGAACAGCCAGGTCTTACAGGCTCAGTGAAAAGCCATTCGACTCAGGGCCAGGCAAGTTTCCTCCGGGAGGGAGTTCCAAAGTCACGACCTGACCACCGAGAATGCCCTTTCCATTGTGGCCCCCCGTTTAACGCTGAGGACCTCCAAGAAGGCACCCCCAGCAGACCGCAGGGATCGCCCTGAGGCGCGGAAGGCGAGGCAGGCCCCAAGGGGCCCAGACTGTATAGGGCTTTATAAATCAACACCAGCACCTTGAATCTGGCTCGGTACGCTATAGGCAGCCAGTGCAGAGTGCAGAGCACAGGTGTTATATGCTCCCGCCGCCTCGTCTCTGTAAGGAGATGGGCCGCCGCATTCTGCACCAGCTGCAGCCTCTGAACCAGAACCAAGGGAAGCCCCACGTAGAGCGCGTTGCAGTAGTCTAACCTTGAGGTGATAAAGGCATGAATAAGAGTGGCCAGGTCGGGCTCGGAAATGTATGGGCGCAGCCTCCGTACCAGGTACAGCTGGTGGAAGGTGGCTTTAGCCACCGCCTCCACCTGCCGATCCAGACGGAGGCCCGGATCCAAAACCACCCCCAGGCTCCGAACCTGCTGGGCTATGGGAGGGCAGACCCCCACCACCACCAGAGGGGCCGGCACCTCCCTTGCCGTACCCACCACCGTCTTATCAGGATTGAGCTTCAGTCTGCTCTGCCGCATCTAATCCGCCACAGCCTTCAAACATTGGGAAAGCAACAAGACAGCAGGGCCTGGGTCGGTCAAAAACAAGAGGTACAGCTGAGTATTGTGCTGTCTGGATTGGGAAAAATGCATGTATACAGTGGTTTGAAGGGTTTAGGCCATAATTATCACTCTTCTTACAAACATGTCTAATTTTTATTGTAGCATAGCATCAAATATATAACAATGGCACTGGTAATTATTGATTAGCCAAGATAATGTTAAGATTTTCTGTCAGTCCAGGTCAAGACACAGGTTGTCAGAGCTACTACAGAAGCCAGGGTCCAGAACCGTGGTCTGTAATCAGAGAGACACAAGGTCCAAATGTGAGAGAAGTCAGGCCAAGGTAGAAGGGAAAGGTTGGAGATGGGGGAAGGCAAAAGCGAAGGTGGAACGAGGCAAGGACTGAGACTAGAACAGGAAGTACATATTAGGATATAAGTGCAGCAAATCTTCTTATTCGGAGCATTTCCTGCCCATATTTTCCTATAATTGCCAGTTTCCTTATATAGCACACGGCAACCAATGAGGATTCTGATTGGGCTAGCCAAGCAGAGGCTTGAAGGATGAAGAGAGGAAGTCCTCCAGCCACTAGCACGACAAGTCAAGGTTCATGGGCCACTCCCCAGTGACAGTATGACTAGAACCACTTTGGCAGATATGTACTTGAGACTGCCAGGTCCTGCCAGGTAGATCTTAAATGTAGGCTTTCAGGGATTTCAAAGGGAAAATAAACTATTTAAAACTTATTGTAAAAGGGGGGGTGGGAATCTACAGTATTAACTCTCAGCTTTGTTAGTCCCTTTTAGCATGGAGGCATGAATGTATGAGATACATTTATAGACACTTTAAACATAGTGAAGAATTATGGGTATGTGTCTGAATTGCAGTAAAAGCAATCGAGACATTTAAGGGTGAAACTATAAATCTAGTTTTGACTTCTACATTTTTCCTGATACTTAACCTGTTTCCTTTTGCAATATGAATACATAACATCTCGTCCTGCCCTTAGTAGCCACAGAAACCAGTTGGTTACCATTTTTCTTTTAGGAACTTTTTACACATTTGGAAATTGTTGGCATGTCCCCCAGCAGCCTTTTGGGTTGTTTTTTTTAATAGACTAAACATATTGAGTTCTTTCAATTTGCCCTCATAGGTTTTGCTTTCTAAAACACCCATCTTTGCTGTCCTCCAAACCCTTTCCATTCCTGCATACATGGAAACATGAAGAGCCAAGGTGCACCTAGTTTTGATACTACCTCAAGAAGGTCTAATAAGCCTAATATACCACAGAACAGGTTGCTTGCCAATGACTGATAATAAATTTAAAGACATAAACTGAGACAGCAGTGAGTCAGGTGTTCAATGTGTGTGGGGGAGGGGTTTTGCTGAAAATTGGAATGATGGAGGACGACATTGGAGTTTCAATCCACTGCTGATTTGCACTTTTCTGTATTTGGCTTCCACCAAATGCTTTCAAGGCACTGAACGAAACTGTACGTTAAGCCTCATAACCCCCTTTGAAAATGGGGAGAAGCATTCAGAGAAATTAAGTACCTTACACTAGTGTAGTGGTTGGGCCATAGCGAAAGCTCATGCCCGAAACAAACAAATAAATAGGGTAGTGGTTGAACCAGTGTCATCATGCAAGGTGAAAACAAACAAGATGGGAGTGAGCCAGATCCAGGTGTCTCTTCCCCTCCCGGGAGGGCCACTGCATCTGCCACACTGTGGGCCAGCGGGAGGGACAGTTCAAATTATTAGCCCCCACCCCCGGGGAATCTGGGCATGGGCTGCCATCAAAAAGCTACAAGTCTGCTAAGGAGCTGTCCATGCCGAGTAGGACTCCTGGACCCTGTTGCACAGCAGGATCGGGCCCCCAGGTGGAACTGCTGTCAAACTACTGATCAGGGGACCTGTAGGAGCAAGTTCACCTGGGCTTGGTCACTGTGCCAAAACAGCGGATTGGGGGGGGGGGGCTGGAGGAGCTGCTGACCTGGCCCGGGTGAGTACACTCCTCTGGGTCCAATTCTCAGACCTTGATTTGTGGCAGGATTACTTGGGACCTAACCAGACGGGAGGGCGCATATTAGCCCAAGTTAGCCCGGTTGGGCAAGCCTTAGCCTGTGCCGCATCACCAACTGTCTCTGGATGACCCATCCAGTAGCAGTCAGCTAACCGCCCCGAGGCAGAAGTGGACAAACATCTGGTGGCCACCGAACTAATGAGCAGGTGACTTGCAGACTGCTGTCTCGTTTGATTTCACACACAGTCTCTTTTTACTAAAAGCAGTATTTTTATACAGGATGGATCTAGAACTACTGGTTTTATTGTGTTCAAGTTGCAGAGCTCTTATATATTTACATAAAATCTGTAGTGGTTCATAGTTCCCAAGCTTGAATTACTTCCTCCACGTGCTTTTTGTGAATAGACGCATGAGAGTGAGTAAGCCCCTGTGGGTTTTTTGTTTGGTTTGATTCTATATAGATGCCCAATCCCTAAAACACAGTTTTCTTCCATTTGATTTCATTTTAACTTAAAAATTCACTTTGTATTTAGTTTAATTTCAGTAACCGTGAAAACACTGGAACATTTTCTACGCCCCTATCCCTAGGACAGGAACAGTTTAAAATCTATTGTACAATCAAATCCGTTAACTGGTGTTTACATCTTACCATGCATTTGAGCCTGTGCAGGACAGGCGTAGCTGTAGAGTAGGTATTTAATTATAGTTCCCTGAAGCCATATCCTCTCCAGAGTCGTCACCACCTGTCTTCTGTACACAATGCCACGCCAACGAGTGTTAAATCTTTCATTAACTTCCTTACTAAAAAAAGATTATGAGGCTTATTTGAAAGACTAGAAGACCCCAAGAAACTTATACAGATTAGGTTTTTTTGTTGTTGTTTCTCTACCTTTGTAAAGGACTCATTTGTAGTTTTAGGATACTCTAGGAATTTGTTCAAATAAAGTGCCCTTCCTTTTACAATGCTTCTCTGTCTTATTGACAGCAATGTTAGATACAGAAGAGGTGCTTTTGCCTAGATTGTCCTTCGTAATTTGATTGTAAAAGGAGAAATTTGTGAATTTAAGTCTTGCAAGGAGTAAAAAAATATCTGGGACAGTATTACCTAAGATGCCTTGTACATGTTTTTGTTACACTGAGGGGGGTGGACTTCTAACAGTGAATAGTTTGCACTTTAGTCAGGAGACAAACATCCTTTCATACATACTCTCTCACAGATTTTTGAATATATTTTGATTGGTTCAGACTAGATAATGTATTGTTCAGTGTGTGCATCCTTTTAATTCAGTTACATTTTATTCTCTCTTGGGAATAATGTCTGGGTTAGAAAACAATAGGTAATGCATTCTAGAATATTGCTGTGAAGTAAAAATACAAATAGTGTTAAAATAAATCCGTTAGGAAAAAAAGAGAGTGTGTCATGGATAAAATACCAAGATGATCAAAACGAATCCTAGGAAGAGCTGATGCAAAATGCAGATATTGTAGAATCAAAATGGTTCTATTCATAGGAATAATTATTTAATTTCAGGGATAGACATATTATAGACTAAAAATGTATTGCAGGTTTACAACTGACTAGCTATTTTATGTGACAGAATATCATCTTTGCATATTTATTAAAATTATTCATAACTGGCTGCTACCTAGATGAACTGATCAGTTCTTGTCTCTTGATCCAATATATTATCGTGACCATTTTATGATTGTAATGGAAATCTGTCTAAATTTTCACATGATCCATAGAACATACTGCATTATCAGCATCTGTTTAAAATATGTATTTGGCAATTTTCAGGTTTTAAATTTTTTTAAAGACATTACCAGTAATCAGATATGTACTTTTTAAGAAAAATAAGTAAACATTTGGCCAGCTAATCAAATATTTTTTTAAAAATTTAACATTCCTTTTCAAAGGCTATTTATTTTTCATAGAGCTGGAGGGAACCCTAAGGATTATGTAGCCCAACCTCTGCCATTAAGCAAGTCTAGCTGTACCTACACCATCTTTGAGAGATGTCTAACTTATTTTAAAGGCCTCCTTTAGCAAGTTATTCCACTGCTTAGCTGTCCTGGTAACTGGAAAATTCTGCTTTATGTTTAGCTTAATTTTGTTGTTCTTTAGCTAATCCTATTATCTCTAATCCTATCTATCCTCCGTGACCACGCACCATTTTGTTTATAGCCTTCTACGTTTTTGAAAATCGTAATCCTGTATCCTGTCCACACATTAATCTTTTTTTCAAGCTAGACATTCCCAGTTTTAAGTCTCCCCTCATAGGTCTTTGCCTCCATCTCCTTTATCATCTTCGTTGCTCTCTTCTAAACCCCCTCCACCTTGACAGTATTTTTCTTAAAGTAAAGGAAACTGGATGTAGTACTTCTAGATGAGGCCTGACCAGGACCGAGTTGTCATTTTCTGTTTTCAGAGTTAGGATATAGTGCTCTATGCTTAAAGTCAGTGGGAGTTTTGCCAGTGACCAATGGGTGGAGAATTATGCCCTTCAAGACTTTGGGTAAAACCAGACGTGACAGTTGCCGTTTTGACTCACGGGCCGCTGTCACATTTGGTTCCTGCCAACCAGATGATGACCCAGGGTATCCCAGGTCATATTGGCAGCTAGCCCAGACTCTCACCTCCGCAACAAGCAAAAGTAGTGGCCCGGACTAGAGCCCAACTGACAAGGGCAAAGCGAGTCGTCCAGGAGCTTATATGTCTGGTTCTGGTCTGGTCTGGTCTGTAAGCTCCAGCAACCTCTGCCATGGCGACTGTCATTGGCCACTATAGCTGCCCGTCATAGTGGGGTGGGAGGGGGAGTGGGGCAGCCACTTGAGTGCAGCACAGAGGCTGGGGCAGCCGGACACACATTCCCCGTTATCCTCCCCCCTCAAGCTGTGCTGCCATCAGTGTGGCCAGGAGCATATGTGGCTTGTGCTCTGGGTCAGCCAGAGACATGGCAGCCCAGCCATCACATGTGGCTTTACCCTATATATGACTTTTTTAAAAAGGAAATTAAATCAAACGTGATGAACTCTATAGCTATCATTAGTTACAGAATATTTGTATACAGAATGCAAATAGAAATTGTATACAGAATTGTATACAGAATACAAATACAGAATATTTGTATACTCCTACAAATATACGAAAAGTAGACATATACTAGTGTTAAAGCAAGGGGAAGGAAAGGGAATATGATTTACAGTTTACTTCTATACTTAAGCTGCACAAATATAATGGAAAAATTAGAAACCAAAGAGAAGTGTGCCACGGTAAAAACAGTGGGGCCAGTCCTAACTCCTGCATGCCATGTGCACAATCCCGCTTGTGGGAGCTACGGTGTACATGCAGGTTTAAGATCGGCCCCAGTTTCTCCAGAAATCTTTACAAGAAGCTTTCAGATTACTTAATTGGTATGAACAGGCTTAAACACCAATAACATCTATTTAAATCATCTTTGTTTTTCCATTGACACTAAAAATTGAAATTACAACTACACATATAAAGGCTTAATAAAGCCAGTTATATGAGAGAAGTAAAAATGAATATGTCCAAAACCAAGGAGGTGTTCAGTAACGTGTACCCAGATCTATAGAAATCAGCATTCTGGAACTGGAAGAAGTCACTAGTGTTATATGTATAGAGACTGATAAAGCAATGCTAAAAGAGATTAGACAGGCTGCTAAAGTTGGCAACATAATAATAATGGGTGACTTCAGTTACCCTAATATTGATTGGGTGAATGTTTTCTCGGGGCGGGACATGGAGGTCAAATTTCTGGATGCCGTAAATGACTGCTTCCTAGAACAGCTGGTTGAGGAACCAACGAGAGGAGGAGCTATTCTAGATCTAGTCCTGAGTGGCACGCAGGACCTGGTGCAAGGAGTAACTGGCGGAGCCACTAGGCAATAGTGATCATAATGTGATCCCATTTGACATAATTTCTGTAGAGAGAAAGACAAAGAAAAGTTCAGCAGTAACATTTAACTTTAAAAAGGGGGACTATGACAAAATGAGGAAACTAGTTAAAAAGAAACTAAAAAGCCCAGTTGCAAGGACTACACGTTTGCAAGAGGCGTGGAGACTGTTTAAAAGCACCCTTCTGGAAGCCCATATTAAATGCATCCCGCAAGTTAAAAAAGGAAGCAGGAAGACCAAACGTCTTCTACAAATGGGGAGGTGAAGGAGGCTATTAGAGCCAAAAAGGCATCCTTTAAGAAATGGAAGGCTAGTCTCAATTAAAATATGGAAGAGCATAAACACTGGCAACGTAAAGTTAATAAGGCAGGCCAAGAGAGATTTTGAAGGGAGACTTGCTAAAGAGGCAAAAACAAGCAACAAAAACTTTTTCAAATACATCAAAAGCAAGAAGCCTGCTAGGGAATCAGTTGGGCCATTAGATGACAAGGGAGTAAAAGGGGCACTCAGGGAGGATAAGGACATTGCAGAGAAGCTGAATGAGTTCTTTGCGTCGGTCTTAAATGAGGAGGATTTCAGGGAGGTACCCATGCCAGGTCCTTGCTTTGTGGACGAGGAATTGGAAAAGCTGTTACAAATCAATGTGACGGAGGATGTTCTAGTGCAAATTGACAAAGTGAATAGTAACAAGTCACCAGGGCCAGATGGCATTCACCCCAGAGTTCTAAAGGAACTCAAATATGAAATTGCAGACCTACTGTTAGTAATTTGTAACCTATCACTAAAATCTGCCACTGTACCCGAGGACTGGAGGGTGGCAAATGTAACTCCGATATTTAGACCAATTACAGGACTCAAGGCTTAGATCTAGGTTTACTTTATTTCATTTTAATTTGAGACCTGTGAAGTGAGAAGGTGGCGGGAGGGTATTCCTAGATGCAGTAGGGTATATAATCATTGCTCGGACTGCATTGAGGCCCTCTCCCAAGTTGTGCTTGATTGCCCTCTTTACGCAACCCTCCGCTCTACATGGATTGATTCATTATTACCGGACTCAGATTTGGAGGATGTTAAGAAAATGGAGGTTTTATTTACGTTAGTTGATCCTACTCACATTAAGCTAGTGGCTTTTTTCTTACTAATGGTAGCTAGGGAAAGGAGATGATCACTGCTAGATTTTGCTTTTGACCCAATGTTTAGTTACTATTATTGGGTTTCGAAGTTCTTTCCTTCCTTTTGCTTGAACCTACTTGTTTTTATTATTTTATAAATGAAATGTTTATTACTTATAAATTTACTTTTTTTGTTTATCTATTTAGTTGTGTGTGTGTATGTGTATATATATGTGTATGTGTATATATATTGTATATATGTTTGTAATTGTGATAGCATAAATGCTGATTCAATAAATATTCATTCATTGTAACTCCGATATTTGAAAAGGGATCCAGAGGCAATCCTGGAAACTACAGACCAGTAAGCTTGACATCTGTGCCAGGGAAATTGGTGGAAACCATAATTAAGGACAAAATTACAGGACATGTTGACAAACATGGCTTAATGGGGAAGAGTCGACACAGATTTAGTAAAGGTAAGTCATGCCTCGCTAACCTGCTGGAATTCTCTGAGGGTGTAAATAAGCATGTGGACAAGGGAGACCCAGTAGATATAGTGTACATGTATTTCCAGAAAGCATTTGATAAGGTCCCTCATAAAAGTCTCTTGAGAAAATTAAAAAGTCATGGGATAGGAGATAGTGTCTTGCTATGGATCAGAAACTGGTTAAAAGATAGAAAGCAAAGGGTAGGACTAAAAGGTCAGTTTTTTCAATGGAGAGATGTAAAAAATGGTGTGCCTCAGGGATCTGTATTGGGACTGGTGCTGTTTAATGTATTCATTAATGATTTAGAAAAGGGTGTTAAGAGTGAGGTGATCAAATTTGCAGATGACACCAAGTTATTCAAGGTAGTTAAAACACGAGCAGACTGTGAGGAACTGCAACAGGATCTTATGAGACTGGGTGTCTGGGCATCTAAATGGCAAATGAGATTTAATGTGGACAAGTGCAAAGTGATGCACGTAGGGAAAAATAATCCAAGCCATGCGTACACAATGCTGGGTACTAAGCTAGGAGCTACCACTCAGGAAAAGGATCTGGGGGTGGTTGTGGACAATACAATGAAATCCACAGCGCAGTGTGCACCAGCAGTCAAAAAAGCAAACCGAACGTTAGGAAGTATTCGGAAGGGGATAGAGAATAAAACTGAGGATGTCATAATGCCTCTATACAAATCAGTGGTGCGACCGCATCTCAAATGTTGTGTGCAGTTCTGGTCGCCCCATCTCAAAAAAGACATAGCTGAACTAGAAAAGGTACAGAGAAGGGCAACGAGAATGATAAAGGGTATGGAACAGCTTCCGTACAAAGAGAGGCTTGACAAGATGGGTCTCTTCAGCTTAAAGAGAAGAGAAGACTGAGAGGAGATATGATAGAGGTCTATAAAATCATGAGTGGTGTGGAACTAATAAACAAGGAGAAGTTATTTTCCCTCTCAGCTAGTACTAGAACTAGGGGATACTCCATGAAACTCACGTGTGGCAAGTTTAAAACACATAAAAGAAAATATTTTTTCACTCAGCGTTGTGGAATCTACTGCCAGAGGCTGTGGTAAGGGCCAGTACTGTCGCTGAGTTTAAAAGAGGTTTGGACAATTTTCCTGAAGATAGATCCATTAGCAACTATTAGCCAGACAGCATCAGGGAACATGACGGGAGCTGGGGGAAAACAACAGGGAATGGATCCCCCATTGTGACCTGTTGGGTGCTTCTTCCAAGCCACTGTGATTGGCCACTGTCGGAGACAGTGGGCTAGATGTACCATTGGTCTGGCACTTCTTATGTTCTTATTTGGGACAACTAGTGTCGATTAGTGAAAATCAGTTGCCTGAAACCGAAAAAAAGTTTGCTGGTGATGTTTGAGGAGGGAGGTGAGGATCATTGTGTGCAGGGTTTTTTTTGTTCTATTCTGTTTTCCCCTGCTTTGGGGCGGGGCGGGGGGGGCTCTTTGGTCTGTGCTGCTACAGCAATTTGTTTCTGTTGGGCCACTCTGTGCTAGAAAACAAATTTATAATTATTCAAATTTGTTCTGCTTGCAGTGAACTCACAAAATGTTGTTTCCCTAGTTGCAGAATTTAGATTTTTGTGTGTGGGGGGTGGGGGGGGGTGGGGTAAACATGGGTCTCTGGCAAGAATGCAATAGATGGGATGGGGTGTCTTTGGAAACTTAAATAAGTATTCAAGGAGTACAGTACACCTTTGTTTGAAAAGGAAAATATTCTTTCAGTGCATCTTAATAGTGAAGATGTATGAATGTGAACCTGGCGATAGAATGCAAGAATGATGGGGAAACTTCAAACTTCACAAGGAAACCTAGAAAGGTGTGGGCTGGACATAGCCCTTAGCAGGCCTGGTATAAGGAGTTTTGCCGCCTAGGCGACCCCGCTGCCCTAGATCCTGCTGCAAAAGTTACCAGTGGCAAAGGAGAGGCAGAAGCAGCAGCTGAAGAGATGGGAGAGGCTCTCTCTTCAGCTTGCCACTCTAGGCAGCCCGTCCCCAATCCCATGCAGAGCTTATTGGTAATGGCGGCAACAGCAGCAGCTGTATCAGGGACAGGGCCACCAGGGGCAGCATGTTGAAAGGGGTGCCTCTCCCATTCCCAGTCCAGTGAATTGGTGGTGGTGGAGGGAGCAGTGGGGAAGGGTGGGGAGAGCGGCCCCCTTCAATTTGCTGTCCTAGATGGCCACCTATGCTGTGTTTATAGTAGCACCAGCCCTGCCCCTTAGTTAGAGGAAAAGGAACAAATGGATTAGATCATAAACTGAAGTTTTTTGGTTCTCTGATGGGTGAAGGGAGTTGAAATGCCAATGAGCAAGCTGTGCAAAAACCATACAGGAAGAACAGATTGATGAGGGACCCAAGAAATCCTTGACGCATCCTAAAAGACAGAAAAGGGCCCTGGATGAGATTTGCTACCTGTTAGATATATGCAATCAAGAAGTATGCAGGCATTTGGGGTAAAGAAGTTCAAAACAGGAAGCTTGGTAACCTGCAGAGGTGGTGTTCATCCAGCATTGGCCTGAGATGAGCCACTGATTGTTTTACAATGATTAGGACGGACTAGGTTTCTGTATTACAGATTGGGACGCCAAATGGAGTCATGCATCCGTGTATGGAGTCATGACACTGACTGGTATTATCCTGTGCATGTCATTGTGCTGTCTGTGGTCATGAGTGACTATATTTAAGTCTCAAAATGGGGTCCTGAAAACAAAGATTAGAATGTATTCACAATTGTTATAGGCCATTGTTTTAGCAAGCATTTGCTACATTTCACATTAGTAAACATAGCCTAATGCCTGCATTAGAAGAAGTTATTCTGGAGGGGTATTCAAAAAGACAGTTGTCCTGGGTTTCTTGAGATATTTAATACTCAGTCCAATGAGAGAAAATTCTTACAATAACCCTTGCTAGGTAGTCGTGATATTTGGGCATTTTTACATGTGAGTGACTAGAGGCACAAAGGTTACATAACATATTTTCGATCAAGGTAATGTGTAGTTCTTGTTTTCTCTCCCTGTCACTTACACACACTATTCAAAACAGAAAAGATGTTTTAACTTAAGATGTTTGCACTATTTGCAAGATGTATGGGACTTGTAGTATAAATCGTAGAAAATTAATTAATTAATTAAAGTTAATATTGTGGTCTGTATGTTGCGCTTCTTGACTTAGCTGAAAAATAACTTGTGGTTCCACTTGCATTGTAATACAGCATTCTTTTTTTAAATTGTCAAATAACTAGGAAGTAATGAAGTTGTATGCTTGCAGACTATCAACTAGCCAAATTCTCTTCAATTAAAGACATTTATGGTGTAAACGGGATGCAAATTTTAGTTGATGCAAATTAGAATTTGAGTGATTGTTGGTCACACAAAAAATAAGATAAAACAATCGGAGAGAGATACATTTAACAGATTAATTCTGGTTAAAGCACATTAAATTGTTGCTTTTCATGTTGTGACTGTGATATCTCTGGATGGGACGTGAGTTCTGGTAGTGACCAAACGTGTGTTTCCTAGCCTTTGCAGTCAGTTCCTTCTCCACACAAGGAAATCCGTGGAAGCCACTTGGACTCCTCCTTGGGAGTAAAAGCCTGTCCAGAAGAATGTCATTGAAAAATCAGGACTTGTGACTGATTATTACTTGGTTTATTTGTTTCCAAGCAGAAAAAGATGGACTAGACAAATTTAAAGGACCAGGTTCCACTTTGTAAGGCATTGTTGTATGATCAGTTACTTGTGAAGATCAGATGAAATGGGGAGCCATTTGTAAACTGAGTAGTGTACCAAAAAAACCTGCCAGAAAAAATCTTGGAGGTCCTCAAGCCAAAGAGAATTTGAAATTGGTAGTGTTAACTTGAAAGCAAAATTGGAGGAGTACTGTTCTTTTTGCATATCCCAAAAGAGCTACCTTCATGATTTTATTTTTATCCTGTCCAGATATTTGGTAAGCAGTCTTTCCATCAATTCACTGCCTTTGCTGCATCTTTAATTCTTTAGCCATTTAGGTATACATTGGTTGGCTCTAAATATGGCTTGTCTTCACAGACGATTAGTTGTGGATTATAACTATAATAATTTGTGCTAGGCCTCTTCATGCTGTGAAACCCTCTTGCGGCTGTTGCCTGGAAGGGCTTGCTGTAAACATGACTCCTTTGGAGATGGAAAACAGGAAAAGTGTGATTTGGGCAGGGGGGAACTGAACCTTCCCTTCGTTTCTTGGGAAGGCAAACCTCCCTGCAAAAGGCTGTGGAATTAGCCAAATTGATATGAATGCCATCTGTGGAAACATGCAGAATTCCACATCCCCTCGCCAAGAATTACCAATGCAGAGTCCTTTGGAGTGGGCGACAAGTCACTCTCTGATTAACTTTTATGTGACTGACAAGTAATAAGAATATTTTGCAGACTGTAATTTCCCCCTATCTTTGTGTAAATCTACTCAGTTGGGAGAAAATATATCCACTGTTGTCATCTTTACAAAATTTTTCAAGCCAGGAAAAATACTATGGCCCAGCTCTGGGACGTGCTCATGGTGTTTAATTTAATGTAAATCTTGTTTATGGTATTGGGCTGGTAAGTAGCTTCTTTTGCCTGCTCTTCCCCTCCCCCTTTACTTTTTCACTTAGTGATGCCAACAGAAATGACCTGGCATGTTTCCTTGAATTTAAAAATGAGCCTTTGTGAATTAGTGTGTGAAAATCACAAGCTGCTCACCTAATTGAAGTTCAAGCATCCACTCCCCTAAATGCTAAATCAAGGGAATTGTAAACCGTTTTTGATGCGTTTGAGAATGTGAATTTAAATCTGCAGTTCCCAATGCTTTGGGGCTGTTGTCCCAGCTTGCTAGGTTTAAAAGCATATCACTTCCCATTCAGTTATGGCTGCTCTAAATCGCAGTTTTCCAATAGTTTTCATAGTGCAGCTCGAATTACTGAAAGTAAAAGTATGCACAGCTGAATGGGAAATTGGTGGCAATACCACACAAAGAAGTTCATCATTAAAGTTTCTTATTATAGTATAATGCCCCCTATCAAAACATTTTGGGAGACAAGCTGTTGGCCCAGATGAGAGGTTCCATGCAGAGCAGCTTTCTAGAGTTGTTCCCAGTAACTCAGTTTTGGGCAGATGATGTGTATTATCATGTCAGTACTTCTCTATTCCAGGCTTCCTTTTTCTGTTGGTTGTAACAGCAGACATAAAGCATGTCTGGAATAGAGAAGGGTCCAAAGTAGAGTAGTTCATAATGAGATTGAAAGGGGGGAGGGAAATATTATTTAATGTGTATAGATAGAAGTTTTCCCTTATTGGTTTTGTTAAGTTTTCTCACATCCACAAAAGAGAGAAAAGCTACAGATTTTAGCTGAGAAATTTGGGTACTGGTGTAGTACCTGAAGTTAACAAATGTAATAAAATGTAAAAGTATTTTCAAGTTGATAATACCCATTTCATGTTAAGACTGAGACCTAACCAAGATTGCTAATACTGGTGCACATGGTTCTGGTTTTCTGTTGTTTAGGAATAACTGGCCAATGGGTGACCTAATTAAAAAAAAATCGAAGTCAGTGTAGTGTCATGGGTATTGCTTGTTTCTTGCCTGTCCGTTTATAGTGATGTGAATTTGATTATCTTACGCTTGGATTATAGCTGTTGTGTTAGGCAAAAACCTGGCAGGAACCTCTCAAATCTCATAGTATGATGTTTTAATAAATTAATAATAGAAGTCAATTCTAGGTGTCTGAATAAGCTAACAAAAAAATGCTAAATGTTGCCATTTTAGAGGAAAACACTCCAGCATAGATTTTGAACACTGATTATCAATACACGTTGCAGTAGACTAGGTCAAAATCAATATTTCTGCCTGGAAGTCACATAGCCTCTGTGAGAGAAGAGATTAATATGGTTACTGTTGGACTCTGTGTTCTCAATCAACTAAATATGTGCACTTGTCATTCATATTTTGTTTTTAGCTTGTTATACTGACAGAAAAACCTCTGAGGACTGAATGGTGAGCCAGTGCAGAGAGTAAGCTATATAACATTTGCATATTTTTTCATACCGTAAGGGAACCAGTCTTTTAGTGTTTGAACATTATTTATTCATTTGATGCTGCTATTTGTTACAAACTTCTGAACCATGCTACTGACAGTACCTAATCCATCCATCTCACTGTTGGGTTTTCTGCTGATTTGCTAATTTGGTTGACAATTCCCACCAACTGCTGCAAGAAATTCAGATGATGTTGTTACTAAAGAAAGACAGTTTTCTTAGGATGTTTTCCCCAGTGTTCTGCAAAGTCAGATTTAACACTGGCACATCACATGTAAAAAGCCAGATTGTAAGGCTTGTAAATCAGACTACCGTATCAAAGAGATAATTTTTGTTTGGTGTTCTAAAATCATGAAAATGAGCTCTGTTGCATGGTTGTGTACACAGTGGGTGGGAATGGGAATATAACCATCATTTTAAAGAATAGTTGAACCAACCAACTTTAAAAGCAATTACTGACTACATTGATTTTTCCATTAATTTGCTCAACCCTTTGGAACATGAAATGTTTAAGAATGGTGCCTGAAATATGTTGCGGGTGCTGTGACACTATCCACAACTTGCTCTATCCTTTACAAATATGATTCCCACCAACTCCGTGAATGACCAAAAAATCCAGAACACAGCATTAGCACACAAACATGTGCCATTGTGTTTATTGCTTGGCTAACTTTCTACACTTCAAACAAAGTATAGATTTTGAGGAAGACTTTTAAAGAGCAACGGAAAGTGGATTTATTTATTTGATTTATTTATATAGTCAAATTTATATGCTGCCCTTCTCGCAGAGGCTCCCGCTTGACGTTTTGGCTTTTGAGGAAGCATTTGTTGCAAAGGTGCCAGTTTGGGAGAAAACAAACTCTTGTGAAGGATAAAGGATAAACTCAGAATCCTCTGGTAGTAGATAAAAATGAACAAAATTATGAAGGACCCAGGAGGAGGTGGTGAAAGGAAGCTGGATTTCAATACAATGGAGAGGGGGATGCTAGTGCAACTCGCAATTTTCCTTGACCACTGATCTTACTATTTTGGCAACTGCCTTTGATATGGGCTGACAGGGAGTGTTGTGGCTTTGAGGCAGGAGGCAGAGAGCTAAAACTCTTCTGGATATCTCAACCTTAAGGCCCCTACAACAGGGACTGTTGTCTTTTGTTTGATAGTTCTTCTACTACTACGGCGTAACCCTTGTGCTGCTGCTCTCTGCCGGCATCCCCAGGCACGCCTCACCAGTCTTTGCCTCAACCTAGTCCAGGGAGGCTGTCCCTCAAAGGCTGCTGCTGCTCTGCATTGCTGCCCTCAGAAGACCCTGGGAACCTGCCACCTGATCCAGCAAGTGACTTCATCCAGGGAATGGATCAGAGTGGCTTACCAGCTCTGGTCATCCTACACTGACTGCTTTCCCTGGCATTGGCCTCTGGGCACCTTGGGAGCCTCTCAACCCCCAAAAGGGATTTCAGCACGGGGTAGGACCAAGGATCTCCTGATGCTGCCCAAGTAAGCAATACTCCAGCTAGCTACCCTGCCAGTGTGTAAACCCCTTTCCTTAGCTCACTTTCATTAGTGAACTAGGCAGGGTGGGCCCACGTCTGGCAACTTTCCAGAGTATGGTGATTTCCCACCACCACCACCAAAAAAAAACACCCCAACCCCATCCCAGTGTCCTGCTCGGACTGTTGTTGTGGTCACTGTTGCACCTGAAGAACTAAATTCCTAGTGTCTAGGGGTTGTAGATTGTCCCCTACTCGTCCTCTCCCACCATGCATCTGACACGTGCATGCAAATTCTTAGTGTCTAAGGGAAGGCAAGTATGTAAAATGATCTACACCCACTAAGTATATTGCTTCCTCTTTCAATGGGCTGCTTAAAACCCTGGGCTGCAACAATAATGTCCACTTTGCTGGGCACAGACTGCAGCTGCCAACTCTGATCAGCTGGTAGCCCAAAAAAGATTATCTGTGGTTACTGCCCAGGTAAGCTCCTTGGCACAAACAGCGAATCGACATTCACAACTTCAGTCTGGCCAGGGCAGGGACTGGCACCTGTAGAATTTACTTTATAGGTGGTTAGGGGACGGGGCAGGATAGTCCCTTCATCACTGTCCGTTTTGATGCAGCCATGTTGCTTGGAAGGGCCATGCCTATATTAGAAAGGGACATGGCCGAGGGGCTGCCCCTCATGTGATTGTGCCCCCTTTCCAAGCAAAGTGACATCCAAGGTGCTCAGAAAGAGGATGCGATCACGTTGGAAAGAGGCAGGAAAGCCCTTTTGCACCCACCCTCTTCTGATCTGGCCATTCTGTCCCCATTCCCCTCCAACCACCCATGGGGTGGGCCTGGCACTACTGTCGGTAGGTGGTTGTAGCTCTTATGGTCAACACTGACTCTTTAGATGGTTCCTGAACCAATCAGAACTGGTCTCATTCACATAACCTTCTTTTAGAGTAGATAATGGCACAAACTCAAATTCTGAGTGCTGTATGAATTCCTTGCCACCTCATGCACCCTTTAGTGATCCCCAATTTTCTGCCACCTGATAAGTAGCAATGGTGGTCTGTGAATGGAATATCCCATAGCAAGCTTTGGCCCAAACACATAACTTCCGTTTTGTCTGAGTGATCAGAGGTGTGACTGCAGACTCCTGGAGCAGGAATCCCTTACCTCCACTCCATACTATTTTTGTAATATGGCATGCAAGAATATTACAATGCATTCCTCTGTGCCCTTTGTATTCTGGAAAATACCACAGAAAAGGAGAATCAGCAGGTAGTAAAATGCAGGGGGAAAAGCGGTCGTGTGAATTCATTGCTGTGGGACAAATCACAAGAAGAGCTTGTGGTGATTTTGGAAGGGAAAGGGTGATGTGGTGAGTGAGCGCTGGTGAGTGTCAGTGGTCTGGTGTAATGAATCCCCTTAAAGGGAGTGAGGTGAAGCTGTAATGGTGCATAGGGTTGCGGGGGGGAGAGCGATAGAGTGAACTGAATTTTATGTTTTATTAGTCATTAAATCTGTTTCTTCACTATAATAACATTAGCTTGGAATGCAGAATAAAATTAGAATTGATGTTCCATCCATGGGACTTGAAGACTGTCAACCTTAACCTTCTCTTCTGTCTCAAATGTACAATACGATGTATGTTAAATATTCCGTGTTGTTCATTTGGCTGCTCACTGGTGCTAGAGCACCAATTTTGCTATCCAAATAGTTTGTCATTTGTTTCAGGGCAATACATCATCAGGAAATATGGTCAGACTCAAAAGGTCTTCCTGAATTACTTTGTGGGAGTTAAAATACCAACCAATTAATTGCCCCATTTGTAAAGTACAGCTTCTTAGTCCTTGCAGAATAAAGAATCCGCTTTTATGGATGCAGCACTTAAGAATTTTCTCTGCCTATCTGCTTCTAACTGGCTCCTTATTTGTCTCCTCTTTCATTTCTTCTTCCTCAACAATTGCATATGGCTGCACGTTTTTCTCTTCCATATCTTCCACACTCTTACCTCTCGCTTTAATGCTAGTATCTTATGTCAGATGTTGGAAATAACATCCTCAATTGCACCAAATGTTAGTAACGATATATTTTTATTTTTTTTTGCACCTAGGGCTAGTACTGCTACTAATCCTTAACCCAGGAGAACATTATGTTTTAGGGGGAAAAGTTAGTTAGAGCCATGTTAATGTTAGAGAAATATATTCTTTAAAAAGTGGGCTTTCAAAAAAAATTAAAATACTAGTATTTGATGCGGTTGTTCATATTTAATTCCACCTTTGTACTGAGCAACTCAAAATCTTTGCTCCACTGATCTACATTTTTTAAAAGGGAGGGGCACAGTTCACACATCATTAGCACCCTCTCCAAGTAAGAGAAACCAACACAGAGCAGAGCCCATGACGGCTTCCTCCATGAGATGTGCAGATAGGTGCTGTGTGAAAAGGGTTTGCTTGGTAAGCAAACCCTGAATGCACTCGGGGGGGCATTCAGACATCGGGGTGCCACCACATGAAACACTGCAGAAAGCACCCATTGACAACCCTGTCAAGGTAGGGGCCACAGAGCAGGTGGGGATGTACAGCAGCTGAAAAAATGGTGTGTTTTTAAAGGGAACTTTTCAACTGGCTTACAATGGGCTTACCACATGGTACAGATGTTAAGACATCACAGTTCCTCTGCAGAAACCTCTCTACACAGGGCACCAGGTTCTTTTCACAGCCTTTTAAGCCAGGGTAATGGGACATCTGAAAGTGTCTTTGGCTCACCGAAAAGGAGTTAAGCTGTGAGAAACCTGCAAGTCTCATCATGTAAATGACACTGCTGAGTAAAAAAAGTTCCACTGTTTCATTGCAGAGCAAAAATAATCTGAGCTGCACTAAAATATAACATAGAATTCATTTGTAGCACCCTTTTTTGGCCTTTCTGTTAACTTGGAGGTATTTTTATATAAACCTCTTACCCTGAAAGAACCGGTTTAAGATCCATAGTATTTTATGGTGGTGTATCTGCATAGTGAGAGTGTGTTATTCTGTATTGACCTTACTTAGTAGAACTGTTTAGAGAACTAAGTGTTTTGCTGCCACCTTCACTGTGTATTTACACCTTTTAGATTTTGGTTTATGAGCAGCAAAAGCAAACTGTCAACTATTTGCTGTAAATTGAAGCTTTTAATAACTGTCTGTTCTACCACATTTGTCAGCTTTGAATATTCTGTCAGTAGAAAATAAAAATAGCAGGAAAACTCAGCAGCAGTGACACTGAGAATTTATCTGCTCATGCTCAAGTAAGGTATAAAACACAGGATAGAAGAATGAGCACCTGGAGTCTTGCTTTCATGTAATGTAAATTTCCACTTGCTAGTTGTAAGAACAAGTCAGACGTACAGAGCTTCAAACACAAATGAAAGATTGTTGTGTAATCTGTGTAAACAAAAGAATAATACCTTGGTTAAGTAAAAGGAGGAAAGTTTTGTATTGTTTCATCCATCTGAGATTTAGGGCCATTGCATGCAACTAAAAACCAAGTTCTGTAGAAATACTCTAGCAATAGAAAAATGACTAAGTACATCAATAACAATTGTTCACTGTAGATTTGATTTTACAGTAAATTGCACTTTCATCTAAGTGCTGTTATGGCTTGTAAAATCACTTTGTATCTCCATTTAACAGAATAGCTGAAGATCTGTACAACGTATTGTTTTAATCTACATTCTTATTGCCTTGAATAGCTATTGCTGTTCATGTGATAGTTGTTTGCTTTTCCTGTGTATTAAGTATATTTAAAGTTTAAAGCATATCTATATAATGTTACAGGGCAAACTTAGAAGTATACAATATCGTATATTGAGTTCGCTATTCATGGATATTCCGGCTCAGTTTTCAACTGAAAATGATTCCTAGGACTGGTTTGCCATGAAACTCATTGTTTCTGCTTCCCTTCTGGATATCCACAATCATGAACTAGAGTACAGAAGTTTGCCGTGGTCTACTTGTGGGGGTTCTCTACCTTCCCATTAATTTAAAAAATAGTGAGAAAAACTATGGTGACCAGTTGACTGTACAGTTAGCCTGATAATGTGTCCAGCAGCAGTTCCCAATTTTTTGGTCTCTACAACCCCATTTCTGATTTTAGTGTAGTTTTGTAACCTCCAGAAAGCAATGAAGACATCGATGTATGAAGTCAGTCAAGATTGTGACTCCCATCTGCAGATGATGTGACCCCCAGTTCAGGTCCTGGCCCACAGTTAAGAAACTTCTACTATAGTATATCTGCTCTTTCAGTTTAATGGTAAGTAAGAGATAAATAAAGACAAAACACCAGATCCTTCCAAAAATAGTAAATCTGATTTTACTTGAAAAATTGTAAAAGGAAGTAATCCTTACATTTGGTGGTGATCAGCACAATTTTCTGACAGATAACATGCATCAAGTCCCGTTTGCTTCAGTGGGGCTTGGACGCACAACTGTCAATGTGTGAGAACTGCCAGAGGATTGTGGTGTTCTCAAACATATCGTCAAATAGTGTTTGGAGGGAGGTGGCGATTACATTCATTTGGCGGATCTGCCTAAAGCATTATTCCTCTTCCAGTTGTCATTCGTACTGCTAGGACACGGACCCACTCCACGAGTGAATATTGGGGGCTAGTACCCCAATATCCAAACGACCTCTTAAATTTAGGGGGAATTAGCTGAATTTATTCAAAGTAAAAGAAAGGGTCCGCGCGTGTCCACTGGGATCAGTCAGAGAATGTAATGCACTGCCATCTGGCTGGAATTTCCCTCCCACACCCCAACACAGAAAGGGGATACTCTGATACAAAATGAGATTTATTGACACGGAATTAAGTATGATACATAACCAGTTCACCCACAGGCCAATTAGGATGCTACAAGTAATTTTCTATACCCTCCCCCCCCAAACACAGTTGATCTACATACACAATAATTAACATAGAGGAACCCTCTGGTCTGGTTACCCTGGTGTACGTGGACGTTGAGGGAGGGGGAAAGGGGGGAAATAATATTACCTATCCAGGCCTGTTGAAAAATAACAGGTGATCCTGTAGATCCAACGGCATTTGGGGAAGGGGGGGGAGACACACTGGATAGACGAGGTGTTTTGGGAGAGATCCTTGAGGCAAGCACGCACAGAGTAACCTGCTTGTTTCTGCGTTCAAGAATAACCTAATTTTCTCATGGGGGCAAGGGCAGTTATAGGGTTCTTAGAGGAGGGGCAGGAGGGCTTGCACAAAAGAGGGTGTCAAAGGTGCCTAAGAACCTTTGCAGAAAAGGGATCCCAGAGGTTCTCAGGAATGCTAGGGCTGAACGAGAAACCCTTGCATGATGCTTTGGGGAAAATAGAGCCTTGGAGAATTTCAATGGGAGACATGGCAGGAGTTTCTGTAGACAGGGGAAGAAGGCTATTCTTAAACAGGCATGGAGCTATCAGCCTAACGGTCAATCTATTGCTTGCTCAGAGTTTTAGGTGGCCGTGGAGGGCTCATCTCAAAAGAAGGGGCTACCTGGTTTTGACTTCTCCATTGTTTATCCAGGAGCCTCCCTTGTTCCGTTCTCTTATTCCGTCCGACCAGACCAGTTTTGCATGGGGCTTTTCTTCCTTTTTTTTTTTTCCTATCCCCCCTTCTGTTCCCCTGCACCCTTTGACCTGTGTCTCGTGGGGTACTACCAAGGGCAGGGGGTCTATGGTTTGGGGGGAAATGGTGTCATTTCTAACAGTACTAGCCTAGTATTACCTTTTCATGTTTGTTTTTTTCGTAAAGTCTGATTATAATGTTTAGATATAATTATAGAAGATTACACCAGTGGGTCTGTTAATTCCACATCCTCTCAGTGACCAGTAACCCCAGAGGAAAAAAACATAAGGTAAAAGTTGTTCTAAAAAAGTTTGTTCTTCAAACAGCCAGTTTTGATATCTCCTTGTTTATTGTTCTTGTCTAACGATGGATTACTTGTAGATCCTTGTTTTCAAATCCACGAAGGCCATGGTGAAGCCACATACTCCTGAGTAGTCCCATTGCCTCACCAGTAACTAATTACTTTCAGAAACGCATCCCCATACTTGCAGAGAAGATGATCTGCCGGCCAGTATGTTCTTTCTAGCCTAGAATGTAATTCCACGTAGAACAGTAAATTAACTTTACTTATTTTGGTTGTAAGCTTTTTGAATGTTTTAAAAAAATATATATTTCCTTCTTGGAAAGTGCATAGTAGTCAGGTGGGAAATCTTACACATAGAGGCACCTTCATTCATAGGCTTTTATGTGTAGTGATTATTGCTTTGCGTGTGTTTACATCATTATTCTTTCTTTGGGTGCAGCCAAATGAGCTGCATGGCCCCAATCCCTGTGTGACCCTGTGGCGGGGCCGGCACACTGCAGGGCTGTGCAGGGAATCAGCCCTGCCACACTGCGGGGGGCTGGGCCGTGCAGGGAGTCAGCCCTGCCACACTGCAGGGCCAGTGTAGGGAGCTGGGCAGATGAGCATGGGAAAGCCAGACAGCTCAGCCCGTTGTGGAGCCAAGGCTCTTCCAACAGGAGTGGATGCCTGGCCCTGCCCCGCATTCCTCCCCTGGCCTAACTGAGAGCCGGCCCCTGGCTGTGATGTGACTGCAGACAACAGTTGCTACCACCCATCGCTCACAGCCCCGCAGCCCTACTCCGAGAGTGGCAGAGCAGGCGCGCCCGGCCATATGGGTTGCCCCACCTTGGGCAACTTAAGCCTGCTTGGGGTAAAGCTGTTCCATGGTGCATCCTTGGAATTTTCCCGAGGATGCATTGTGGAGCAGCCGGCTGCCTACCCCATAATGGGGTGGGGCAAACATCTGGTGCGCTCTGGGCACACGAGCTACTGCATCATGTGGCGTGTTTGCCAAGGGAGGGATAAGACTACCCAAAGAGTGGTAGCCTCCCCAGCCTGTCTTGTGTGGCTGCACCTTTATTTATTTATATTTGTTGGCCACCCCCTCGTGCTTTCGGCATCCCGGGGCGGCTCACAGCAAGTAAAACAATAATAAAAACTCATAAAAACATCATCAAATAAGAATAATTAAAAAGTAATCCCCCCCCAACATTTATTATATATCCCTCAACCCATACCCACCCTACCCTATCCTCCCACCCTCACCTCCGAAGGCCTGGGCAAACAGCCAGGTCTTACAGGCTCGATGAAAAGCCATCAGGCCCGGCAGGCGAGCTTCCTCCGGGAGGGAATTACAGAGTCACGGCCCAGCCACCGAGAATGCCCTCTCCATTGTGTCCCCCTGTTTAACAAGGGGGACCTCCAAGAAGGCGCCCCCGGCAGACCGCAGGGATCACCCTGAGGCACGGAAGGCAAGGCAGTCCCCAAGGTATGAGGGTCCCAGACCATATAGGACTTTATAGATCAACAACATGATGTTATTTAATTTATGTAGCACCAACAATGAACTTGGTGCTGAACGTAAGCAATCATTAATTAGAGATTAGGTCCCTGCCACAAGGCATCTACAATCCAGGAGAGGGGGACATAGGGAGAAACAGTGTTTCCCTATGTTGTGAAGTTGCAGATGCATGTGCTTCGCTTAGTTGGAAGGAAAGCAGAAAACTAAAACAGAATAGTAGAAAAAGCATCCATGCACCACACCTTCATTGGGGTGAGGAGCTAGGGAAACCCTGACCACAGAGGTTAGGAGGGATGTGCAGATGAGGAAGAAGGGAGTAGAGCAAACGTGTTCAGGGATGGATTTCCAAGCATAGGGGGATGGCACAAGAAAAGGGGCAAAGACTGTTTAGGGGGCAGGAGACTCCTTTCTTTGGGTGTAGTCAGATGAGCTGCATGGCCACGATCCCTGCATGACCCTGTGGTGCTGCTACACTGCAGGGCGTCAACCTCGCCACACTCCAAGGCCAGTGCAGGGATCTGGGCAGATGAGTGTGGGTAAACCAAGACAGCTCTGCCTATTGGAGGGAGTAGAGCAAATGGGTCCAGGGATGGCTTTCCAAACATAGGGAGACAGTATAGGAGAAGGGGCAAAGATTGTTTAGGGAGCAGGAGACTCTGGGGTGGATGAGGGTGGTATCAGATGAGGAGCAAGGTTCCCAGGTGGGAACATAGTGGAAAATAAAGGCTAAAATATGAGGAGCAAGGAAATGAGCCTCAAAAGTGTAGGCAAGAAGTCTGTGCTTGGATGCGAGGGAGTCCGTGGAGGGAGAAAAGAAGGTGGATCATATTTGCAGCAGACTGTTGAACAGAAATGAAATGAGAGGGTCACAGTAAGAGCAGGGAAGGCCAATAAGAAAGAGGTTGCGGTAGTCAGTGAGCAAGTAGTTAACTTACGGCCATTGTCAAGGCAAGAGATAACTAGGACTAGGGTTTTGGCAGTGGGAGCTGCAAGGACGGATTGGATTTAAGTGATGTTTAATCCATTAATTAATTAACTCCTTGAATTAATTTATTGGATTAATCCAGTAATGTTGGATTAATTAATATTGTTGGATTCATAATATTGCATTTGTTATTGGATTAATATAATTCAATAATTATCCAATACTTATTATTGAATTATTTAATTAATTCCTGAATTAATTAACGTAATGAGTTATCATTTGAAACTACACTTCCTTTCTCTGTTTCATAAAGTATAAAATGTCACAATTAATTCATTCAGGAATTTGAATGAGAATTAATTTATTAATTGATTAGTAGAAATCGTAAAGTGGGAGTTATTTTTTATTATAATTTTGAGATTGTTGAATGAAAAAAGGTGATGATGAGAAGAGAGGGATGTATAGAGATTGGTTAATTAAAGATTTGTGATGCAGTGGTATTTTAGGAGTATAGGATATTTGATGGGAAGAGATTATTAGAGGGAGTACAATTGCAATTGTTGTTCATTAATTCGGCTTACCTATGAATTTGCTGGAATATTATATTTGGGTCTCTTAATGGGCAGTTAGTATGGGTTTGCTTCTATACTTCTTAATCATCATTGATGTTAATATGGTGTCCTGCTTTGTCACAAAGGAGCCTTCAGCAAGCAACATAGAGACAATCTGATGCAAAGTTTGTTTTGGTTGAGGGGTCTTCCAAACTCCACCTGGAACACTGAGAGGAATAGCAGCACTCTGCAGACTGTTAAGGAAGGTTTGGTATTCCATGCAACCTCATGATATTCTCTACATGGTAGAGATTTTGGCCCAGGATTTACATTTAATCAGAATTCTTTTGCCATTATTTGAGTGTTATTTCCTTTTTATAAAGTTGAATATATGCCATGTATTTAGGTGAGTTTGAAGCACCTAGAACTTGAGAAAATAAATATTTCTCTGTATACATAAAATCACTCTCTTCTTTCCTGACAGAGTTATGCAAGCTTCAAAGCAACCATATAACGATATAAGAGTTTACTTTTAAGACCACACAGCGCCCTAGTGCTTATTTATGTTTCCTGAATTTGTAACTGCAGTGCAGTATTTTAAGAAGTCAGGTTAAAATGCTTTTACCCTTTGGTTATACTACTTGAAGGTTTGGAAGATATGTTTAGTTTTTTATGTTGGGAACTACCGTGCTATTTTAAGTCTTGCTTGGAAAAGATTGTGTGAGAGCTTAGCCCAAATTAAGGTTTAAAGAAAATATAGGTAAAATATTAACACCTATAAGCATTATCATGTTTGTCATCTCTCGCAATCAAGCAATCAATCTACTCCCAGCATACAAAAGGATGCAGGATTATTATTATTATTATTATTAATGAACATTTATATAGCGCCAGCAGTGTACCTGGCACTTTACAAAGTAATAAAATAGACATGGTCCCTGCCCCTAGGGCTTACAATCTGAGAGACAGGAGCTGGGGGAGAGACTTAGGAAGGGGAACAGAGGGAGAGACAAGGGGTCTAACATTCATGAAGATGCGAGGTCTCAAGTGCACGTACTTGGCTTGGTTACGATGAGAATGACAGCAGGCAGGTCCATGTTGCAAGGATAAGGGTAAACCGATCGTAGGTATAGGAATAGTGGCTCAGCAGGATAAAGAGTCAGACAGAGCAGAGCGAAAGAGGTGAGTTTTAAGGAGAGATTTGAAGGTATGAAGGGAGGGGGCAAGGCGGATGTGGACAGGGAGGGAGTTCCAGGCATGGGGGGCAGCAAGTGAGAAGGGACGAAGGCGCTTAGGGGAGCAGGGAAGGCGTGGAAGGGTGAGAGAAGGGACAGAGGAGGAGCGAAGTGCACGGGCTGGAGTATGGAGGGCGATAAGTGCAGAGAGGTAGGGGGGAGCAAGGTTGTGAAGAGCTTTATAGGTGAAGACTAGGAGCTTGTGCAGGATTCGTTCAGGAAGGGGAAGCCAGTGAAGCGAAGAGAGGAGGGGCTGCACATGGTCGAAGCGACTGGCGAGGTAGATGACCCTGGCAGCAGAGTTTTGGACAGAGATGAGGGGAGAAAGGTGAGACCGGGGAAGGCCAGTGAGAAGGAGGTTACAGTAATCGAGGCGAGAGATGACCAGAGCATGAACAAGAGTTTTGGCAGACGAGACAGAGAGAAAAGGGCGAATCTTAGCAATGTTATGGAGGGAGAAGCGACAGGATTGATTTAGCTGTTGATGTCACAATCAACGCAATTCCCAGTGGCCTGGTGGGTGTTTAGGGGCTAATATGATGATGATTAGTTCTGTGGGGGAAGGGAAGGACTAGTGTGATAGGAGTCTGGGGCCAATGTATAGAGGCACCTGAACCAGCATTGGGAAGGGGTAACAGTGGCCTGATTCTGAGGGGTGAGATATGGAGGGAACATGTCTGTGGCAGGGGAGAATAGTCTTGTTTTCTCTGCCTTCCATCTAGAGCAATTTTTACCCTGCCTGCACTCTACCCCAAGACTCCTGTTGCTTCCAGTAAGCAAGATTTCACTGAGAGGTGCTTGCCCGTGGTACAGGAGGGGTGGGAGACTTATGGGAGGGAAACTTTTGTGTTTTGCTCCAAATGTGGGCATGGGGGTAAATGCATCATCGGGTGATTCTTGCGTTGGTTTCAATCACAGATGACAGAGCTGGATTTTGAGCCATGTCATCCATGACTGAAGCCAACGCGAGAATCACCTGATGATGCTTTTACCCACCCCCTGCCCACGTTCAGAGCAAAACGTAAGTTTCCCCGCCATAAGTTTGTCTCTGGTATGTTTATCCTGTAATGTGGGCAGGCGCTCACAATCGTCTCATTCCTTTTAATCTTTAAGACAAATTTGAATGAACTAATCATTCAACTGTTGTTGGTGGAAATGGGCAAGATTTTGGACCTCGCAGGGTCCTTCCTCAGGCAAGAACTGAAGATGTCAGCAAAGCACAGTGGAGGTATTTATTTATTTTCCAAAACTTCTACCCCATCTCTCATGCGATGCAGCTCAAGGCGGCTTACAAAACATCATTTAAATATCATTCACACCATAAATCACGAATAAAACCATAAAACAAATCAAAAAGGAGGTAGCATAAAACCCTTCCCCACACCCTATCCACCCCCCTCACCAGAATCCCTGTGGAACAAAATATAACAGAAGAGGGAAGGGGAGGGGAGGAGAGAGAAACGTTACCAAATTGTGGGGCATGACCCCAAGACACATGGTAGTGACCTCATTGATAATTTGATACTCTTTGCATGCCTTTTCTGTCTTGGGTCACAGCATTATATTTAAGGTTCAAAATGGGGTCACACATGCAAAATGTTTAGAAACCACTGTTTTACAGGCTTTTTGTGACGTGCAAACAAGGGAGATGGTCAGAGATTATCCATAGAGTCAGGGACCCGTGTCCACTGCATTTTCCTCATTAGCAGAGATGCCTTATAGTGTCTTTCAAATGTTTTAAGGCTTGTGTTGCTTGTGGATTCTTTAAAGATGATCCCATTTCTGGAATATTGGCAACTCCAATAGCTGGCAATTTATTACACAATTAACCAAAACAAAAAAATTAACAGTTTAAAAAAAAACTTAAATGCACAAAAGTTTTCTTCAAATAAAATTTAAAAAAATCTGGACAGTTACAATTCCAAAAACCTTCAACTCCATACATTGCAATAAAACATAAACGCCAAAAATATTGAAATTATTTTAAAATTTGACCAGTATTTAATATTTTACCATCATCAACATAGATGTAATATATGTACTTAATTCCTTACCATACATACTTATATTAATTTTTATCAATACTTTCACATTTTCCATTATTAAACATGAATTTCTTATCATAATTCAACAACATACAATTTTTTTAGTGCATTAAGTCTGCATTGTCTGCATTGTGTAGAACGAATTGTATAATGCTATGTACACTCTCATTGTTAACACTTTATTGTATTGTATTAAATTTGTATACATGTAAAGCACAGACTTAATGCACTGTGAAAAAATTGTATGTCGAATTATGATAAGAAATTCATGTTTAATAATGGGAAAATGTGAAAGTTTAGTTATTGATGAAAGCCATCTCGAAGAACCTTTGTTACAAGGCTACAACCTGCTGATCAGCACATGGGGAGGAGTTGTTTGTAAACAAACAGCTTTATCTCCCAGCCCCATCCGGTGGTTGTGCTGCTGCTGCTGCAATGCTACTAGGAGGGAGTGGCAGGAGAGGGATGGCATAGAATTTTGCAGTCATTAATTAGCTGCATCTCTTCCTTATGCTGTGTGTTAAGGAAAGCTAAGTGACTGTACTTCTTAAAATCATGTAATTTTGTATTTGGGTTATGGAAGACGTACACTCCCCCAAGACCACCCGGTGAGTTCTCCCGGCCAGGAACAAATGAAACCAGTCCAAGACCGTTCCGCCAATTCCGGCACGGTCCCGCAGGCGAGCCACCAACACCTCGTGATCGACTGTGTCGAACGCAGTCGAAAGGTCTTGCAGGACCACTAAGATCTGACGACCCTGGTCCAACGCCAGATGGAGATCGTCAACCAAGGCCACCAATGCCGTCTCTGTACCGTACCCAGGCCGAAACCCAGACTGGAAGGGATCAAGAAAACCGGTGCGGTCCAGATGTTCCTGAAGCTGCCATGCCACAGCCGTTCAATAACCTTCCCTAAAAAGGGAAAGTTAGAGACCGGCCGATAACTGGCAGGCGCATCAGTGTCAAGAGATGTTTTCTTGAGCAGGGGTCTAACCACAGCCTCTTTTAGGCAGTCAGGCACCCTGCCCTCCCAAAGGGAGGCACTAACCACCACAGCCAGCAATGGCCGTAGCGTCTCCTGGCTAGCTTTCACCAGCCAGGACGGGCATGGATCTTGTTCACAAGTAGTGGCACAAACAGATCCCAACAAGAATGCAGTGTTGGTGGGTGGATTGGTAGGCAGAGTGTGACTGCAAATGTGTGGTGGTGGTAGCAGTGCTGGTTGGTGTCTGTTTGAGCCATGGCCCCAGTGATGATAATCCTCTACAAGTTGTTAAGGATAATGCAATGACTCAGAGCAAATGTCAGGCATGTACTGTCAACCATGAAGAGCTGGAGAACGCATGTTTGAAAATGGCACGTGGGCTTTTAAGGTGGATGTTACATGCACACCAATGAGAGCTAGAGCGGAGAGAGGGGCCAGAAGTGGTTGCTCCTCGGACTGTTCTAAGCTTTTTGTGCATGTGTCCATGGTGCTGGCAAACCTGTACGCACAAAGTCTGCATGCAACCTAATTGAAGGGACATGGGTTCATGGGCACACATGAACCTGTATTTGCCTGCATGGATTTTCTGGGACCCCGCTGTGAGTGGGGACTGTGTGTCCGGTGGGTCGTGGCCAGGTGGCTGGTGGGAGTGAGCACTTAATAAATAGGCAGGAGGCTCCCCACCTGATGTGGGCTACCATCTCGTTCGTTAACACCCACAGTCTTCCCTGACTGGCCTCTGCATTGTGTGTAAATCTGGGAGCAGAACCAAAACCTTTTTATTTTTTTCAAAATATTTACACTTTTGAATGGAAAAGAGTTAGAGGGAGGAAAAGATAATGAATTGGTGATTAACATGATGCATTTAGATTCTGATTTAAGGGAGCAGATAATATATTTTGGGTAACTGGATTTGTCTTGAAAACCCTTTAAAAAGATAAGAACTGACAGTGCTTCTTTGCCTTTGCCTGGGTTAGTGAACGCCTTTGATACAATATTTGAGTTTCATCTGAAGGCTGTAAATATTTTTCAGATCTATATGAGATAGTTGTACATCTTGCTGAGGCTCTTACTTTGGCTGAAGGATATCCATCATTCTTAAGGGTATCCATCATCATCTCACTTCCCTATTCAATAGGAGATGATATCTTATCTTTTCAGTGAGTCACCATATTTATGTGTTTAGCTGACATTGTCCAGATGTATTTCTTATGAGTCAGACTGTGGAGTATTGTGGGATGTATAATTCCCAATACTTCACATACCCAAGATTGCAGCAGTGTGATGCTGTGCCATACACAAGGTCATTCTTATCTGAGTGCTGTTTCCAGATAACAATTGGGCTATTGACAGCGCAAGGTTTATATATTTCAGTTTTATTAAAATGATGAAGGCTTTAAGAGTCTAGTAATTTACATTCAGTTATAAAATGATAAAAAGCTTAGTTTTCACTTGTTAATGAAAATAAAATATTTTCTTCATTTCCTTGTATATTTCATATATCTGTATAATTGAACATGTAGGTTTTAATTTTCATTACTTTTTCAGAGTTCAGCTTTGACTTCACTACAGACTTACCAGGCAATAAATAAATAAATAAATAAATGCAGTCTTTAGGTTGTATGTGGAGCAAGATATTGGTATAAAACAAGTTCAAGTTGAATATTTTTGACTAGATCTTTAAATTGTGATTGCAGTACTACTGACTGTCATTTTTCACACTGATACAGCAAGAAAATCTTCTGAGGAAAGGTATCTTCATATTTCCTTCTATTGCATAAAGTGAGAGAATCCCATACCTATTTATATTACCTAGATGAAAGATCATGAAGGAGCTGGGGGTTTTTTTGTTTGTGTTTTCTCCTTAATGTAAAGTGCTTGTTACTTTTGTTCTAGTCACTATAAAAGACAATAGAAAAGACAACTGTTTTCAGACACAAGTGATAAAACACATGTTCCATGAGGCGAGAGTTGAGGGAATACACTAAACATTGCATTTTATTAAGTGAGCTATTGATGTAACTCACTTAATAAAATGTTTGTGAACGAAGTAGTCTTTTTCCCCAGATAATTTTTTCCTGTCTTTTATCGTGAGTTCCAGCATATCGGAAAGAGCAGTCCTTTACACTTTCTCCCTTGGGTGGCTTTCGCAAGTTGAATTCTTTCAGACCCAAAGAACACTTACCTTACTTTGGGTGCTGAGTCTGAATTTCCTGAAGTAACTATGGAACTTCAGAAAGTGCGAGTTCAGAGAAGAGCTACAAAAAAGCTTAGAGGAATAGAATGAAAAAGAAATATTCAAAGAGGAAGATCTGAATAGCTTGATAATAAAGGCGATTGTAACAGTCCACAGTTGCTTGAAGATGGTGAGCGCCAATAAGGGAAAGCAATAGTTACTTAGGAATTGTTCACACAATGGGTGTTTTCAGATGAGCAATTTGATGGAGCATGGTCCGTGGCCATCAAGTGGCTCTGCTGCAAAGCACCCACACACATGGAGTGCATGGGGAGCAGTTCAAACAGGCAGCTCCCAGTGCTGCTACCATGGCCACGGAGGCAGCCACCACACATTTGGCCTGCCTCACACAGTGCACTCTGAGTTTGCTGGCAGTTTCTGTCAGGGACTGAGAGTGGGTGCTTCATGGCTCGCAGTAGCACACATCCAGCTGCTCCACCTTCAGACAGGCGGTCAGATCCATGGCTCATGAGTGGCCATGTGGGGTAGCATCTTGTCTGAAAACACCCAATGCTCCTTTAGAGTGAGCAGTGTCACAAACCCACTTTGTGTGTTTTGTGTGAAATCCTTGCTGTAATAGTGTGGACTTGGCCCTGGAGGATCCCTGCTCCAATAAGACCAGTCCACATGAGAAGCAGCTCTTCCATAGTCCTTTATTAATAGCTCTCCACCTTACGTAGTCCATGGAGTCAGGCACCCCACCCTCTGGCTCCTCTGCTCCATTGTCCACATCCAGGTGCCCTCTAAACTGAGTCAGGCTTCCTGGAGCAACCCCAAGTTGCAGGCTGGCTCAGCTGGCTAGACAAAGCCGCTTCCTGGCTTCTGTCTCCCAGGAAGCTTCTTGGGAGTTTTCATGAAGCAGAACTCCATCCCAGCTCCTGCCTCCAAAACAGACTCAGTCCTCTGGCTCGCCTTTCAACTTCTGGACTGACCTAGCCATGCCTAGACCCACCTGCTCTTTGATAGACTCATTAGCCCAGCTCCTGGCTAGCCCAACTGAGGCTTCTCAGGCATGGTACCAGCACCACAACCTGAGTGTCTCTAGCTGATGCTACCTCACTTCTCTTAAAGAGCCAGGCTCTCCTGCTTACACTTCCTGTGCTCCTTGAGAGAGACAGTGACCAACTCAAGGGTAGTTTTTTGCAGGACACAGTGTTTCCATTGGAGGGTTATTGAGGGGCACACTTGAAACAACACTAAATGATTGAAAACCATGTAAAACAGATTTTGTTATAATGTGGCCATTTCTTACAGTATAAATTTGGGGGTTTTATTTTAAATGTTTGGAAAGGGCTGAAAAGCAAAGTGGGGTGGGGGGGCACAAGGATTGGAGAACAATGAGGGTGGTGCCAGTGGTATTTTAATAAATAACTAACAGTTTGACACGTTCTATTCTACATATGCTGCACATCAAATAATCCAAACATCAGAGCATCTACACTACGGGGCAGACCTGAACCCACGGACCACAACATCACAGCTGCACATCTATATTTGGTACCCAGTCTACATATATTACACACCAAAGAATCTACACATCAGAAAATACAATTCTAAAGGGCAGATTTGAACCACATCAATTACACTGCTAAATTCAGATTTGCAAAAAATCGCTCAAAATTGCAAGTCAAGTCACAAAAACACTGAAGATCAATGGCAACTCACACACTAACACTTTGAGCTCCCAGCACAAAACAGACCAAACATTCAAAATCACAACATCTTCAATAGATAACTACATTAAAGGAGCACATTTTGCAATTGGCTACTCAAACGCATGCTCACAAAGAACCCAAATACTTTAAAAAATAGCCATCATATGGGGGTACAGTGCACTGTGGGTGACAGGTGGCATGGGGGGGTGCGCTCCAAGGGTGCATGGCCCTGAGGAGGGGGGCAATGAGTTGTTGTGGGGGGCTGTATTGCACTGGGAGGGAGGTGGGCAATTTGCTGGGGAAGCCACGTGGTATGGGATGTATGTGTGCAGTGCACTAGGGCACTCACTTGAAGTGGGGTCAGGGGCCTTGGGGTGCTGGAATTAGGGTGAGGGGTGTGATGAAACACCGTAAGGGGCGCTATACACCGAAGCCACCCACCTCACTGGGTTAGGTCTAAAGAGCGCTGCCACCACCGGAAACCAGGAAACTAGAGGGATTCACACCTTCCTGGATATGTGAACCCCCAGGACAGCTCTGGCCCTTCGCCCACAGCTCCCCTGGTACCTCTCTTGTTGAGGTCAGTCACCCTAGAGTCGCTCTCCATAGGCAGAGCTGCTGAAAACTGTGTCTTGCCAGGACTCCCTGGGGGGAGGGGGGTTCAAAGCCTTCTAACCCTTAAAGGCGCCAGAGGCTTTTCTCTCCCGCCGCTGGTCCTTACACTCGGGCATAGACACATCCGTTTCGTAGAACAACAGCGATGCTTTATTTGACAAAAGCAGAAAAACTGGTTTGGCAACAAGGCGCTAAGGGAAAAGGCTTAGGATAAAGATAGAAGCAACTTAGAATCGAGTCACCGATCCAGGGATTCTGATGTCCCCTAATTTGAATAATCGCCTCCTAGGACTGAAGGTAGAAAGGCAGTTGCTGGTACTTATGGCTCCTTCTCATCACTGGTGCTGGTAGCAACCAGTGAGGCACATGTCTTAGCTGGCTCCCTGCCAGCAGCGTGTTGCCGTTTTCCCAAAGAGAAAACCCAGAGAGAGAGGAAGGGGTGTGTCCTAGCTTTTTAAGTTCAACCCCTCCTCCCCTTTGGGAATCGCTCCCAGGTAGGGGTTTCTCCAATCCAGATGAACTGCCTGAGCCCTCTGATGTCACCTAGGAGAGACATCATGGCATTCACCTTGAGATACTGATCCCTGACTTTGGCTTGTGGAGCATGCCTAGAAGACTCGTCCTGTGACCTTGCATTTGTCCAGGGGCATTTTGCTGCAAGTGGATGGGTTAACAAGAGTGAGTCCATGCATATAGGAAAGCAAGTATGCTTGCCCATCTGGTGGAGTCTGCCTACAGCACTGAACAAGACCAAAAATGGCTGCAGACTCCTCGGGGCAGAAAACGTGGCTCTGTTTGCTCCCGTGTGTAGCCTATCCCTGTCTCCTGTTGGTTGATTCTCAATCAAATCTGACTGGCTATTGGCCAGCAAAGCCCCTCCCCCCCTTTCTCCTGTTACCCGAAATTTCATTGGAGTGGTGCCATGCCAATGCCATGGCTGCCTTTCCAAAATTTGAAAAAGGCTGTCCGTGGCACTGCTCTGGTGAGCTTTACGGAAATCCATAATTGGTGCCATTTGTAGACAGTTATGGGTTAATTTGAATCTGTAGCGCCCATCCCTAGAATATGGTAGTTTCTGGTATTCATTTTAAAATGTATTTTGTGTTTTAATATTGTAAGCCGCCCTGAGCCTTTGGGAAAATTTTTAATAAATACATAAATAAAAACTAATTTCAGCTTTAGCCTGAACATGTTGCTATGAGGCAAGGCAAACGCAAATTAAGAAACGGGTCATGAATTTTTAAGGGGGAAGAGGTTTGTTTTGAATGAGTCTTGAGTATTGTGCAAAATCCACACTATGGCTGGTGCTATATAAATGTTTATAATAATAATAATAAAAAATAAGCTTCAATCTCTAATACGTCGCTTCAAGATCATGATTTCCTACTTTTGAGTGACCAGAAAGTCCTGGCACAGACACTTCCTTCTCTACTTCATGCTTTTTTCCAGAAGATTGCATTCAGGGATATCACAAGAGCATTCTTCCATGCACTTGGCATTGTGGGAAATGCCACAAGAAAGTAAGGAGGGGGAAGGGCCAGTGAATGTAGGGAAATCAGTTGTGTTGAATGCATTGCTACACAACAGGACTGGTTGACACGTGGGGAGTTTGCAATGAGGGAGAAGGATATTTGTAACAGACACTTTAGTACAAGTATATATGACTAAGAAAGGAACAATTTCTAGGTCCTGTATCTGTGAAAGATTCCCAAGAGGAATATGTTACTCTGGAATAGCTCTCCAAATGAAGTGATGAAGGTACCGTCATTTGGAATATTTATTCTGAAACGCTGGTGAATTTAAAAACAGTTAAAGGAACATTGGCAGGAAGACGAACTAGCCTTTTCTTTTTGAGCTTCCATTCCACTTGAAGTAATCCTTGTGGGACCAAACCAATTACAGAAATCTATAACTTCTTTGGAAGAGAAAACTGAGACCATGTCCAGAAAGATGAATGAAATGGTCCCGAGGCCAGACAGCTCACAGTATAGGCTTTTGATTAAAAACAACCTCATCCTTAAGTGCCAATTAGAGACTTTGGAGAACCAGATAAGTTTCTGAAACACAAATTCTAGGAATTTATGGAGAAAAAAATAATACATACTTATTGTAGAACCTTAGGTGGAAGGGAGCGCTTGAGAAACGGTTCTCTGTTTTTGGTATGGCCGTTCATGACAGTAGGATAGTAATGTCTAAGGAATAGGTCAGTGAACTGAAATTCAAGAAACCATGGTTAAAATCCCAGCTGATGCAGACTTTGTGTCACCTGTCACTTAACCTACCCTCTGCTTCATTTCCCATCAGTAAAATTAGCACAGTACTTTCCTTCACAGCAGCGCTGTGAGGACAAAGTAGCCATCAATGAGAGTAAAACGCTTGGATGGTATACAGCAAGGAGAGCAATACGAGTACGGACAATCATCAACTTCTGGATAGTAATGAGACCTAAAAAGGAACTGGTTCTGGAAGTGGGGAGAACATTAATTTTTTAGAGTTATTCTCCAAGCAAAGCAAGAACAACAAAAACTTAATGTTTTTTTTTTATCAATCCTTTAATGAAATCATTTAATGAAATTCTAATCAAGGCAATAATGAAAAGTAAAAAGAACTTGAATAGAAGCAAAAATCTGTTGGACAATTGCAAGAGAACATCATAGGTAAAACAAATGGGGCTGGGGTTGGTGTAGAGTCTGGGGAGAACATTGAATCCACCTGTCTCCCTGATTGGAGCCTTCCTCCCCCCCCCTCCTCCCCCGGTAAAAGCTGCTGCTGCCTTGAAGAGGAGCCCTAGCTCCCAGGGGCAGCAAAGGGTGCAGGTTGTTAGGTGCAAACCTGGGGGGGGGACCACTTGGTGGCAGCAAGTGGTGGGGATTGGGGGGCAGTTCCAGTGTGAGGAGGGGTTCCCCCTGGGGCCTGGGTAGGGCAGCCAGTGGTTGGGGTCAGACTAGAGTGGGGTGGTGGTGGTGAAGTGGCCGTGGGAATTGTTCTGGGGCGGGGGAGGTATGGTCATGGGGGGCAAAGGGTACAGGTGGCCCGGGGACCAAGGTGCTTGGTGCCTATTCCCAGAGCCCACCCCCCTTCAGATGGGAGGATGGATCAAGGTCTGAGGTCCCTCTATTTGGAGCTGCTGCTGTTGAACGCGAGGTCTGTGGCTAATAAAACACCAGTGATCTGGGACTTAAACTTGGATCTGGCTGCAGACCTTGCGTGCTTCACGGAGACCTGGCTGGATGGGGAGGCGGGCCCAATTTTGGCAGACCTCGTTCCACTACTCCGTGCAGCACCAGCCTTGACTTGAGGGGTGGGGTGGGGGGTGTAGCTATGGTTTTTAAGGAGTTTTGGACTGCTAGGAGGTATCCAGTGCAGTCTATTCCAGGTATTGAGGCTCTCCACATGGTGTTTGATTTGGCGGGGGGCAAAATTGGGGTGCTGCTGGTGCACTGGACTCCTTTCTGCCTGCTCTAGCGGAACTGGTGTTGGAGGTGATGTTGTGCTCCCCAAGGGCCTTGGTCCTGGGGATCTCAACATTCACACTGGCACCAGCCTTGCAGGGGTGGAGCGTGAGTTCATGTTCGCCATGGCAACCATGGGCATGTCCCAAATGGTCAACGGCCCGACGCACGAGGTGGGGCATATGCTCGACCTGGTATTCTGCTCTGGCCTTGAGGTGGGTGATCCGGTAGTGGGGGAGGTTAGTTCTATGCCCTTGTCATGGTCGAATCATTACCTCCTGCAGGCCAGACTCGTAGCGCACAATAACCCCCAGAAAGGAGTGGGACCTATTACAATGGTCTGCCCCCGGAGGCTGATGGAACCGCAACGGTTCCAAGATGCTCTGGGGGAGGTGTCCTTGGACCTTGATGGCCACTTGGCTGATGATCTCGCCCAAGCATGGAACATCTTGATGGAGGGGGTCATCGACCGGTTGGCTGCGAGGCGTCCACTGCCACCGCTTCATCATCATCAGGGCTCCTTGGTTTACTGGGGAGCTGCGGTGTATGAAGCGGGAGGGACGGTAGAGTGATGTTGGCATCGTTCTCGTGCTCAATCTGATCAGCTATAGCATCGGGCCCATTTACGGTCCTATGCTGTGGCCGTGAGGATGGCAAAGAAGTTATTCTTTGCCACCCTCATAGCTTCTGCAAATTTGCATCAGGTGGAGCTCTTCCAGAAGGTGAAGGGGCTGGTCCGCCTGGAGGGGGAGATATTCCAGACCCGCTGTGAGGAGTTTGTCACCTACTTTGCAGAGAAGATCGCTTGGATTCAGCGTGATTTCGGAGCCGGGATTGATGCAGAGGAAGGAGAGCTTGGGGTTATGGATGTCCTGTCTGGTCCATTTTTGTGGGATCAATTTCAGGAAGTGACACCAGCTGATGCTGCAGGTGTCCTGGGGTCTGTTAGGGCCACCTTTTGCGAATTTGATCCATGCCCTTCCTGGTCGGTGAAGCCTCCAGGGAGACCTTGGGGCCGGTGCTGGCGGGGGTTATCAACACCTCCCTCTGGGAGGGTAGGGTGACAGACTGTCTCAAGGAGGCGGTGGTGTGGCCTCGGTTAAAGAAATCATCTCCGGACGTTGACACGCTGGCCAGTTACCACACTGTCTCTAACCTTCCCTTTTTAGGGAAGGTTATTGAACAGGTTGTGGCACAGCAGCTCCGGGGTCACCTGGATAGCATCAGTTTTCTAGTCCCCTTTCAATCGGGGTTTCGCCCAGGGTATGGCACCGAGACTGCGTTGGTGGCCTTGGTGCACGACCTCCGCCAAGAGATGGATTCAGGGCGTTCAACATTACTTGTCCTGTTAGATCTCTGGGCTGCTTTTGATACAGTGGACCGCGGGTTATTGCTGAGACTATTGCGGTCCCTGAGGGGGCTGGGGGGGGTGGGACGGGTCCAGAGCTTGGTAATCCTGTTGGACCCTAGCCTTTGCCACATAGAGGCGGTGCTCTCATCATCTGATCCAAGAAAAGATCTCATTGAAATGACTTTGTCTCCATCCCTCATATTTGGACCAACACAGTAACCATGCTCTCTGTCCTTCTATTGAAATGCATTACCTAGACTGACAGTTTCTTTGTATTATAGAACTGACTGTGTAGTTTTAGATAACATTTCTTCCTCATTCGTAAATTTGAATGGGGTTCTTCCTTTTGCCATTTTTCTGATTTCAGCCAGGTCCCTGTCCCCGCTCAACTTATAATTACAGTTAATCTGAGTCCGTGACATTCTGCATGACTGACCTCGTATGCATTACAGAGGCCTGGTTGGATGAAGCATCTGAATCTATATGGTCTCAGATGGTGCCATTTGGGTACTCAGTGCAGCATCAGGCTAGGATCAGGGACCGAGGGGATGGGAGCGGAGTGGCAGTGATCTGTAAAGGTATCTTGGCCTTTCAAAGGTATCTGGTGTCTGACTCATCCGATATAGAGCATGTCCACCTTATGTTGGATTTGGCATGGGATAGTTTGGGGGTTCTTTTGGTGTACTGACCACTCCACTGCACAGCTGATTCCTTGACTGCTTTAGCCAGGCTCGTCTCAGAGGTGGTGTTGAAGTCACCTAAACTTATTGTTTTGGTTGGTTTCAACATACACACTGAGACTGGCCTTTTAAGGGACAGAGCTAGAGTTCATGACCACCATGGCAACCATGAACCTATCCCAAATAATATCTGGCCCTGACACACAAGGCAGGACACATGTTGGATTTGATGTTATGCACTAGCCTGGAAACAGGGGTTCCAATTGTTGGGGTGGTGGTAAAACATCATTGCTGTGGTCTGACCATTACCTACTGAAAGCCCAGATCCCTGCCTTCCTATGCCCTCATTGGGGTTGTGGACAGCTTAGGTTGGTCTGCCCCCAGAGATGAATGGATCCAATTGGTTTTCAGATCTCTGGGGAATATACCTACTGACCTTGATGGTTACTCTGTTGGTGAGATGGCCATAATATTTTGACCATGGCCATCAACACAGTTGCTCCCAGGTGTCCGCTTTCACCACTATGACAGCGCAGGTCCCCCTAGTATACGGAGGACCTGAGGTGGTTGAAGTGGGAGGGTAGGCAGTTAGAGTGCAGGTGGCACCTGACTCACGCTGAATCAGGTGCCACTTGAGCTCAGTTGCAACATAGATCATTTTTGAAGGAGTATGCCGTGGCTGTGATAATGGCGAATGCGACTTTCTTCTCTGCTGTTGTAGTGTCTTCAAAGTCTCATCTGGCAGAGCTGTTCTGTGTGGTGAGAGGTCTGGTCTGGCCTGGCCTGTTTCCACCAAGAATTAGAATCATCTACTGCCTGCTGTGATATTTTTATTAATTACTTGGAAGAAAAAAATCGCTCGTATTCACCACAACTTGGGTGCTGCTATTTTAACTGCAGCGTCAGAGTTTTGGGTTATGGAAACTCAGCCTTGTCCTATTTGTCTGGATCAGTTTCAGTCAGCATCTTCCACCGATGCAGAGTATCTGCTTGGAGTGATGTGAGCAACCACTTGTAAATTAGATGCTTGCCTGTCCTGGCTGGTGAAGCCAACCGGGAGATGTTTGGGGCTGTTGCTGGCTGGGGTTGTCAACATCTCTCTTCAGGGGGAAGGTTATTGAATGGGTGATTCCTGGACCCATTTCAGTCAGGCTTTCGTCTTGGGTATGGCACAGAGACTGCATTTGTGGCCTTGGTCAGTGATCTGTGCCTAGAGATTGACAAGGGGAATTGCACCCTGTTGATCTTGTTAGATCTTTCAGAGGCCTTTGTCACAGTTGATCATGAGGTGGTGTTGACACACCTGCAGGACTCCTCCCGAGTGGTTCCATTTGTTCCTGCTGGGGAAGTCTCTGCGGATGGTGATGGGCGACTGCTAGTCATCCCCACCTGACCTCTCCTGTGGGGTCCCACAGGGTTCCATCTTGTCTCCCCTCATGTTCAGTGTGTATATGAGGCCGCTGGGCAAGCTCATTCAGAGGTTTGGAGTGAAGTGTCCTCAATATACTGATGACACCCAGACTCTAGCTTCCTTTTTTTGTCCAACCCAGGTCACTAACTTTTAGCAGCAGCTCGGTTTTTTGTCATTTTCCCCCCCAGACTCAGACATTGTGAATTAAGAATTACTTGGACATGTTGAGCCTGATTTCCCTCTTCTTTGTTTTTTGACCTTATTGGAGTAAAACCTGTTCTGTACAAAAACTGGTGAGGAAAGGCTCATGTCCACTCACAGAACATTGCTTACCAGATGCCTGCCTGCAGTCAGGGACTGGATGAGGGTGAGCCTATTGAAGCTGAATCCTAACAAGACTGAAGTGATGATGGTTGACAGGCCCTTGTGACTTGGGGGGGAAATCAGGACTCCTGTAGTTGAGGAGTGCTTTTCGCTAACTCCATCTGGTGAGAAGGCTGCAGACTTTTCTTTCTGATTCTGACCTGGTCACTGTCATCAACACTTTCTTCACCTTGAAGCTAGATTACTGCAATGTGCTCTACGTGGGGCTGCCCTTGATGACTGTTTGGAAACTGCAACTGATGCAGAATGCAGTGACCTGGCTCCTTTTGGGGATGGGTCACCAAGAGCACATTATACCAGTACTCCGGAGTCTGCACTGGCTCCCTATAGCTTTCCAGGCGCAATTCAAGTTGCTAGTTTTGATCTTTAAAGCCCTAAATGACCTGGGCCCCATATATCTAAACAACCACCTTTTCTACCATGTCCTGTTGCAACTCTTGCAGTCAGCTGCACCGTCCTGTCGGTTCCATCTGCCACTCTTTTCCATGACAGGGGAATGTTGGGGGGCGTTCTCGATTGCTGCCCCAATGTTGTGGAACTCCCTTCCCCAGGTGTTTTGTCTGAGTCCAAGCCTAAACATCTTTTGGAGGCAGTGCAACACCTTTATTTTTAGTAAAGCATATGATGGGTGAGGATTGGGTGGGCGATCGTTGAGTAGTTGGGGTTGGACTGATTGGACATGACCCATGTTTTAAGGTCTGCAACTAGTTTTCAAATGCTCTGTTTACCTGAGTCTCATCTGGCACAGTTTCAAATGTAATTTATATTCTTTCCAGTCTTCCACCGTGGTTTAAGCCAACCTTCCGGCAACTTCACCTACTAAATATGATCCGTGTGCTCCAGAATGCTGTCCTGTACCACCAGGGAGTTGTCAGCTATTCCACTGGATGAATTCTTTGGGAGACTGCTCAGTTAGGTCAATCATATCAACTTCCTTTTCCTGCCCTGTAATTAATTGGCATTATAAAAGCTTCAATGCTTTGGGGTCACTAACTTTTAGCAGCAGCTCGGTTTTTTGTCATTTTCCCCCCCAGACTCAGACATTGTGAATTAAGAATTACTTGGACATGTTGAGCCTGATTTCCCTCTTCTTTATTTTTTGACCTTATTGGAGTTACACCTGTTCTGTACAAAAACTGGTGAGGAAAGGCTCATGTCCACTCACAGAACATGGAGTATTTTGAATTTGAGCTCATGAAGAAGTAAATACGGTGTAGCAGCGAGTGGCTTCCAGGGGGTAAGTCCCTACAGAATCCAGATGCACACACGCATACCCGGCTGTCACTCATGGGGAATCAGCACTCCACACTCTTCTTGTGGGAATTAGTTCAGTCTCTATTTTTGTTATACATCCCTTGGCTCATCCGCCTCCACCCTGCAGGCCCAGTATAGTCTCTCCACAAGCACAGGAGCAATACCATAGCAACCCCCCTTGAAATTCATACAGCCAGGCCTCAGACCCTGAGTTCTGTCCAAGCCTTCCCTAGGCAGGAGGCATCCTCCTGGGCATAACCCTCTCCACTACCTGGGTCCACTCTGGTCCAGGGCTTTCAGCACCTTGGAGAGCGTAGAGTGCAGAACAAGGCTTCTTTGTGGGAAATGTTGTCCCTTCAGCTCCCAGGCAGAGACTGCCTTTTTTCTCAGTCTTGCTTCTCCTCTTATACTAGCAGAGTGGGGGTGACCAGGCTTCCACTCCTCAGCCTTAGGGGGTCAGTGTCCTGCCCACTCTGTCTTTTGGGCTCTCAGTTCATTTCCTCCACAGGCTGATCTTACACCATGGGCTGGCTTCCCCCAGACCTATGCACATGCGCATAGCCCACCGGCTGGCACCCACAACCCCCTCCTTAAAGGGGCAGAAGCCCCGCAAGACTGCTCCCTGCCACACCCGGAATTCAGTCTCTCCTGGTGTTCAGCTGGAAACAGAAATATAATAGTATGATTGAAAAATCATTTGTCCAAATACAAGCTTTAATTGTGCAAACATGCTCAATGTTGTTGCAACTGTTGTTGCACTTAATTTACTCATACATTTTGGTGTTTGGGTCATTGTCACCACAGTTTTTGAGAGCATGTGCCTGAATTGCTTGCTTGCTTTAAATAAACCCAAAGTTAAATAATTAACATATATGCATTGAGTAAAAATAAAATACATATGTTAAGTTGCATGTAATCTTTACCTTGTGAATGATACAAAGCAAATAGATCTCCATTTTCTTCTAAGCACCTATGGTGAGGATTGTCTGGCGTGCTATTGATATAATCATAGGACTGGACAACTGCATGCCTTCTAAGAGGATTTTTTTTAAAAAAAATCATAGTTGTAAAATGAGCTTGGTTTGAGCTATGGGCCAGGACACAATTACACTTGATGTCTTATATAACATTTAAAAAACAAGATGTGTTTTGATGTTAATCTGTCCTATTCTGAAAGGGGACCTTCCTTCGAAATAACTTTTCAGCTTTCAAAACATGTTAGTTTTCCAGTGATAAATTCCAGTAATATTTATTGATACTGAATTTCAGCTTTGATTGAATTAGCTGGGAGTGATTTATTTTATGTTTTACTGGCTTTTCTGATGAGGATAATGACGACAGCTTCTGTTCTTGGTCAGAGTGCAGTGACGGAAAATGGAAAGGGTGGAATGTAAATTTTAAAGGCAAGCCTATTTATTCTTGAAGATTTCATTATGCTGTTTTAATACTAGTACATTTCAGGTGACGAATTACTTGACTATGCGCTAAGTTACCTTTTGGCAATAGTGTGGTGTCTTTTGAGTTCATCAATACCTTGTTCCTGGTGATAGTGCCATTGCAGTAGGCATTCCCAAGTGATGTTGCTACATTTAGAAGACTGTTCTTTTTTTCTTCACATGGTTTATGCATAGTTCTGACAGAGCTGACCTGCAAAGCCTTAATATCGACTTCCACTCAGCACAGGGAAGTAGATATTAAGGGATGAGATAGGTGTTAAAAGAAGGAGCTTAATTTTTGGAAGGGGCTTGTCAGGATCACCCAAAGCAATTAAATTTAAAGGACCAGAGCCCCGAGAAATGTTTCCAGTAGGACTGTGTGCCACTAAATATGAAAGACCAGAAATAGGCCAATATTGGCCATTTCACAGCTGGAATGGAAAGCCAGAATAGCTGGTTTATTTGGCTTTCATGAATGACTTTCCTGCTCCACCTCCCTCGTCGTACAGCCACCCTGAGCCCTACGGGAAGGGTCGGGTATAAATATGAATGATAACTGGTTATATAGTCAGCTGTAAAGAGGCAGCTGGAATGGATCCGTGGTTGGGTTTCTAGCTGGAGACTAGGGTTCAGTTTCCCTGCTCTGACAAGCTTTGGGGCCAGGGGGTGTGACATGGGGGCAGGGGGATGCTTGGGCCTCAGCAATTCATTTTTACCAGTTAATCATTGGAGGCAACTGAATAGGGCAAGGGGGATATGTTTGAAACTGCAGAAATCTGTTTCTTTGCAGTCTTCCCAAAGCTGTAGTCACAAAAGCTAATCAGCTGCCTCCATCCCTTATCTGTGTTAGGAGAGACATAGACCAAGGGAAATCACACAGTGACAAGTACAAATTTATTATACACTTGGTCTGTTCAGTCAGAATCCTGGCATATGTTAGGTTCATGCGTCATGCAGTAGCGTAGCAGTGGAAGTGACTGGGATGACACTTTGTTATCCTGCCCCCATCTCTAAACACAATGAGGAGGAAAACATTGCAAATTACTCTCTTGGCTCATGCTAGGGCAATTCCTGGAGCACGTGGTCTAGCCTTGGCATTATATAGTTGTTGGCAAAATTGCCCACTCTTGTAGATCCAGTACTTCAAGTGATAGATGCAGGGAGAAGTCTTGTATTCATCCAATAGCAGATTTGGGAGATTGGTAGTGCTAAGCAAATAAAGGCATATGACCTTTGTCCTATACAACAGTTTGCTGATATCACAAACTTTAGTCATATTTTTCAATAGAATCTAAAAATAAAATCAGTAGGACCTGTCCCACACAACACATACCTTTCAAGCTTCACTAGGTGCTTTTGTGCTGGTAACAGCTGGACTGGATCCTCAGGTGCTAGACAGTCATTTTGTCTGCAAGCGTTTTGGCAGCTAAGAGTGAAAGCGTGAACTACTGTCCTTTCAGCTAGCCAGGTAAAGTGGCACCACAGCATGCAGGGAATCCTTATGGAAAATTGTACTTTCACATTTTTACACAAATTGTAAAATTTGGAGTCTGGTATACTGATGGGTTGGGATAATTTTAACACCAATTTCTTATTGGGTTTGTACAGCTAAGGAAATTACCATCTCTCAGGACTGCCAACTTTCTTTACTGTCTTGTATAAACATGCATGAGGTTTTGTGTACCTGAATGATGCTAATTTCAAATAGTACACACGGAACACATACAGTTCTGTTGTGTGTTGGTATCATTCAGGCATGTAAGCCGTTACCCGATTTCTGTGCCTATCCATATATTTGTGTGTAGGCAAATTTAGCTCATCATCTGTTGTCTGCCAGTCTGAGCATAGCTAGTGGAAGTATTCATAATATCTTCTTATTGCTGAGGAATTTTTGCCTTTTAACAAAGTAATAATTGCATATCTCCCCTAAAAGTAAATGTCACTGCAGTAAAAATAGGGATATCAGACCTTTATTCCACCTGCAAAATAATTAACAGAATGAAGACAGAGGGATGGAAGCTTCTCATTAATTCATCAAGCAACAAAAGAGTGACATGCTTGAGCATTAGCTCACTGCCAGAAAAGAAGTGAAGATTGTTACCTGGTCTCTGTGTTGGGTTATTGTGGGGCTGTCCAATTTTTGACCACTGCGGGCTGGATTGCACAGCGATTTTCTGGTAGGTTGGATTGTACAAAAAGCTCTTGTGTGGCCAGTGTGCATTATTGCTATATTGCAGGGGAGCTGAACCCTGTTCAAACTTATTAATTCAAACTGTTTTAAACATGCAGCTTTTGGAGCTGTTGTGTGTGATGTCATTCTGGAAATTTGCATTTAAATATACTGATACGTAATAAAATCAGGATTTTAAGGGGGATCTGCGCATGCACCGGTGCGAGTAGCTGGGAACCGCCGACGCTCTACTCCCCCAGCTCCTAAAATAAGCTGCAGCAGGGCAAATAAAGAATAAAAAGTGCAGCTCCCAGAGACTATGTTGGGCAGGAACAAGACCAAACAAAAGCTGACCCAAGAGAACGTGCTTGAGTGATTCTGCCAGCAGAAAAGTGCTTAGGGGCCCAAAGCTCCGGGCAGGGACAGCAGCAGGAAGAACATGGCGCCAGAAGAGCGCGAAATGGACAAGGAGCAGGCCTCAGCCGAATCAGGGGCAGAGAGTGACTCCAAGAAATCCCTGCAAAAGCTGCTGCTGAAAATGAACAAAGAAATAAAAGCAGAGATAAGGAAAATCAAGTCTGCAATTGATGAAGGGAACAAAAAGGTAGAGAGTTTAGTTAGAAGGACTGAGGTGGCTGAGGAGCGAATCTCTTCTCTGGAGGACCAAATCAATAAACTGGAACTTCGCTGGAACAAATCAATAAACTGTAGGGTGAGACCTCCTTTCTTTTACAAAAATGTGAAGACCTGGAGAACAGGTCGCACAGGGGCAACCTCAGAATAAATAGAATTAAAGTTTCAGGAGGGGTTAAGGGGGTGAATAAGCTGATATGGGTGCTCCTAGTGGAAAACCTTCCAGAAAATACTCATCTCCACAAAGCGTAGATTGACAGGGCCCACAGAGTGGGGTGACCCAGGCAGAAGGAGACTGATCCCCCCCCCCACCCTATTACTGTCAAGTTTACCAAATTCCAGACAAAGGAGGAGATTTTAAGGAAAGCATGCATCAAAATTAAGCTCTCCTTTCAGCAGCAGGTGATCAAAATATTTCCTCACTATGCAGCAGAAACAGTGAAAAAAAGAATGAGGTGGAATAAATACTTTGGGACTATGATAGAAAGAAATTTGAAGCCAAGATTGGACTTTCCGGCAAGAATGATTATAGCAGGAGGGAGAGAGAAGTTTTTTGACAGCCCGGAGGACTTGGAGGCTTGCTTGGTTTCTCTGCCAGCATTCCCTAACCAATAAGTATTAGAAGGTTGAACACTAAGATATGAGGGGAAATATATTCAACTCATAGTTTTCTTTTTGCGTATAGAGAGGAGCTGTAAAAGTTGTGAAAGCGGCTTGAAATTTATATTTTGTGTTTTAAACACTATGTTTAAAGATTTCTAAGGAGCGGGGGGGGGGAGAAAGTGGGACACGAGGGTTGTTTTACTTCTCTGCTGTTCTTTTCCCAGTGGATACCAACAGGGGGGAGAGGGAGGATGCCTGGAGTGATCTACAAATCCCAGGCTGGGCTGGGGACTCAGAAGGGGGGGGGGGAGGAAACACGGGGGATAGAAAGAAATATTAAACATTCACAGCTGGGGTTAATAATAGAGAAAAAGTGCCAAGCAGTGTGGGGAGGAGCTGGTCCAATTTTGAAAGGAAAGCAAGGAAATCAGCCAAATCTTGAGAGGTAACATGTCCCTAGTTCAGTGCAGCCAGATAAGAGAAGACAGAGAGGATGTGTAACTTTAAGCCAAAAAACGATCATCGCTGAGTTTAAAACTGTTACTCTGAATGTTACTCTAAATGTAAGAGGCCTCAGCTCCCCTCAGAAGAGAGAGAGGGTCAGGATTGGAACTTGATAGAGGAACAGGGGGTGGATTTATTTTTCTTACAAGAGACTCATTTGCTAGCCAGAGATATATACCGTTTTGCAAACGCTAATATTGGAGAGATGTTTTCGTCCTGCTCAACAAAGAAAAAGGCAGGGGTGTTAATAGATCATTCACAGCACAAAAAGTTATCAAGGATAAAGAGGGTAGATTCTTATGTATTATTGGAAAGCTGGATGGCAAGCAGATGACTCTAGCTAACATTTACACTCCAAATGAAGGGAAAAAGGAGTTTTTTGAAAAATACTTTAGAATAATTGCAGAAAATATGGAGGGCTGGGTAATCGTTCAAGGGGATTTCAGCTCCACTCTATCAGATCTAGGGAACTCAAGGATAGGTGAACCAAGAAGTACACAAAAAAAGATGGCTCAGCTTGTAGAATCCTTTGGATGGGTAGACGTATGGAGATATATTAATGGGTTCATGAGGGACTACACTTACTTCTCCCCTACTCACAATAGTTACACTCGCATTGATCACGTTTTGACAACAAAACCGGAGGTGCACAAATTTTAAAAAATCATTTATACTTCCTGTGGTGCTATCCGATCATAACACTGTAATCTCTATTTTTAGTGACACAGGAAGCAAGAGGAAAGGTACCGTGGGCTGGCAAATGAAAAAAGGCATTAAAAATGAAAAGAACCGAAAACAATTACAGAAGGAATTGGAAGAATACTTTAAACTAAATGAGGCTTCAATCAGTTCGCCAGCTATTGAATGAGAGGAAATATAATAGCCCTTCAGGCTAAAATGGTTTAAGATAGGAGGCAAGAAATAAAAGAAAGATATGCTATCCTCCAAAAACTACAGGCACAAAATAAAATATCTCCCTCCAAATTACTGAGACGAGATAACCAAGAATAGGGAAATTATCAATGTGATAGAGTTAGAAAAAACAAAAGCTCATCTACAGAAGATTAAGGCTTTTTTCTACGAGCATAACAACAAAGCAGGGAAAACGTTAGCCCGTCTAGTTAGAATCAAGCAAAGGAAGGCACATATTGCATCATTTAAACAGCCAGCGCATGGGGTGTAAGGAGCCTGAAAAGATACAAAAGGCTTTTCTGGAGTTTCATAGAGGAATGTATTGATCTCAGAGCCCAGCAGAGGGCTGAGATAGCAACCTTCTTAAATGGTATTCAAAGCCCTAAATTAAATGAGGCACAAAGGGCCTTTTTAAATGCCCCCATATTGGACCAGGAGGTACAAGAGGCAATAAAAGCTGCAAAGAACAATCAATCGGGTGGCCCTGATGGGTTTCCCAATTAATTTTATAAGACCTTTTCAGAGATAGTAACCCCATACCTCACGAGGGTCTTTAACAACATATTAAGAACCTCAGAAATGCCAATAGATTTTTATAATGCCCTGATAACATTAATCCTGAAACCAGGTAGACTTCCTGAGCAATGTGGGAGCTACAGGCCCATCTCCCTTCTTAACACATATTTCAAGTTATTTGCAAAAATTCTGGCCACCAGGTTGAGGGCAGTGGTAGCTGAAATTATTCATAAAAATCAAACTGGTTTTATTCCAGGGAGGCAAGGGAAGGACAATATTCGCAAAACTATTAATATAATTTATGCCCTGCAAGACAAAAAGATTTCAGCTATGATTATATCCGCTGATGCGGAGAAAGCTTTCGATTTTATTGAGCCGGAGTGTCTCTTCAAGGTTCTGGAGAAGATGGGTTTCAAGGAGAATTTTCTTACTCTGGCTTAGGGCAATATATATAAAAAAACCAATCCAGACTTTTAATTAATGGTGAACTCACAGAGCCATTCCATCTACAGCGTGGAACTAGACAAGGTTGCCCACTCTTGCCTCTACTGTTTAATTTAGTCCTGGAAGCCCTGGCGAATGCCATAAGACAAAACGTTAAAATAGAGGGAGTGAAGATAGGCGACCAAACACATAAATTGTCAATGTATACGGATGATCTTCTCCTTTACATTACAAATCCTGAAGATTTGTTGCCTGAATTACTTAGTTATTGACCAATTTGGAAAGATACCTGGATATACTATTAATAAGGAAAAATCATTTACACTAATTTTTGGTTGGGATCAAGAGCAGGAGAAATACTTAGTCAATGTCACCTTTCCCAGTCAATGAAAGTGGGATAAAGTATCTTGGCGTGACAATAACCAAAAATCTAAAAGAATTATATGCTACAAATTTTGCCCCGCCTTCTAAAAAAGCTCAAAGAAGAAATAAAACCTTGGAAGAAATTGATGGTCTCCTGGTTAGGAAAATGTAATCTTTATAAAATGATAGTGCTCCCAAAAATTGTGTATAGGTTCATGGCCCTCCCAGTTCATCTCCCCAATACTTTTTACAAGACAAGTGATACCCTCATCAAAGACATAGTATGGAACGGTAAAAAACCCAGAGTGTAAAAAAATTGCCTTGACGAGAACACAAGACAAAGGGGGAATAAACTTCCCTGACATAAAGCTCTACCATATGGCAGCAGCCTTAGGAGCACTGCATGAGGTGGTATCACGAAACCAATGCTGCGGAGTGGGTAGCTATGGAAAAAGCAATCCTGCATCTCAAATCACTAAAAGACATAATCGTAGATAAAGGAACAATTGGGGGAAGCACAAACAGGAACATCCTTTCACAGGAACGCTAATAAAATACTGGGAAAAAGTCCACAAAAAAATGGGGACTCACTTGGAGGCCTCGACCTTTACTCCCATAGACTCACTACGTGTACAGGAAAATAGACTAGCCCCTGATTTAAGATCCAAATTTAAAAGCAAAAGAATGGTGAAGATGCAACAATTATTCTTGAAAGGGGGTTTCTTTCCATCCATAGAATGGAGGAGTTACCCCAAGACAGTATTGAAGCCTTTCAATATCTTCAGCTTAGGAACCTTAGTACATCACCCCAAAGCAAAGAAGGTTTCTCCAGAGAACCAAGTAAACTGGAAAAGCTTCTATTTATGCAAAATAAATCTGCGGGTAGGTTGGGCAGGATCTATAAAGAATTGAAAGATTTGCTGTACGAGAGGTCAATAGCATATATGGAAAAATGGAAGAAAGATTTAAAGATACACATTGGAGAAAAATTGGAAAATAAGATATAGCACCACATGAGCAGGTGCGCATCATCGCTGGAGGTCAAAGAGACTCAGATAAAGCTTATCACCAGATATTATCTGACTCCATTGAGGATGAAGTTTGGGAGTCTTGGGGGGAGAGGTATCTGTTGGAAAGGCTGCGGGGAACAAGGGGATTACATGCACTGCTGGTGGGACTGCAGCATAGTAGAGGTTCTGGAGGAAAGTCTGGAAAGAAGCAAATAAAGTGGCAGGTGTAACTATACCGTAAGTCGGAGATTACCCTCCTGGGATTGTACCCGGGGGAAAAAAGTATGCTGGTCTGTCAAAAATCCTGTAAAGTGTTGTTTCTAGCCGCTCTAAATATCATCACAAGGCACTGGAAGACACAGGAGGACCTGTCCACGGAGGAATGAACCAACAGACTCTGGCACATGCTTACAATGGAAAAGCTGCATGCAAACCTTAAGGACAAGATGAACATATTTAACGAGACATGGGCACCTATAGTCTGGGCATTGGAAGAGAGGGAAACTTGTACACTGGATCGCCAACAGCTGTTTGAACACTGAATTTGATGCTTACACAGAACACTGAATGGGGTTTAGATTCTTACTGTCCGATGCTTTTTTGGGTTAGTGGGATGGGGTGTTTAAGGGACTGTTATCTTCAACACGAGAAGCAGGGAAACATTGACCGCGCAGACCCACATTCTAGTTAAATCGGATATGTACGGTTGGTATGGAATTATTTGTACTGGATGGAAATTTGTCATATATGGAAAAAACCAATAAGCAAATTTAATAAAAATAAATAAATAAAATCAGGATTTTAAGACAGCAGACTAGATAGAACCCTACTGTGGACCATATGAGACCCACAAGTCATCAGTTGAATAGCCCTTAATTATTGGAAGGTTGCAGACTTTTTCTAAGGCCTGATCCTCCCTCTTATGCATCTTGAAGACAATGTTAAAACGGTGAACCCTTGTAAAAGAGTAGCAATTTGTAGCTCTGCAGATACTACGTATAAAACTAGTTGCTGTTACGGTAGCAGAGGGACATGATATTAAACTCTACTTCAAAATATATTCTGTTGTTTTATAAAAATACAACTTGTGAGCATTTATGTTTAACTTACTGTTGGCATAAAACATGGACTGTGCAGTAGTTGCTAGGTGTTAAGCTGGGCATCTGCATGAGTTGCTGTGCTGCTGTAAATATTTGAATGTAGACAGGTAGATGCAATATGAAGAACCAGAACAAATTTAAGTTGCCAATGTTGTCTCACAGTCTCAATGCAGGATGGAGTTGTTTGACAAAGTGTTTCCCTGGTGATTTGGCTGCAGATGAAAATGTCTTCAGCAATAAAATTTCATGCTTGGGCCCCAGCTCTATGAGCTCATCAGTCAGCAAATGACATACCAAGGATCTTTTTGCTGGATTAGTTAATACGTTGGCAGATATATGTGAAACATCGGTTTTCCTCTGCATGGATATTTTATTTTATTTTTTTACTCTTAAGCACACATTCATTTTACCAGAATATATTTTGCCAGCTACAACTTATATTACTAATCTATAGCACTTCATTGGAGCAGATATAAAACTTGTTTATGGACAAAGACTTTCCTAGTTACCAATAGTAAACTAGAGAGAGTCATTGTCAGATATTCAGTCAAAGAAAATAGCTATATTTCCACCAAAAAAGTATGTGCGGAAAAAAATATCTGGGTAAGATGTGTATATTTTTTTCTGGATTAATACATTATTGTCCAGCCAACAAGTAATATCTTGTATAACTTTAGTTGCTCTATTTTAAAAAAAAGCAAACAACAAACATACCATTTTATTAATAGCAGCACTTCATAATGCATAATGCATTAAAATATTGTAGGTTTGGAAATTTGCAATTATACATTAACAACCCTCACCCTTCTACTTTTTAATTGCCTATGACACACTGTGAGGGAAAATCTTCTTGGAAACAGCTATCTACATCACTGAATGACTGATGACAAAGTCACTTTCCTTTAAAAAGTGCTCTACTAAGAAGATCATTTCACACTGCTTTATACTACATCTGTTGCTACCTGCACTAAATTTTAGAAGTACTTTAAAATTATGAAAGATGTTTCTAATAACAGTTATTCCATACCTACTTATCTGGGCCCACAGAAGAATTTGTTAAGATAGTTGTTGAGATTCCATGTACCTAAATCGGCACAGATTTCAGAATTATTCTTCCCTCTGTTTCCAGCATCTATGGGTATTAACAAACATGAAAGTGACCCACTTTGGCCCACATGTCACCATCATGTTTGTTAAGGGCCATCCAGATGTTTGACCTGGAGTTTCCCCCGGCATGAATTTCCTCCAGGGCCACAGCCCAGGTTAGCTGCCAACATGCCCAGGGAATGGCTTGCCTGTCGGCTAGAGTGGGCTATCACGTGTGGTAGCTCACTGTTCCCAGCCCAGTCCAGAGTGGCCCCTATGACGGGCGGCCATGGCAGCCATCATTGGCCGACATGTCTGCCTGTCATGGGAGGAAGGCGGGCTGCTGGATGCAGCATGGGGGTAGCCAGCTGCACATTTGTGTAGCTCTTCCCCTCCCTCCAGATCCAGCTGCATGAACGTTTGTTTCATGGCTGGACTCAGTCCTGACTGGGGGAAAAAGTGGCTTCCTGATCCGGATCAGTTTGTGATGGTGGCACTCTGCTATCACATCTGTTAATACCCTATGTTGAACCCAAAGAAATCTGTGAAATATGGTGCATCTGACCACTTCTGTCTTGCATGCTGGATATCCCCTCCCCCAAATTGGCATCAATACTAGCAAATCCGTTGCCTTTGCAACACTTAGCTCTTAGGTTCTTTGAGAAGAAGTTGTTCCTGTTAACATTTCCAAAATCAACCACAGGGCAGGGAGAAGGGTAAGGTAAGAGCTGAATGGAGAAAAATCTCATAAGAAACATGGAAAAAAATCTGGACCTATGCTGTATATCCTATTCATTAATGAACTGAAAAAGAGGATGAGCACTGAATAGTGAAGTGCTGAAACTGGAAGATGATGCCACGCTATTCAAGATAGGATCTTGCAACACTTGGTGACTCAGCAATAAAATGACCAATAAAATTCAACATAGGTAAGTGCAAAGTAATGCACATAGGAAAAAAATAATCCTTACTCTGCATGCACAATATTGGGCTCTAAACTAGCTGTCACCACTCAGAAAAGAGGTTTTGGAGTCATGTTTGATTCACTGCAAACATTTATTTATTTATTTATTGACATTCATCCCAGTATGCTGCAACAGGCATAAAAGGCACGTGGTGGCACTATATGGAAACTATAAATAGATAGTGTTTATCATAATACTCTATATAAATCTATAGTTTGCTCACACCTTGAATACTGTGTGCCATTTTCGTCACCCCATCTCAAAAACAATACAATAGAACTGAGAAGGGAAAAAACAAATGATCAGGGACATGGAATAGATTCCTTATACAAAGAGATTTTAAAAGTGTAGAGCTCTTCAGCTTAGACAACTGGGTATATTATTAGAGAGATATAATGCTATGAAGGTTGTAGAGAAGGATATAAGGTAAATAACAGCTCCCTCTCTCAGAATCCAAAACCTAGGAGGATACGCAACAAATTTAGCAGGCAGAAGGCTTAAAGCAAACAAAAAATGGCAATTAACCTGTAGGACTCATAGGGAATGTTACAAAGGCCAAATGATATCACTGAGCTTTTAAAAAAAAAGGATTAGACAAATTGAAGGCAAATAGATTGTTCAGTACTTGTTAGCCAGTAAGTTCCTAAGTATGCAACCCTGTGCATAAGATGTTCTGCTGGAAATAGTGGACTACATGTATGATTGGTCCAGTATGGCAATCTTATGTGACTATAAGTTGGGTTAAGCTGACAGCATGTGGGAAATTGTTGGAACATGTTGGCAGAAGATCCTCTAATGCTCCAAATCAAAAGTCTGCTTGCTGAAGCTTAGAAGACAGTGGAAGATAAGGTGAATTATGGAGAGCCCTGTTTTAGCTGCCGAAGCAGTGCTCTCCCCTCCCCCCCCCCCCCCCCCCCCCCCCCCCCCCCCCCCCTCGGTGTTTGCTCTTTAAGCCGTGGAGCGCTCTGAGACAGCGTGGGCCTTTAAAATGCCACCACCACCACCGGGGCTGGCCTTTGTGTGGTTCTCTACTCACCCACCACCCTCAGCAGTAGCCTGGGCAAGGGGAAGAAGGGGAAGGAACTAAAGCCGCCCCCCGCCTTCCTGGTGCCCCTGGTTGCCTGTGCAGCCTGCTCATTGCCAGCCCTGCCTGAGGAGCCACCCCTGCCCTCAGCAGTAACTGCCCAGGGGCAGGGGGGAAGGCTTCAGTCAGTGCTGGTACGCTACACTGCTTTGTGCCCTGCCTGCTTGAACCCCACCGGCAGCAGCAGGGGGGGTCGAGGAACTGTTGCCTTCATTTAAAATGGTCCTTCTCCGTGCAAACTCTGGGGCCATTCCCAAAGTCTGGTGAGCTGGGACTACGTTTCCCAGCGGCCTGGTCTGGCATGCTGGGAAATGTAGTCCGAGCTCACCAGACTTAAGGAAAGGTTTTCCAGTGTGCACATGACCGCAGCCTGGAGCCATGCCGTACTGGTAAGGAAAGGAGAAGATGTCTTGTGTGTGTGTGTGTGTGTGTGTGAGAGCGCGCGCGCGCACGCACTGGCTGATGTGTGAGAGCTGTGCGTGAGCTGGTTAGTGAGTGGACTGTGCCTGTGTGTGTGCTGGCTGGGGTGTGGCCTTGTGTGTTGTTTGTGTGCTGACTGGGGTGTGGCCTTGTGTGGTGTGTGTGTGTGCTGGCTGGCTGGGGAGTGGGCTCTGTGTGTGTGTGCGCGTGTCCTGGCTGGGGAGTGGGCTGTGTGTTTGTGTGTGTGCTGGCTGGTGTGTGTGAGAGAGCTATGTGTGTGAGCTGGTTGGGGTTGGACTGTGGTGTGTGTGCGCGCTGGCTTGGTGTGTGTGTGTGAATGGGGGGGGCATAATTGTGGGGTGAGCCTGGGCTCTTCCAAACCTTGCTATGCCCCTGTCCCGCAGGAGCACTGGACTTGAGGGAGGTTGGGGCTGGCTCCCAAATGAGGGAAAATGCACAACGCAGGTACCCCTTGGGAAGAGGCATAGCCTAGCAAAGGTGGGACAGGAGGCTCTGTTAATGTTTCTGGCTCTGCTACTCATTTTATGTATGAATACAAACAAAATCTTAAAGACCAATCTTATTTTTAAGACCAATCTTATTTTTATTTTTTTTAAATGGACTGGTTTTGTGTGCATAAAACAGCTTTGGACTGTTACCTCTAGTATTAGTTAATAAAGTTCAGGAGATTTATAAATGCTTCTGGAAACCAGGTTTAATATGTTTCAGATTGGATACTGCCTCCTCCAGCCCTGTCCCCCAAACAAAAATATCTGCATTTAAAAATATGTGCGTAAGAGGCATAGTGAAATCAAAGGTCATGGAATGTGTGTGTGTGTGAGAGAGAGTGAGTATGTGTGATTGAATATGCATGGGAGAAAGAATGGGGGGTGGGGAGAGGTGTGTGTGTGTGTGCGCGAGAGTGTGGGGTGGAGTGGTGCCTGCCCAGAAGGAAAGGGACACTATTCACTTTTACGTTTCAACAGAAAGGGAAATTATCTAAGCAAAAAACCTGCGGTTTAAGAAGCTGGTTAAGGCGGCATTCCAAATTATACTCAAACTGTAACATGACAGTTAATTGTCACATTAAGGCAGATTAAAAAACAAATTTTGGATTAACTGAAATTAAACTGCAAATGTGTGGTATGGTGATTGAACAATAGTTATACGTGATGAGGAATGCATGCAGTTTAATTTCAGTTAATCCAAAATTTATTTATTTTTTAATCTGCTTTAACATGACAATTTACTGTCATGTTACAGTTTGAGTATAATTTGGAATGTCGCCTTAACCAGTTTCTTAAACGGCAGGTTTTTTGCTTAGGGAATATAGAGAATAGTCCAGTGATATCTTTTATTAGACCAACTACAGTTGGCAGAGGTTGCAAGCTTTCAGACCTCGCAGCATCCTTCATCAGGCAAGTCAGGAGCTAGTACTGTAGACTGAGCAAAGCAGTGAGGTATATTCAGTGACTGGAAACAGTATATTCAGTGATGGGTGTCTTCAGACGCCGTCACACTTTAATCCTGCTCGGAATGAGGCCCTCACTCCAGGCAGGATTTGCCTGGATGCCAAACAAGTGACAGCGGCTTGGGGAGGGGGGATGACACATGGACGTGTATCTACATGGCCCTGCCCCTGTGCTGTTTGGAGCGGCCTGCCCCCTCCCTGATGGGCAGCCAGGGCAGCCTGTGAGGCCACCATGGCTGCCTGGAAGTGCTGCAGACCTGGACTGGGGTAAGAGTAAGCAGGCCACCAAGCTTGACGGCTCACTTTACCCCAGTCTGGCGTCTGTTGCAGGCCATGGTCCTCGGTGATGGTCCCGAGGAACAGCCCAGACAGCCTGTGCAAACCCAGGTTCCAGCCCGAATCAACATCTGGTGGCTGCATTCAGCCGTGACAACAGCATGCATTTCTGTGCTTTTCCATCATCGCATCTGAAAACTCCCAGTGACAAAGGGAGGGGAGGAGAAGATGAGAACAAGATTTGGGGAGGAGGTCCGCAATTCAGAAGAGTGGAATACAACTAGTTGGGAAGAGTAAGATGTAGTAGGAGTAGTCACTAGATGTGTTTTTAAAGTAAGTTGTAACAAACAAGTGAACTAGCTAACACTTGTAGAGTGTGAAGTGGCAGTATCCTTGTCCCTCATCCTGTTGTAACCAACAGTTGTCAGCAAGAATACAGCTTTCTCATGGTGTTTTCTAAAACCAGTTTTTGCAGGCTTGAACTGCTTGTTTCCCCTTGATATCTTGGGGAACAAAGAACTGTAAAGGTTATATAAATGCGGTTGTATCAGGTAACTAGAGCTGTGTCTTTAGGCTAATAGCACTGTCACTCGGTCTCCTTACCAAGCCGAACACTTGGCCAGTGATCAGTCTGTCGACTCCCAATAAACCTTCCTGGTCTTTTCTACAAAAATGTCCCATGGGTTTGGGTGTGTAGATGGGTTCCATTTTAGTTAAAAGGCCTAAACCCTGGTGCAGAACAGTGGGCTGCATGCCACTGAAAATAAGCAGAACCGTGACCTGTTTCTCCTGCTTACTGGCCAGGAAAAGAGCATGAGGAAGATGGCAGTCTAATCATTTTGGGTGGGAGTTTGTGTTTTATGCTGCCTTTTTACTGACCAGACAATATATAATAGGGATGGCAATTTTGGGTACGGATTAATCTGTAACTAACCAAAATCGGCTGTTACAGATTAATCCGTACCAATCCATAATGGCGGTCCAAAAAAGTATGGATCTACTGTTACAGACCCAGGTTTCCCACCCCCGTCCCCTGGGGACCTGGTATAGTACTTCCCGGCCTCAGGGTGAGCTTGCTTGCAGGTCTGGTGGACTGCAGCTTGATTGAAGGTCCTGCAGGGGGAGGAGTCCCCCCAGAAGGGTCTCTTGTTGTGGCATGCTGTGGAGGTCCTTGCTCCATAGCGTGCATGCACAGAATGGCTCCAGCGGCCATTTTGCACATACGCTCTATGGAGCAGGGACCTCCACAATGCGCCACGATGAGAGAACCTTCCAGGGGGGACTCCTTCACACAGGACACACACACACACACACACACACCCAGGATTTTCAATCAAGCTGCAGCCCACCAGATCTGCCATCAAACTCACCCTGAGGCTGGGAAGTACTATACCGGGGCGGGGGTGGACACATTTTGTTGGTTTTTAAAATTTAATTATGGCTCCGTACTCATAATTAAATCGGAGGTGAGGGAATAAACCATACCTGAAGTTTAGTGCAGGTTGCCATCCCTAATATATAAGTCATTGCCATCATTTAACAGGATAATTGACAAAATGTGAATACATTATTAATTGGTCTTCCCAAGTTATTTGATAAGCATAAAACAAACTCTAGAAAGAATTCTGTAGAAGTAAGAAGAGGGGAGGGGAAACATTAGCACAATTAATTATGTGGGTGTTTGAGCAACATTTTAATGTATGGAATGCAGGAAGACAAATTCGAGCATAAGGTGTAGAGGCATGTGGGATGGATTTGCATGAACACATCTGTGTGTGAAAATCACATAGCACCTCATAGGAAATATTGTTCTTCCTATGTGCTGAAATGTGTTTTGGAATTTGTTTTACTGTGTGCAGTTCTTCATTCTCACAGTTGTGAGCTGGAATTTTTGATTAATTATAGCAAATAACTACAGGACTATTGTTTAAAATCACCATTGTTTCTTAGTGTGCTTTAGTTTTTGTTCTTTGTTTTATATCTTACGACCAAAACCCCTGGTGCTTGTTCCTGTGCTGCTGTTGCTCTTCTTACAGAACCAACAAATAACACTCCTAGCTGGTGATAATGCTGTGTTATAATGGGGAGAATTTGAGAGTCCATTTTCGGTGTAACATTGGGCTGTTCGCAGTTGATTGCATGAGGGAAAGTAAGCCCTGTCTGTAACAGTGTATCTGAAGATAAAGAAAGATGATGCCTGACCCCACCTCGTGTCAACCACATGGAATAAGCAGGGTTTCTTGTCTGGACAAACATGGATGCTGTAGGAGAGCGTACATGAGTCTACAGGGACAGTTCAGAGTTTGGTTGGGATGGGTCGCACCAGATGCTGTACAAACCGTAAACAGAAGGTAAAAACAAACATGCAGGTGGTGGGGCAGCTCCCTGGCCTGGTGCAGAAAACTGTGGTGGCCACTCTCTGGGCGGTGAGCAGCAGGGAACAAACATGTCTGCCGTTGGGAGGACCGTCCCACCACCTGCATGACCCAGGTAGAGCGGGCCGCGAACAAACGGGCGGTCCCGCCCCACGTCCAGTGCCATGCCATGACAGGCAGTCATGGCACATAGCAATGCATGGCCAAACAGACGCGCTGGCCCATGTGGGCAGCCCTTACCCCAGGCTGCGCCTCAGAGACTTTCCCAAGGACGTATCCTGGACCAGCCGTCTACCCACCCCGTAACAGTAGCAGGTCCACATCTGGCGGGACAGGACCACATGTGCAGGTGAGTCCCAGGCCACAGCAGGCTAACACAGGCCAGTGTCTCATTTGTTTTTACCCAGAGAAGCTGTTTGAGGGGGACTCTGATGTGGTGAAAGTGGAAGTTGCAGTAATTCTGTCTTGAAAAGAGCACTGCTTGTTCTGATCGCTGCTTTCCATCCAATCATCCTCAATGTGTACATCTCTAAATAAATGTATTTTTATAAGCATAGTAAGACTTGAGTCATCTCTCCTTAGAAGGAAACCAACCATAGAAGGACCCTGGAATTAGGTAGCCAGATATCTCTCATCTAAGGGGGAAATCCCTTATTTCGGAGCCCTACAGCTGGATAGAACATAATGGGCATCCCTTATTTTCACAATGGGCATCCCTTATTGTGACCACCAAGGTTCCATGGAACATAATGTATGTCCTTATTTCAGAATCCCTCCGCTCCATGGTGTACTTTATTTTTCAAATTTGGATCTGACAAGTCCTAAAACCTCTCACCACTCAGAGAAGAGTCAGCAAAAGTGTAACAATAAAATAGATGAGGCTTTGGAAGAATGGTGATCTAGAACATGTTCCTCAATAGGCGGTTTGGGGCCAAGTAGGATCCACAGAACAGCCTGCTTCTCTGGCCTCCAGACTCCTTGGTGCACACAGACAGCTCAGCCCCAGCTGCTATTGTTGAAATTTGAGTTGAGCCCCACCCATGCTTGCTGTCTCTTGAGCCTGGCCAGTTAAAAGCAATGGCCTCGGGGTAAAAGCCGGGCATGGACTGGCTCCGCACCAATCCCATCCCCCCAATCCGTAATCTGCCCAGGGCAGGCGGCTGCTGCTGCTGCCCTTGCCGGGCATTCTGATTCCTACCTTCTGGGGGCTGCTGCTGTCGCTACATTATTCCCACTTGCTCCAGTGTCCGAGAGGAAGAGATGGTCCCATCCCCCAGACCAGGTGTGCGATCCCGCCTCTGCTTCCCTCCTACCAACTGTGTGCACCCTGGAAAGAAAGAGTGCCCTAAGAAAAGATCATGCTCTCCTCTTGCAAAAACCTGGGCAGCTATTCTGCAAAGAACCACCTTTCTTTTGAAAGATACGTGATTTTGAAAGATACGTGAAAGATACCTGGCTTCTGAAAGATATGTTATTTTAAAAAGTAGATTTTATACCCTACTATTAAAAATCACGTATCTTTCAGAAGCCAGCTCCGTCACACACACTTTACACTCCAGTCAGTTTCATGTCAGTTACACAGCGCCCCGCTTCCTGGCTCTTCTCCTCTGCCCTCTCCCGGGGAAGCGGGGCACTGTGTAACTGACATTATTATTATTATTATTAAACATTTATAAAGCGCTTTGAAACTGACTAGAGCTTAAATTAAAGTCTTTGTGTTGGAGCTGCCTTCTCATAAAGTTGCGTGATTTTTAAAAGTAGAGTCACATACTTTTCAGGTCAGCAGCTGCTCAACTGAGCATGTGTGAGCCTGCAGAACCGAGCTGTGTTTTTTGCCCTCAACTGAGCATGTGCGAGCCTGCAGAACTAAGCTGTGTTTTTTGCCCTCAACTGAGTATGTGCGAGCCTGCAGAACCAATTTTAAAATCATTAATAACTCGTTTTTGGCAGCACCAATCACTATCATATTACATAAGCAGTTGTTGTTGATCTCATGCTCCACGCCTGTGACATTTGGGGGCAGAACTCATCCAGGGGGAGGAGGTATTGATGATTCAAAATCATGAGGATGTCTGCATTTTGACCACAAGCGATTAACTTTTAAACAGTCATAACATTTTATTTTCCTGATGGATCGTCTTCAACCTTTGCGCATATAATGGTCCTCACAACTTATAGCTATGGCGAAGAGGAATAGGGGAATGGTAACTTTATAGGAAGCTGGATGCATAAGGTCGTATAATCTATGTAAAGATATGACTGCCATTGTCATTCTGAGTGGGGCGGATTAAAAAGTACATTACTTTGATGGTAAAGTTGTAGATAAATTTTTATCTACAACTTTATCTTATGGATTGGGGGGCCGGGATTGGTGCAGAGCCAGTCCATGCCCAGCTTTCCCGAGGCCATTGCTTTTAACTGGCTGGGCTCAAGCGAGCGAGCAGAGGGAGTGGGTCGGTGCTGTGTCTGCTGTTTTCCCCAATTTTCGATCACCTGGATGGCAAGGGAGCATCTCTTTCTCCGCCCCCCCCCCTTTCCTTCCTGATTGGTCCGTGGCGCTTTCTCTTTCCCCCCAGGCGAGGGCTTCCTCGGGCAGTGCTTCTCCACGTGGCAGTGCCAGGAGACGCCGGGGCTGCAGAACCTGTCCCAGTTCAGCATGGCCGAGTGCTGCCGTCGCCCGTGGGGCCGCAGTTGGAAGAACAACACCTCGGAGCTTTGCTTTAGCTGCTCCTTCTTGCCGCTGACAGGTGGGCCAGGGCCCCCGTACCCCACTCTGTTCCTTGGGGAGAGCCTCCTGCCTCATGGGGAGCCAGAGGCGGCCGGTGGACGGAG
>QEPC01008893.1:1570480-1587142 GCA_003113815.1 Sphenodon punctatus | reverse complement strand
GCCCCAGCACAACATCCCCAGCCCCCTACTTAGCCCCATCTCCCACTCCTACCTGTCATCCCCCCACTGCCCCAAATTGATCCCCCACCCCTTGTACCTACCTGTCACCTTGTCTCCATAACCCCAGAGCTGCCTCCTCCTCTTGTCATCCCTAGTGCTATTCAGTTGTTAAAATAATTCCACAACTCACTTAAAAGTTGTGCAACAACTAATATATTAATGTACTCCTATATCATATCACAAAAAACTTGAAATTCATCAAAACAAAAAACGGTACAGTTTTAAAAAACCTTAAATGCACAACAGTTTTTAACACTAAAAACTTTGCTCTTCAAAAACATCACAATATCATTTTGACTCTAGTTTAAACTCCAAAAAACATACAAATTAATTACTATTACAATTTTTAAAACATTCAACTCCCTACATTGCAACAAGACAAACACCAAAAAACATGGAAATTATTTCAGAATTTGATGAATATTTAATATTTTATCCTCATCAGCATAAATCTAATGTGTGTACTTAATTCCTTACCATACATACATTATTCATTTTTATCAATAATTAAACTTTCACATTTTTAAATTATTAAACTTTAACTTATCGTCCTTATTCGACAATGAACAATTTTTTAAGAGTGCATTAAGTCTGTTCTTTACATGTATACAAATTGTATACGCTTCATACAATGAACTTAACAATGTGACTGTAGAGAGCATTATAGAATTTGTTGTACAGAATGCAGTTATGTAGACACAGACTTAATGCACTCAAATTCTGAAATAATTTCCATGTTTTTTGGCATTTGTCTTGTTGCAATGTATGGAGTTGAATGTTTTTTTAATTGTAATTATTATTTGTATGTTTTTTGGAGTTTAAGCTATAGTCAAAATGATATTGTGATGTTTTCGAAGAGGAAAGTTTTTAGTTTTAAAAACTGTTGTGCATTTAAGATTTTTTTAAACTAAAAGTTTTTTGTTTTCGTTTTTCATTCATTTGTACCTCACCCCTCTTGCCACAGGCTATTTTCCTTTAGGGAAAAAAAAAAAGTCAGAGGAACCCCTGTATGTACTTTGTTTCTTCACTCCGGGAAGAAAGGTGTTATCTGTGGCTATGTTTTGTGTGCTAAAACTCAGGAACTTGAAATAGTAAACCTAAAAATGCAGGCTGCGTGTAGTTGAAAGTTAATCCCTTGGAGATAAATTTCCCTAGAACTAAGAAGTAGTGTTCTATAACAGTCTTGTTTGTAAAGCTGTTCAGAAGCCAATCAATATAAACTATAATTTTAAAATATAATGCTGCGAATTAAAAAAAATCCTGTGTAGTAGCTGTTGATCTGTGGGTGAACTTTCACCAAATTTGGCTTAGTATTGCTTTGAAGTAAAGCAACTGGGGACTTAGTAGGGTCATCAATTCTCTGTGGATATTGTGGTCGTGAACCAGCATACTAATTGCATAAAAGGGGCTTTATATAGATATCTGAATCAGTTGGCAGTGACTTATCAATAAATATCTCCCAAGCACTGTGCAATTGGCAGGCTAATGAAGTATCTTCTTTGCGGGTACGAGAGCCATTGGCAAATCTCTGTCGTCTTTCCTTTCCCTCCAACTGGTGGTGTTTTTTTATTATTATTTTTAATTGTATCCTTGTTTGTCTAAGCTGGCACTATTCTGAAACTGTCAGCTGCAGTTCCTTGCCAGCTGTTTCCCACCCATTCTAATCAGGTGGGAAGTGATCGCAACACTAGCAAGTGCTCTGATGCGTGTCAGGTCCTACAAAGTGCATAAACACACACATGTGCATTCTGAAGGAAACACGAAGTGTAGACAGGAGACCATTCGTTATTTGCCCTTTGCATGTGCAACAGGAAAATGCTTTTAAAATACCATGAAGAATAGTTTGATGACTTGGAACAAGGGCAAGTCACCATTTTAATCTTTTTTTCTCTCCTAGCTATTCCAGCACTCGCACTGAGCTGTGTAAGACAGTTTTAAATCAGAGCTGAAGTGAACACCAAATTTGATTAATTCAGGATATTCAAATCCGGTTTAGTGACATGGATACAAAAATGTACTCACTTGTTTGCAGATTTGAATCTTTGGGCATCTTTACACATAACAAAGATCAGGTGTCAAAACCCCTAAACACGTGTTTAGCCATTGTGTGTAAGCACCATAACAATCCCAACACCAAATTGTTCACCCGTTTAACACATGATGTGAACAACATTGCATCGCAAGGACAATTTGCGTGTTCCGGTTGAACACGTGGCCAACGTTGTGTCTAATGATATCATGTGGCATGTTAGCAGGTACAACACGAGGAACGAAGCAACAGCACTTGCGTGCTGAGATCGGGTGGCGAGCGAAACACCGATTTGCCCCAAGATGGGCTGTGTGTCTAAGCAGCGCCACATGGTGAACATAGGGCCAAACTGGTGTTCATTTAAAGGTCAAAGCACACATTCAGACACCCGTTGATGTTATGTCTAAAGACACCCTTTGTTTTGGGATTTCATGTTTTAAGTGTTTCAATTGTGGGCACTTTGTTCACTTTGGCAGTACTACTTGGTGGGGTTTTTAAACTTTCAAATGTGAATGTGATTATTGTTTGATGTCAAGTAGATGGACCAATCATTTATTTATTTTTTTTAAAAACCACTTACAAAAAGTCCCTCCAAAGTGAACAAAGTACTGAATACTGGAGTGACCAAATAGCTGCAACTATAGCAAAACTGAATTTTATTACTTAGGTTTGGGAACAAATATACAAGTTGTTTGTGCAAATACAAAAGGGCATGCTTATTTTAGCCTTATTTTAAATCCAGCTTGCTTTTCAGTACGCTAGGGTAGATGAAGCTATTTGTTCATTTTGCATCCATCTTGTAAAACCTCTGTGATGGTGCCCTTTAAAAATGATCAATGATTGCATAAGCTAGTTACTATCTTCTAGGTTTTGAACAAAAACGTCTGCTGCTTTCCCCAGTACCACAGAGGATATGTAGTATAAAGATCAGCAACAAAGGCTGTAAATGCTGCCCTCCTTACAGTATTAAGATGCTCACCAAATGCAGACTTATATTGCTACATTAGGCTTCCTTGTAACAGCAGCTATTTTGTTTAATGAATGCAATGGGTCTTAAATGTCTGCCCCACCCTGGGGAGAATGGTGGGGGAAGGCAACCCAGGCACGCCCCATCCGACCTAGCGCTGGGGGAGTGGGGACCTTGGAGAGCAAGGGAGGGGACCACATAATTGGATCCAGAGGCCCGATGGAAAATCAGACCCCTGAGGGACCCAAACGTGAACACAGATCCGTTGTGAAAAGCAACGGATCTGTGCGCACCAAAACAAACGAGAAACAACAACGTGGGCATGCAGCCCATGTTGATCTTGCATTATACACAATCTCACGGTAGAAAAAAATTAACAGGAGATGGTGTAACGTGGGCAAGCAGCCTTAGGCAGGTCTGAAGTGCAAATTTTAACACACGCACAGAACAAATCTGCTTTTTATAGCTATTATCAGGTACAGTGACAAACACTGCAAGAAAACATACATGAAGCTCCCCTGTGGAGGGGAGGGCTTCTCCTGGCCAGGTATGCTCCGGGGCTGGGGAGCAACTTGTATCCACTTGGCCACATTCTCAACATTGTTCCACCCCCACCACCCCACCACCATAACAGACAGCCATGGCTGCCTATAATGGACAGCCATGACTTGGTGCCATGGCAACCCCCGGATGCCGATAGGAGCTGGGGCGAGAACACACATTCCCGGCTCCGCTATATCCTGGCCAGGCTTGTACTAAGCCCACGTTTCCTGCCCGACTGAGGTAGGAACTGAGCCCATATCTGGCGGGCCACTGCGATGTTGGCCAAACCGGGCCTAACTGGGTCCCCTCCTCTGCTCTCCAAGTTCTCTCCCTCCTCCGGGGCTGGGTTGGATGGGAGGGGGGTGCCTGGGGTTACCTTCCTCCACCATCCTCCCCAGCCTAGCAACTCGCCCTGCAGCGGGGACAGCATCAGCAGCTTCTCCGACTGACTCTCCTACCGGCCCCTTATGCACCACGTGGGGCCTCCCAGGGCAACTCAGCCGGATGACATCCTGCTGCACTGCCTTGGAGGGTCCCATGTAGAAGATGGGGAAGTGGCCAGAAGGAGCTGACAGACTAGCCAGTCAGTGAAGCTGCTGATTCTGCAGCTGCCACTGAGTAAGTCCCTCTAAGCACCCCTCCTCCTACTGACTGGGCTAGGTGGGTGTATAACCCCCCCACCGTTCTTTGCCCATGGCCCTCATTTCCCCCCAGGCCGGGTAGGAGGGTGGGGGTGCTTCCCTCCCTTGCCCATGCCCCCCCTGCTCTAAATTCACGTTAATTTAAGTAACGTGAAATTTGAATACATTCATGGGAGTGACAGGTCTAGATTTTCAGCCCTGTCATTTGTGATGGAACTAACATGAGTTTCACTGATGAATGAGGAATGGCTGCTTGCCCTCGTTACAGGATCTTGCATTACTTCCTATCTAACGTTCAGTTCTGTAATATGGGCAAGCAGCCTTGGTGTCAGTATGTTGTTGCTGTGTGTTTCTGATTTTTGTGGACTACTCTTGTGCAGCCAATGCACCCATCTGGCTGTGCAGGAAAACTGCATAAAATGACTCTGTGCCTGTGTAATTTAAATATTGACGAACAGAGTACTTGGTTGGCATCGTAAAGAAGCATTTGTTTGTTTTCCAAGAAATGCCTGTTATTGCTAACACTAATTACAAAACAAATTATTACGAAGCACGTATACTTAATTATGAACTCTGAAAAAGGTAAAATTCCCTGGCTGTGTTTGTTTCTCATGAGCCGTCTTGTTCAACAGGGAGGTGAAATAAGAATTGTCAATAATTACAGGAAGATTATGCAGGAATTGAGTTATGGTCAACCTTTTTCTTCTGTACAGCTGGCACACCAAACATTGCAATTTCTTTGTTTTTGTAAATATGCCTAATTCTGCATACGCTGAAGTTGGTGGCAAAACTTCGGTTAACCTCCAAGGGAGCAAACCAAGGGCCGTTATTTGTGTTGAAATGAAAGCTAAGGAAGAGTCCCTTTTTGATCCCACTCAAATTCTGATTATTTTTCTGTTCGTAGTTTTGTCAAGGAGGCTGAAACCAGGGTTTTGTAATTTCTTGGGAAAAACTAGTTTTGGACAAGGCACTGCTAAATACCAGTTTTTTCTAGGTTTTCCCCAGGAAAATGGGGGAAATAAAGTTAAAAACATACTAATTAAAACTACTGAAATAAGTTTAGCAGTTATGTGGTCTGTTTGATTTTAATGTTTATCTTTACTATTTTCATTTCTATAGTACTACTAAGCATACACAGTGTTTTAGTCAAATATTTTTGGAGATGGGCCCCTTCCCAGTGAAATTACATCTAAGATGGACATGGGTGAGGGGAACACAGGGAAAGATACACGCATACACACACATTCCCATTTTACAGATGGAGAACTGAGGCTGAGAGGTTGTAACTTATCCAAGGCCACCCAGTTAGTTCATCGCTCGGGTGGGATTTGAACTCTCGCTTCCTAGGTCCAAGTCCACCACCTTATCTACTACACCACACTGGCTCTCGGTGAAAGGATATAAGCATAAAAGGGATTCAACCTAAACCATAAGTTTCATGCTACTATCACGTTGGCTACTTTGGAAAGAAATTAAGCTTCTGAATCTGGAAATGTTGTTAAGTGATTAAATTTACATGTCTGTTTAGCAAACAAAGAGGAAATAGACCTACAAAGAGAAAAGGGGACACCCAAGGAAGACGAGGCCAAGTGCTTCTCAGGGGTCCCAAATTTTACACCTCTGTTATCTGTCCCGGAAAATTTTATTTATTTATTTATGATCAAATTTGTATGCCTAAAAGCATCTCGGGGCAGCTAACAACATATTAAAACAGATTAAAATAAACAAGAACAATACAATTAAAATCCCACAATAAAAAACAGTTACCCGCCCTACCCCTCCCTAACCCAACCCACCCACCCCATCTCCCTCGGGAAAGGCATGGCGGAACAACCAGGTCTTACATTGTCTATGAAAAGAAGGGAGGTTGGTGGCCAAGCGAACCTCTGGCGGGAGGGAGTTCCGCAACCGTAGCGCAGCCACAGAGAACGTCCTCCATAAGGTCAAAACCCAGGGGACCTCGAGGAGGGCATCCCCAGCCGACTGCAGGGGCAGATCCAGGATCCGGAGGGTGAGGCGGTCCCACAGGTAGGTGGGTCCCAGGCCGTTTAGGGCTTTAAAAGTCAACACCACCAACACCTTGAATTGGGCCCGGAAGACTATCGACAGCCAGTGCAGAGAGCAAAGCACCAGTGTAATGTGCTTGCAGTGGCCCGTCCCTGTTAAGAGACGAGTCGCCGCATTCTGCACCAGCTACAATCTCTGAACCAGCATCAAGGGTAGCCCTACATAGAGTGCGTTACAGTAGTTCAGGCTTGAGGTAATAAAAGCATGGACGATTGTGGCCAGATCAGAGTCTGAGACATACGGCCGAAGCTGACGTACCAGATGTAACTGGCAAAATACCCCCTTTGCCACAGCCGCCACATGGACATCCAGGCGGAGCTGCGGGTCCAGGAGCATCCCCAGACTCTGAACCTGAGATACCAGGGCAGGATGGACCTCACCACTCTCCTGGCCTTCCCCATCACCATCATCTCTGTCTTGTCGGGATTTAATTTCAGGCGGCTCGCCCTCATTCAATCCCCCACAGCCGCCAAACACCGGGTAAGCACAGAGACTTCTGAGCTTGAGTGGGATGAAAAAGAGAGCTATAGCTGGGTGTCATCAGCATATCGATGACACCGTACGCCAAACTCCCTAACAACCTCCCCCAAAGGCTGCACATACACATTGAACAAGGGGACAAGATAGAACCCTGCGGGACTCCACACGTGAGACCCTGGGGAGAAGATGAAAAATCACCCAGGACCACCCGCTGGGTTCTCCCAGCCAGGAAAGAACAGAACCATTCAAGAACGGTCCTGCCAATCCCTGCCCGGTCCCACAACCGAGTCACCAACAACGCATGATCAGCGGTATCCAACACAGCCAAGAAATCTAACAGGATCAACAGGGTCAAACGACCCTGGTCCAACTCACGGGAGAGATCGTCGACCAAGGCCACAAGCACAGTCACCATGCCATAACCCAAACGAAAGCCAGACTGCGAGGAATCAAGAAAATGAATCCGGTCCAGATGCTCCTGCAGCTGCCGAGCCACCACCTGTTCAATAACCTTCCCTAAAAAGGGAAGGTTAGAGACAACTCGATAGCTGGCCAGGATGCCGATGTCCAATGATGGCTTCTTGAGAAGGGGCCACACCACAGCCTCCTTGAGACAGTCCAGCACCCTGCCCTCCCCAAGGGAGGCGCTGACAATCCCCGCCAGCAACGGCCCTAATGTATCCCAGCTGGCCTTGACCAGCCAGGAAGGGCAAGGATCTAATTCACAATAAGCGGCTCAAACAGTTCCAAGAGCATCCCCTGCATCCGAGGGTGATACATCCTGAAATTCATCCCACAAAACCGGACAAGACGGGGCTTTACTGCCTCTGGCTCACCTACTGCTAAAAGTGTTGTGTCAAAACTGTGGTGGATTTATTTATTTTATTTGTTATATTTATTAGCCACCCCCTCATGCCTACGGCATCCCGGGGCAGCTTACAACACTAAAAACACAACAATAAATTATCAAAATTTAAACATTTCTAAAAATGAGCAATTTTATCCACAAAAAAGTTCAGAAACAAATCACAGCGAGCATTTGATGACTCTAAATCCAGGCGAAGGGAAGCCAGACTGACCAGCCCCCTCACCACCTGGAAAAGCTCCACCAGGTGGGACTTAGCAGACGCAATGAGAGCATCCCAGATTAGAAGGGGAGGTGAGAGGGAAAGCAATTTGCAAGTCATCAGTGGTACAGGAAGTTGAATTCTCCAGCCATAAAGAACCAGACCAGCCAAATAGCTGCTCCAAGCTAGTTTAGATCCAACCACTTCCATAGAAGAAATAATGGTCTCTGTTGTTCTCTCTGACTCATTAATCACTCTTCTTCCAGGGAGAAGAATTGGCTATTGCTAATACTTGCCCATGAGAAAATCCTCACAGTATCTTATCTGCAAAAGAATCCACCAGGAGAAATGGCTGGAGTGGGCGGAAAGCTTTTTTTTTCTGAAGGAGGGCTGTGTAAACTGTAAAACTCACTGGACATGGAGGCAAAGCAGTTAAGGAAAGTGCTGTGATAGACCATAGGAATAAAAACTGGAAGGACAAGTCTGACTTATGATGAGTGAGGTTGTTGTATGGATATGCAAGTCCTTTAACTTTTTAGGATTACTTCCTTTAAAAAAAAAAAAATGTTTTTTCAGCCCAGCCTCATAGTAAAATAAGGCTACTTGAAGGCCGTTTTTACACGGGATGAAGGTGGATAGGGGAATGGGTGTTTTGCCACGGTGGATGGAGGTGGGCGTCCGTGTACCTACACCCTCAGAGCCTCCTTCGGTTTTCTTGAGGGCTTTGTGGGTGGAGATGGGTGGAGGTGGGTGTTGCGTGGGAGTGCACACGCATCCCGCACCCATCCCTCTGTGTTCACACGGGTGAACATCAAGTGGATGCCCATCCCCTCACCCACTGCCGGCCGTATACACTGACGTCCCCCCACCAAACACCGAGCCAGGTGTAAAAATGGCCTACATTTGCATATATTTGCATATATATGCAAATGTAGGCCATTTTTACACCTGGCTCGGTGTTTGGTGGGGGGACGTCAGTGTATACATATATATAATACACGTGCAAATTCTATGCAAATTATGTCCCGAATTGTCCTACGTTTTGAGAGTCACTGTCCTTCATTTCAGAGCCTAGGGGTTGAGAAGTAAGCAAGGCCACTGCAGAAAAGCTAGATGAATTATTTGTATCCATCTTCACTTCTCTAAGCTGAGGAGCCCTAGCCCCTTCCTCATATGGAGAAGAGGTGACTAAGGTTGGCGGGGTGTTGTGTGGATATGAGTTTACAAAATCCTGAGTGGTGTGGAACAGGTAAATAGTATGGCTGGGCAATACGGATTCAGAATAATATATAACTGCTCATAACAGGCTGTTATGGATTAATCCATACCGATCCACAACAATGGCAACACGCCTGTTGCGGTGCAATTTTAAATCGATTGAAAAAAAGTGTTATATTTTTTTTTAATTGTGCATGCACCAAATGGCCACCAGACCGTTCTGCACATGTGAAAAATGGCTGCCGGCAATTCTGCACATTCTTTTCCAAAATGGCAGCAGCAGTCTTGCCGCCATTTTGGAAAAGGGCAGCCAGTCTGTACATGTGCAGCAGCCATTTGGCGCATGCACAGACCAGGTGCCCTTTTCCAAAAAGGCAGTAACACTGCTGTCACCATTTTGGAAAAGGTCATGCACGCACAGAACGTGCATGTTTTCCATCTCCCAAGATCTGTGAACATGAAAGAAAATCTTACTTGAGCCGAAAAGGTTATTTAATTTTGATAGTGAGCAAGGCATAGCCCTTGCCTTAAATCGCTTGCAGCGTAATAAGGTGGTGTGTTTGTCTCTTCTTGGTGTGATATTTCCCCCCATTTGTATCCACATTAGCTTTTAGACCTATGCTCTACAGAACTATGGCAATCTGAAAAACTAAATATCAAAACTAATATCTGTATTATCTCAAGAACTGGCTCTGTTTGCTGATTGCTCAATTACATTTTAACAGTATAATCTGAGTAACGAAGAGCTGACTAGTGAGCATCATTTGGTGGTAATTCCCCAAGTACCTTTGAAATATAACAAAGCAAGAAAGAATATAATGAAAAATAATGTAGAGGGTAGCTGGGGGCTTAACTTATGATCTGTGTTCATTACAATAAATGACATTTTCACTGCAGTGTTACCATAAAGATTATTGGCTGCCACGTAACGTATGTCCCCCCTGAATAGACTCTAGAACAGCTTTGTCTGCATAGTGGTGGTTGTGAAAATGCACTAAAGACCTTCTAAATACCTAATTATTTTTCTGTTATTAGTGTTGTGTTTACTGTGCTTGAAACCAATATTTTAAAAACAGAAAGGGAGCAGTTCTTACATCCATATTGCATTGGCACCAACTCCTACAAGGTGTGTTACCATATCTAATGGCTACATAACTCTAGGGGTGCATCCACGTGAAATGCATACTGCACCTTGGGCAGCCTTTTATGCAGCCTTACACCACTCTGGGCAGCCTTACCACACGCTGCAGTGCATCATGTGGTCAGCGACCGCCAGATGTTCCCCCCGTCACAGGGCTTCGGAAAAAGGCAGAGGACGCAGCACGTAGAAGCCTTACCCCAAATAGGGTACGGCTGCCCAAGGCATGGCAGCCCATCTGCCACACTGCGAGGTCCACTGCTGGGCTTTGAGCGGTGGCCGCTTGCTCCAGTCCCATGCTGGCACATCATGATGGAGGATGGGATAGTGGTCAGGCCGGGGGATGGAGGCAGGGCAGGGCAGGGCGCCCGCTTGTTAGCCAGCACCTCCGCCTGCCCCGCACTGTGGTGGGAGGTCCACCAATGGCCTGCCCACCCAGTCTCCCTGTGGGGAGCTGACCATCAGCCCTGCTCCCCACGGTGTCCCTGCAGTGTAGCAGCTGGGTGGGGATTGGACCCTCCGCAGCTTGTGTGGCTGCACCCTTTGTATGTACCCAGAAAATCCATTAATCAATAACAAGCTCTCCGTAAGCAAGGGATCGCCGCTGATCTCCACCCTAAAAATTCCAGGATGTTCAATGTGAGGAAAAGATGTGATATGTGCTTCAGTCTGAGAGTTATACTTGGAGATGAGTTTGCAAGGGATGATTTCTTGAATCTAATTATATTAAGTTTTATGTATTTCAGTGTTTTAAGAGAAGATATCTATCCCATACTCTAGGCCAGTGGTGGGGAACCTTTTCTGTTCCAGGGGCCACATTGATAATTTGTACGAGCTCTGAGGGCCACATAGAGGTTGGGGGTGGGGGTGCTTAATGGATGTATTCAAGAAAAGGAGAGCCCAGATCATAGATCTGTGCTGCGAATCTATCCCCCTACCCTTGTGTGCATGCCCTCCTCTCTGCCCCATTATTCTGAGCTCAGTTTTTCAGTGCTTGGGGGTAGAGGTTGGATTCAGGAGCCAGATCCAGGCACTGGAAAGGAGCCACATAAAAACTTAACGAGGGCTGCATTTGGCCCCCGGGCCTGAGGTTCCCCACCCCTGCTCTAGGCTCGCTGCTATCAGTTAAGATTGCAGTTTGTAATCCCTTTTTAAACAGGAAGTAAATTTCACCCACTGTACAATGCCTATGTAACCAACTCGCATATTTTAAGAGAAGATATCTATCCCATACTCTAGGGAGCAAAACAAAAAGCTTACACTGACCATCAAAAAAAAAAAAAGAAGAAAGCTTTATCTGCCTAAAAATATCAACGAACAGACTGTTGGGATCAGTGTTAAGGAATGTACTAGGAAGGGCTACAGCTGGGCCTCTTCCCTATCTACACCCAGTCCCTAGGCAAACTCATTGCCTTCCATGGCTTTCAATGCCACCTATACGCTGATGACACTCAACTCTCTCTCTCCACTCCTTCCCTCTCGCCCTCGGTTCAAGCTCGTCTCACCAACTGTCTCTGATATCTCTGCCTGGATGTCTCAACGCCAACTCAAACTGAACATGGTGAAAACTGAACTCCTGATCTTCCCTCCCAGTCCTTCCTCTTCCTTGTCAATTGCCATTGATGGGGTCTCCATTCTCCCTGTACCACAAGCTCGCAGCTTAGGCTTCATCTTCGACTCACACCTCACCTTCAAACCCTACATTGACTTCATTGCCAAATCCTGCCGCTTCTCCCTCCACAACATTGCCAAGATCCGCCCTTTTCTGTCTGTGTCTGCCAAAACTCTCATCCACGCCCTAGTCATCTGACGCCTTGACTATTGTAACCTTCTCCTCGCTGGCCTTCCCCACTTCCACCTTTCTTCCCTTATCTCTGTTCAAAACTCTGCTGCCAGGATCATCCACCTAGCCCGTCGCTCTGAGCATGTGAAACCTTTCCTCTCTCCACTGGCTCCCCCTTCCTGAGCGTATTCTGCACAAGCTCCTCGTTTTCACCTACAAAGCCCTTCACAATCTCACTCCCCCCTACCTCTCTGCCCTGATCTCCCTCTGAACCCCTACTCGACCACTTCGCTCCTCCTCCATCCCCACCCTCCCCTGCTCCGCCAACCACCTTCGTCCCTTCTCCCTCTCTGCCCCGCACGCCTGAAACTCCCTCCCTGCCCTTGTTCGCCTTGCCCCTACCCTCCACGCCTTCAAGTCCCTCTTCAAAACCCACCTCTTTCGCTCCGAACTTCCTAACTCCTGCTAAGCGTCCCCACCCAGGATTATCCCCCACCTGTTATCCGTAAACTCTCAATTTACTGTAACCAAGCCAAGAACGTGTACCTGAGCTCTCGCATCCTCATGAATGTTGCATCCCTTGTCTCTCCCTCTGTTTTCCCCTTCCCTGTGTTTAGATTGTAAGCTCTCGAGCAGGGACCATGTCTATCTTGTTCTTTGTAAGTGCCAGGTACATCACTGGTGCTATATAAATGCTAATAATAATAATGAATAATAACTTCAACCATAAGTATTTTCTCTGGAATATCCATGCGCTTGGTCCTTGTTGAACTGAGGGGCATAAGTGAATAACGCCTCACCTGTTTGGGGGGGGGGGGTACTTTCTAAGCCAGTGGTTCCCAAAATTTAGCCTTTGACCCCCATTGATTTGCAAAATATATCAAATATCGCTGTGCTCACAACCCTATGCACAGATGATATGATCCCTCTTGGGGTCTGACCCACAGCTTGGGAACTTTTGCCCTACACAGAAGGTCAGCACTGACATGTTAGCTAATTTGCAAACCGTGATTAGTGTTTCTGTGTCTCTATTCGGTAAATGGGGCTGGGGTTTCTCTCTTTGGGAACTGCTGGCACACTGTCAAACTGGAGTTTGCACTAGGAAGGGCAGACACCCCTGGGATGCAGTTCACCTTTTGCAAAAATCTCTGGAAATAGTTGATCTCTTATGCATTTTAAGGCAAGTTCTTCTAAAACTTTTAAAAGTTCTGCATATTTGACCAGTAAATTATCTAAAATTACGCTTGGGTTTTTTTTGTTTGTTTTTTAAAGGAACCATGAGTTAACATCTGGTTTCTTCACCCAGCCTCATATTGAGATGTGCTCTCTATATTGTACATGGAGCAGATCAGATAATTAGCAATAAATCATTTATTCAGTTAATTAAGTCCCTTGTTCCCCCCATTTACAGATGCACTCCAAACAGATGGCAGAATTGTCAGATTTATTCACAGTTTGAAATTACTTGTGAATTTCTTAGCAATGATTCTTGCTCCGCAGCTTGTTTGTGAACAGCTTGCTGCGAATATTCAAAGTCCAGGCTGTGTTTGCTAAACAAGTCAGGTGCTGTTGCTTCTGTTTCCAGATTGGCTGACTAATATCACTAAGCAACAGTACCACGCTTCCAAAATCTTAGCTGTCTCAAAGGTTTTCCATCTCAGTACGCTGGAATGCATGTATTGCACAGAAAACTTTCTTCCTTAAAAGAAAAATCCATTAGTTCCATAACTCCTCCCTTGTCCACCTTCCCTCAGAAAACCTGATTTTTAATGATACAACCTGCTCCTGCCATGAGTTGTTCCAGAATGAGGCCCGAACAAGCAGTTGCAGTTTTTTTCCCAAGTGTGTTTATTTACATAAGCCAAAAGTACACAGTCCCAAAAGGTTACACATAATGGGGCTAATACCATGCCCTGCATGCGCGCACAACCGTGTGGTTTGTGTGGGTTCCATAGACCCCATGCTGAGTGTGTGTGTGTGTGGTTTGTGCGCATGCTCCACAGAGCATGGAATCAACCCCATCAACTACAGCAGCTCCTGCAATCCACTGCTCCTCGCAGGCTGTGGTCTTCCCTATTTAGCAAGGCATCCCCCCCCCCCCCAGGAGCCCGTGGTTGCGTTGTGGTCCCCCTGAAGCCACCAGCTGCAGGTTCCGTGCTGGACCAAAGCAGACTGGCAAGCATTCCCCCTGTAGCAGTCTGCTTGCGCATTCCCCCCACCTCGCCACCATTAGAGTTGTGGTTGTTCACCCAACGCTTTAGGCTGGCACAGACGACTCCATGGTGCTGAACGTGCGTGTGTGCCCCAACAGATGGGGGGGCATGAGGCAGCTGTGTGGGCACCCTGTACCCACCCCACACACAGGAGCCTGCCTGGGGTATTGTGTTGCCTCCAGATGTGTCTGGATTTAGCCAGATTTGCCTGCACAGTGCACACAACATTTTCCAGGTTGATGCCGCGAGGAACAGCCCCGGGGTGAATATCTGAAAGCCCCACGACAAACAAGCAGGTGAATCTGGGACTAATACCTCCCCCCTGAAAGTCCGTTTGAGTCTGAGCCTGGGAGTTTTTCAGAGGCAGTGCAAAATATTTCTTTTTAGTAAAGCATTTGATAGTTTACATTTTAATAAATATAAACCTCAGTTTACATTTTAATAACAGCAAGCTTTTAGCTGGAGAGCAAATAAGAATATGTTTGGAGTGCAATCTAAAGGCTAAAAAACCAGAAGAAAAATTAAAAGGACACGGCATTCATTTCTTTTTAATACATCTTGGGATTTTTAGACCTGTCTCAAGGGCAAGAATACCAGAAATGGTAGGGTGAGGAATGACTCATGGGGTGAGAATGGGAGGCTGATTTGGGGGACTGGGGCAGGAATAGTAAGGATAGGAAATCACTTCTGGAAGTGGGCATTGTTGTATTAATTATATTATTATAATAAACATTTATATAGCGATGTACCTGGCACTTACAAAGAACAAGATAGACATGGTCCCTGCTCGAAAGCTTACAATCTAAAGACGGGGGAGGGGAGACAGGGAAGCGGAGAACAGAGGGAGAGACAAGGGATGCGACATTCATGAGAACGCGAGAGCTCAGGTACATGTTCTTGCCTTGGTTACAGTAAATTGGGAATTTGCAGATAACAGGTAGGGGATAATCCTGGGTGGGGATGCTTAGCAGGAGTTCGGAAGTGCGGAGCGGAAGAGGTGGGTTTTGAGGAGGGACTTGAAGTCATGGAGGGTGGGGGCAAGACGGACAAGGGCAGGGAGGGAGTTCCAGGCGTGCGGGGCAGCGAGGGAGAAGGAATGAAGGTGGTTGGTGGAGCAGGGGAGGTGTGGGAGGGTGAGGGAGGGGATGGAGGAGGAGCGGAGTGTCCAAGTAGGCGTTCAGAGTGAGATCAGGGCAGAGAGGTAGGGGAGCGAGGTTGTGAAAGGCTTTGTAGGTGAAAAAGAGGAGCTTGTGCAGAATACGCTCAGGAAGAGGGAGCCAGTGGAGAGAGAAGAGGAGAGGTTTCACGTGGTCAGAGCGACGGGCTTGCTGGATGACCCTGGCAGTAGAGTTTTGAACAGAGAAGGGAAGAAAGGTGGGAGCGGGGAAGGCCAGCGAGGAGGAGGTTACAATAGTCAAGGCGTGAGATGACATGGGCGTGGATGAGAGTTTTGGCAGAGGAGACAAAAAGGGCGGATCTTGGCAATGTTGTGGAGGGAGAAGCGGCAGGATTTGGCAATGGAGTCAATGTACGGTTTTGAAGGTAAGGTGCAAGTCGAAGATGAAGCCCAAGCTGTGAGCCTGGGGTACAGGGAGGATGGAGACCCTGTCAATGGCAATTGACAGGGAAGAGGGAGAGGAAGGACTGGGAGGGAAGATCAAGAGTTCAGTTTTTGCCATGTTCAGTTTGAGTTGGCGTTGAGACATCCAGGTGGAGATATCGGAGAGACTGTTGCTGAGACAAGCTTGAACGGAGGGGGAGAGGGAAGGAGTGGAGAGAGAAAGTTGAGTGTTGTCAGCGTATAGGTGGTATTGGAAGCCATGGGAGGCAATGACTTTGCCTAGGGATTGGGTGTAAATAGAGAAGAGGAGCGGGCCAAGGACGGAGCCTTGGGGAACCCCGACCGAGAGGGGTAGGGGGGAGAAGTTAGGAAGAGATACATTGAAAGAGCGGTCAGAGAGGTAGGAGGAGAACCAGTCAAGGACAGAGTCCCGGAATCCAAGGGAGTGGAGTGAATCAAGCAGGAGTGAGTGGTCAACAGTGTCAAAGGCAGTAGAGAGATCAAGGAGGACAAGAATAGAGTAAAGGCGGTTGGATTTAGCCACAAGAAGTTCGTTGGTGATCTTAGCCAGAGTGGTTTCAGTGGAGCGAAGGGGGCAGAAGCCAGATTGGAGAGGGTCAAGGAAGTAGTTGACAGAGAGGAAGTCGAGGCAACGGGAGTAGACAACCTGTTCAAGGAGCTTGGAAACAAAAGGGAGGAGTGAGACAGGACGGTAATTAGAGGGTTCAGAGGGATCCAGAGTGGACTTTTTGAGGATGGGGGAGACAGTGGCATGTTTAAAGGCAGAGAGGACGGAGCCGATAGAGAGGGAAATATTGATGATGTGCAGGAGGGGAGGGATGACGGTGGGGGTAATGGAGGTCAGGAGGCGGGAAGGAATGGGGTCCAGGGGGCA